>JABFEA020000067.1:14576370-14587234 GCA_019775915.2 Cyphomyrus plagiostoma | reverse complement strand
GTCTTTGAATTCAGCCCTCTGTAGGTTGATAATTTTCATTTCCATCAAACGATGTGGCATCCTTTCATTCCTAACACGTTACCCAGTTCATATCAGTATAGATATACAGCATGATTTTTTCCACATTGAGATCTGCGTTCCTTTAATTTTTTTGAGCAGTGTATATTGATCAGTTTTCCTTGTGCCACTCTTCAGTGCAGTGCCTAATTAACTGTAGGCAGAGTGGAACATCACATGCCTTTCAGTTCCTCGGAGTATTTATCCTCTCACCATCCTCCCTGCACTGCATGCAAGTACACTGCAACTGTACGATGCTACTTTGCTGGCATCCAGGTTTACAGGATTCACTCGAACTGGTAAATGATCGGAATGGCCCTGTTGTGAACATTTTATCGTGTCGCCATGCTGTCGCTTTGGAACAGGTGAACAAGCTTTTCCACATCGTTTGACGTAGCCTGAAATTGTACCCCTGTATGACAAACATAAATACATGTGTATAAATAAATATGCCAAGATAACAACACAGAGGTTTGTTTATGCAAAAAAATGAATGCAATGGTACCATCTCTCACAAAGTCACAAACATAGATGCGCACATTGAAAAATAGTGTGGATCTCAAATACTGTACTGCTCTTCAAAGTGTTACATTTGATCCTGCTTGACTGATGTTCCACTGTGGCTTACAGATCCATCTTTGTCTCTGTAAATGCTGCAAAAAACACAATTACAGTATGATGACAGCAATTGCAATAATAAGTGCGATAATTACGGATCCCAAAAGGTCATGAAATAAACGTGAAGCTGTGAAACGTTATATCCATTTGGAGTGTACAGTCATGATTATAACTGCAAGTAATGACAAAAATCTGTTCAATATTTACACCAGTTTGCTACCAAACAACAGAAGTAAGTATCGATACAACCGAAGCGGCCATTAGCATACACACCAAACTTTGTGCTGGTTTTATTTTAACATTAGATTTTGAATTTATTAAATTATTGAAACTGTAAAATAGAAATCATACCAATCAACTTGAGAAAGAGTATATATAAGCACATGTACAGTTAATTTGTTTTTGTATTATAACTTAATGTACATGTAGTATCAACAAGTATCAAAAGGAGACAATTGTGCATCAGTGTATCAGTGTTTCCAAAAACTTACGCCGCCACCTGTGCATTCATATGGCGGGCCATCTTCTCAGAGAAATTCGTGCGCAATAAATTTAGTTTCAAGCTCCCTCACATTTTACCGTGGTGAGGGGGGGGGGGAGTGGATCTGTAGGCGTCACACGCAAGAGTAATTGCCATGTGAGTCCATTGTAAATAACTCAGAAAGGCAGCTATTTACAAGCTGAATTGAGATCCTCAAGGTGAGAGTGATGCTCAACATCCCCCAACTCAGGTAAAAACTGGTATGGTGATGCGGTTTACTTTTTTTTTTTTTTTTTTGCTAATTTAACATAATTTAAAAAACGTGAATATATCTGTCAATTAACGTTTCGGAAAAAAAAAACAGATTATAGTATGAGCGTGTTTTCATTACTGTACAAAAAAAAAAGATTTAGGCAAGTTACAAACTTAAAAAGGCTGAAACTTAAACTGCATCTCCGACGATGCTTTGGTCCTCAAAAATCCCAGCTGCAGACTACAAACCCTACAGTACTGAACCGTATATTATTCAGCTACAGCACTGAGCAGATCCTAAACTATGGGTAATATCACACAAACGTCCTTCACTGTAAGTTAGAGTAGAGTGTTTCTTTGCTGTGCCCTTAGGTGTTTTTTGAAGGTCCCATTTATAAGATACATTTATGTATATATGCAAGTTTTACAGCCCTATGATCAGTGTGTCATTTACCGTCTGGACATGGTTTATGTGGATCTCATGGACACTGTTGATGGTGGAAGCTGTTTTATGACTTGTATGTGCCCCCCCCCCCCATGTCTAAGAAGGACATTGAGGTACATCCCCACTCACCATATGAGGCTGGCCCTCATAGTCTAATGCTGGGGCTGAAGATGGTCCCTTTGCTTGGACCTAAACCCTTCACACAATGCAGAAGGTCAGAAACACACACACACATGCATACACGCACGCATACACACATGCACATGCACACGTACACACACACGTACATACACACGCATACACATACATACACACATACACACACACACATACACACACACACACACGCACACAAACACACACACGCCACTGTCTGACCATCGCTTTTTTGCTGCGCCCTTACATGCCCTATACTACTGTCTTGTCAAAGTATTGATTTAATCAGTGCACGTTTACATTTGTGTTTTTTTAATAGCCTGACATGACATGTTTTAAACCACTTGACACAGTGTAGCAGTAACCTGCCCCCCCCGCCTCCCCCAGTTTGTCATCTCATCCATCATCCCAGCTACGGGACCTTAGAACGTGGTAATTGTTCTAATTAGGGGAGGGGTCAGTGCTCATAGTGTACTCAGGATGCCTGTAGATTTAAGGAGGTTCACGAACAAAAAACGAAAAACAATGCATCATTGCCTCTCTTAACCCACAGGAGATCTTATGTTAAAGACTACCCTTCTTCGGCTCAGTGAGTTCCCACAACAAATGTTCCCCGGTGCCAAAGGTCACCATCTGCTTACAATTTCACCAATTAGATAAATATATAACCACTGTAAAGTGAAGGAATTCCCTGGGAATGAATTGTGCACTCACAGTCCACTAAGGAGATATTTGGCACCTACAGTTTTGCACATGGGAAGCTGAATGATACAGATCAATAGAATTCAGCTGACATTCTGCCACCTTTGCAGGGGATTGGGGTCACTTATAAATCTGCGTAACAGTTATTGAATGATACATATACCCCTTATTCCAGTAATACCTGTCTTCTACACTACTTATCCAGAGTATGGTCGAGGGTTATGTGATTCATCTGTTGTTTTTCTGTGTATGATTCTCTGCTGCATTATGAGACATAATCTAGGAACAGAAATGCAATGTATAGATTGGTCCTTATTCCTTCAACATGTCGCGTTTGTGTCTGGATCTTGCAAATTAAAATTGTTGATTGCTCATCGACAGTGTTAAAATTTAGGAGAAACTCTCTTTGTGTGATAGGGTCCAGTGAAACTCCAAACAGATTAATTGATTAACTCGTGAGCAGTTCTTGGAGGAAGCCTAACGACTTCCTCTTATGTTTTATTCACTTTGTTCTTTCTGTCATGATGGTGCCTCTGCATTATCACTAAATGACTTGATCACCTGAAGATCCAGGGTGCCCTTATTTTCTATAAATGAACCTCTTGTTTACAATGATTACTGATGGACCCCTGCCCACCCCCAGAACCATGCAGCATTTACATTTTGGTATGCATGCTGTATCGAAAGTACCCAAACTTGTATAGTTCTAGGGTTCAACATTATATTCTTTGTTTTTTTGACATCTCATTATAATTACAATCCAACCTCTGAATATTGGTACATGATGTATCATGCAATTGACTCAATCATAAAGAGAAAATATTAACCTTGAAAGACAGATAATGTAAATGATGAATCCCAGTGAATATGGGTTGGTTATTAACCATGGCAGTTCTGTGATCCTGAGGAGGTCTCCAGGTGACAATTGTCATGGGGGACGTTGTTTCCTCTCAGTTGAGTGACCTGCACTTTGAGGAAGTCCAGAGTCTCCCCTCAAACTGGGCTAAGCCTCTCCTTTTCCATCCCGGCACAGGGACACCGATTGGTTGGGCCTCCACCCACTCTCGCCCATTTACGGCTGTTTGTTCCCAGAGATAAGGGACCTCAGTCGCTCAACACCCTGCGCTCACAGAGCTGCTAGCTCACCTGTACTCTCCATGCCCTGTCCTCACAGAGACCACAGACATCGCTTCATCATGGGGACATCTCATCACCTAGGCGGTTTAACACAAGAAGCAAGACTAAGAAAAAAATCCTTTGACCAAGAGATGTTTAAGGACACGACTAAACTGAAGACACGATCATATACTTAGCCTGGAGTGCATTCTAACTGATACAGCAATCCCAAGTACAAAGGTAATTTGAGAAACATTATGCTGGTACGTTCAACCTGCCACCTACATCAAAATACTGACCTGACTGTATCATCGCACAAGTCATACTCATTAAATAACTGCTCCGTTTCAATCTTTTAGGAAGCTGATATGCTGTTAATCTTGATTGTTTCTTGTTGTTTATCTGTGTTCATTTGTCCACAGAGTATTTCCTTTGGGGTGAGAAAAATCACATTTCTGGTGTTCATTGGTCTTAGACGGCTTAGAGAAAAGGCTGCTATGCGATGCAATTTGGTGGGATAGAAAGGCTCTGTTTCAGAGCTCGTTTACCTTGAGCCAGGTCTCAGCACACTTTCTGTTGTCTCGAAGTCGTCGCGGCATCTTGCAGGTGCCATCAAACATTACGTTGTTTGTTTGCCAAAATCTTTGCCTCTGAGCACTTAGAGAATTTAGTCTTGAAATTCAACTTCTGTCGTAGTCACAATGAATAATTAATTGAATATCATGGATAGGTGAGGTTCAACATAACCGTTCATCGCTGTAGAATTTCACTCAGCATTGGCAACAAAAGTGGGGATAGCGGAAAGACTGTAGCACCAAGTGAAACCCAAAACATGCCACTGCAGTGGGAGAGGTGGAGGAACCCGCCGCAACAATACATTGCGATGTGTGATTCTACTGATAATAATATATAGAATATAATTTTTTCTTCAGTTAATCCACGCATATCAACCCAGATTACTGCTATCTCCATGCATTTTGACCAGCCAGATGATGGTGACACACATGGGTATCTCTACATTAGGGACCGGTGCATAAGGCCCTTGAACCAGCACACCAATCACAGGCACAGAGGCTTAGCCAGCTGAACTATACACCAGCCCTGGTGACATAAATGACCTGTCACCGTCACCAGTCACTTACTAAGGGTTCATTCCTGTCTTCCTTCTACTGCGTCCCTGGTCTTCACTCTTATGGGACACTCTGATCCCTTGTGTTTTTATATGCCCTTGAATGCCCCTTTTCAGCTTCTGGAATGATACACCATCTTGGGCAGATTTACGCAGCATTTCATTTACCTCAGATGTCGGAAAGGTGAAGCTGGGAATGACGTCTTAACTACATTCCAAGTCGGAAAGCCATGTAGCGATACCAGGGACCCGTTTCAAAAAAACAAGATGTCTTGCTTAGCCAGATTACTGAATTTAATTTACCCCAGTTTAAATGGCTTTTATCTTTGTTCACTTACATTTAGCCCAGACTTCCTTAAATCCGACAGGTTATCCAGCTAAGCAAGAAATCCCGCTTAGTGAAATAGGCCCAGTTCTAACCTGGTTAATTGTTAGCCATTGTTAGCAATATCTGGGGATAACAACACATTACACAGTATTTTGCGTAGCAACAGGTCCACAAATAGCGGTTTGACAGTACTGTGTGTATGACCGATTTAATGAGTCATATAAGTGCTAATAAACAGTGTAAACCTACAGCTTTAAGTTATGTTGATAACGGGGGCAGCCATCTTGAATTCTGAGGCCAGGGTTGTATAGATTCGCTTTTTGAGTAGGAATTCCAACTTCACTTCCGAATTATGAGTTCAGATGGAACACAGCATTAGAGTATCTCTTCTGACCACAAGAGGACACCCAGGGGATCACGAGTCAGCCCATACCCACCCACACACACACACACACACACACACACACACACTGGTTTTGGCAGGTTTTATCATCTGTGTGACTGAACACAACTCCACCCTGATGCCCTTTCAAGCCAGCACCACAGCTTTTGACTTGAGGCTTAAGCGGACACTGATCAGATTGGACACAACCCCCGATCAGGTCACTGATCGTCTTCCCATGGCTCATAGGATCCAGGCAGCTGAGCACAAACAGGCACACGGATGAAAAGAAGGTAGCAAGGCGAAATAAAATGTGTGTGTGTGTGCTTGTGAGCCAGACTCTCCCTCCCGGCAGCTAACCAGAGCCGTAACGCTTCAGAGCTGCAGCCAAGGGGGACGCTACACCGGCACGTTGTGGGTGTTCGGCAGAGCGACGCCAAAGAGGGAGGGGAGGCAGGCAGATCTCTGCCCGTACACGCTGGTGTATTAGGGCAAGCGGAGGGATGGGGAGGGAGGAGGTGAGCGGGAGAAAATGGATGGGCGGCACTCTGCAGAGTGGGCCGCACTGAAGCAGGAATTAATGCACCTGCATGCACACACGCGCACATGGATGCTCACGCACACACACACATACACACACATACACAAACACAGGGATATTTCCATAGGGTCATGCTCTGTGCAGATATCCATCAGCAAGGGGAGCTGGGGAGTTCCCCAGTGGTCCTGGGTCATGAGACCAGAAACCCCAGAACCTCAAGTGTGAGGATCCCACCTTGGTTAGAAGACTGGGGACCAGCAGCACCCTGACATGGGGCCCTTGGTGCCCTGATAACACCTATAACCCAGCTGATCTCACTGTGACCTGCTCCCTGCCCCCCCCCCCCCCCCTTAACTTCCAGTGACAGATTCCCACAATCACACAGTGGGATGATCAGGGTCGGCTCTGGCTGTAGGCAGAATAGGCAGTCGCCTGGGGCCCCCCAGGTTACCGGTGATGTACGGGAAGTGATCACCATTTTCCTTGGTAGGGGGGGCCTCCCAAGTTAAGCTTTGCCTAGGGCCCCTGAAAGGTTAGAGCCAGCAGTGGTGATATTTCAGAAAATGATGTGAATGACATTGTGATACATGTAACCATTTAATCCCCATACCTGTGCACATAACACATCTGATTACCATCATTAACGTCCACAGCAAATGCAAACCTTGCTGGAATGAGGACAGGGTTTGTGTGGGGGCATGGCAGCTGGGGGAGGGGGGGTTGGGTAGGGGGATCGGGGGACATTTGTTTCAGCCCCACTAGTTGTCACTTCAGCGGAAAAACGAGAGTGGGAGACGTGATTTCTTCAGGGGAAGCTCCGCAGTGAAAACAGTGTTCTAACGAGCTTCCTCTCTCTCTCTCTCTCTCTCTCTCTCTCTCTCTCTCCCCTCCCATTCCGTGCAGTACTCAGCTCTGTGCTGCGTACATGCATAGCTTCCAGAGAACGTGCCTGTCTTCATCTGCCCCCCCCAGGGGATAACGACCTCCAGCATTCTCGGCCCACGTAGGCAGAAAATCATGAGTCGTTTCTCACGGCAACGCCTGCCCGTTCCTGGGGGGTGGGGGGTGGGGGGGGGGGTTTGCTCAGATGCCTAATATTAAATAAATCCTGCTCCTGTTTCCCGCATAAACAAGCCATGTCTTACAGACACCAGCGATGCAGAATCAGCCTCCTTTAGATTAACATCTCAGATATCCATCTTCACTCTGTCTCTCGAAGCAGATTACTCTTCAGGGGGTGGGTATTAATACCCCCCCCGCCCCCACATGGACAGATAAGATGGAGTGCTGCATGTATCACCACGCAGGCCTGCGTGTGTGCGTGGGCATGTATGCGCGCATGTGTGTGTGTCTGTGTGTGTCCGTGTTTTCCGTGTTTACCCGCTATTTATATCTGTGTGCTGGATCCGCAAGGCTGTCGCCTGTTTCCTTTGGCGCTTCCTCCCCGATTCCAGAGCTGGGTGAGTAATGTTCACAGCTAGTGTGCTGATTGTTAGCGGATTACGCTCCTTTATACCCCCTGCACCCACCCCCCGGGACTCTTTGTAGGCCTATCAAACCCCCCCTGCCTCAATGTGAGCAAAAGGGATACATTTAATTATTGCTGGCATTCAGGCTGGTTTGACGGGCGGATACCTTTCCCAGGTCGCCTCATCATCAAAGACACCACCCCTAAAAAGCAGCACTGCACGCTGGCGTCTCTCATCCCCCCTGACGCGAAACCTGTGATTCACAGGGGTGTGGCCAAAGCACGCCCAATAAAGAAAGATGGCGGCATGGGTGACGTGGACGCCGATGACATCCGTCAGATGCGTAGGGCCACGTGATATCCCAGCCGCTACTGCCACGAGGGAGATGGCAGATGGCCCCTCGGAGGAGATGGGCACAAGCTGGGGGCCTGGTTCCACTGCACCGAGCTCTACCACCTATGCAAACTCAGCCTCCTGCACAGTTACTCTGCAATCACAGCAATAACATGTAACATATTTAGTGAGTAGGGAGGCAAAGTGTGCAAGGATTGGGTCTCAGTCCTGGAGTGAGATGGCGCAGTGCAAACTGCCAGTGCTGGGGGACAGTATGATTGCATTTGCAGGGTGATCTTAGCCACCCCCATCCCTCCGAAGGTAATGAGTCACTACAAAAAGGCTCATGGGCAAATCAGTGACATTCCAAAAATACATGACTGGTGTAAACTGTTGCTGACAGTGTGTCTTGGCCAGCTCAGATAATTGGGGGGGGGGGTTCGTAAAACGGTCATCACAGAAAGAGAGATTCCCCCTGCCACACCTCCTTCCTGCTAAGAGTGAGAAGAGCCCCACAGACGGCTTTCAGTTCCCTGGTGGGGGGGGGGGGGACAGACGTCACGGAGCTGTCTAACCGGGGAGAGCGAGAGACGCTGGATAATTGGTTGTCACTGGTCACTTGACAAGGAATTTCTGAAGTCCAACTCAACTCCCTCGAGACTCCTGTTGCTAGATTGTGCAGTGGAGCTCCTCACGCTCTGCACGGGGCATTAGGCAAGGCAAGCGTCCTCATGTCTGCCTGTTTATTTATGGACCCCCTACAGACATTTATATTGGATGTCTGTATTGAATTTATATTCATAATGGTTGGTTTTCTTGCCTAAATTCACCGATGCTTTGGATTTTACAGTACATGCATGTATCCACACTGATTACTGGTTTCTTTGACCCTCCCCCCCCCACTGACCCAGCTCACATGACCTCATGATGACTGCAACTCAGTAATTGTGTGTTGAGCTTTAACAAGGTCATATCAAACTTCACCATACTACCCACATAATTCCAGCCCCACCCCCCTGTTCCCCGAACAAAAAAAAAGTATAATGAAATCCTAATTTATAACTTAGCAAACACACATGGTGTTTAGTGTGTGCCACCGTGCATGTGAGCAAACTGATGGTTGGAGATCTGAATGTGTGTGAATAGGGAACTAGTTGTCGAACTGGGTGTGAACATCGACTGGATCGTGACATACAGAGAATGGGGGAAGTCTCCCTCTGTCCAAAAATAGCAAGTATCTAAAGAGAGAGCAGAGAATTACCCCAGTAATGCTGCAGTGCCCCCCCATTCAGCCTGAGGCCTGATGGGATGGGAGACCACTGCCGGATCACAGTTATTGGAGCCTTGACTTGTATATAGCCTGAATTTATTATCATTACTGCTATTAATAGAAATCCTGAGCGAAAATGATTTCTCCCCTACCCTTCGCCGTGGGGTCTGAATGTGACACTGCCACCTTGTGTCCTTTTCCCCAAATCCCTCGTTCACAACCATGTCTCCCCATTGGACACCAGGGACGATGGCTGCCAAAGACATTTGCCAGGTTGTAGTAAAACATGTTGAAGCCTCCAGACTCCGCTAGTGCCCCTCTTTGCTGACAGATGCTCCCATCGCCCCCCTGCGCTGGCAAAACATTTTCTCATGGGCCAAGGCAGAATTTAATTTTGCCCAGCTTTGTTTAAATTATGGTAAGCGGTGTGCCGTCAATGCCGGATCTCGGTGTCCTGGGATGGAGCAAAGGAATAATTAAGTGCCCCACCTCCCCCACTTGGCAGAAGGCCTCACCGCTTTATCTAAAGGGCACATGTGGTGCCACGCGGCACACTGTGCTGCGCTTGCGTTGCCCGTGGCAACTGCCATGCAGGCCTGGGCTTATATTGTCGATAATGTAAGACTGAACTCAGCATTCAAATGTGAGAGTGTAACTTCAGTAAGATGAGAGAAACAAAGAAGCACCTACCATGTCAAAAGTGCACACAAAGTACTCATCAGAAATACTCAGAAGTACTCAACAAGTACTCAGTAGAAGAACGCTGCTGAGCAAAGGGAATGAAAAGCCTGTTTATTAACAGTATACTATTTTTTTCCCCCTGACTTGCCTGGTGTCGTCTTTGCTGTGCTGGTTGTATGACAGCGCAAGGAGGGAGGGCCTCCATCATTCCTCTGTCACCCTCCCCCATAGACTGTGAAGCATATGTGCTGTACACCTGAATGTCAGTGCAGGATCCCAGGGAGAAGAGAGGAGAAATAGAGATTAAAACCTGAAGAGGAGAAAAGACTCAAGCATCTGCATTAGACTATGTGTGTGACTGTTTGTGCGTGTGTGTGTGTGTGTGTGGCGGGGGGCTGTTAATCATATTCAGAAAGGTGTAATTAATGCAAGGTGCTGATTTACTTTAGCTTTATGGAAAAAGCTGTGGGAAACATACAGTATGTCATTGTGGTTGTATGACTCACACATGACGCCTTCCCTGACTTTAGGGATAAGGTGTAGTGGAGGGCTTTAGTCAGTAGGATGGAGAGATGAGAGCAGTTTTTGGGCTTCAGCCTGGCTGACAGTTTCTGAACAGCCTAGGTGCTCTTCAAGTGGGCCATCTACCAGGCAGAGGAGTTTATAGGTGGCTGGAAGGGTGGCTGGAATCTCTCTCTCTCACACATGCACGCACGCAGCCATACAGACACACACACACACACACACACACACACACACGCGTGCGCACGCGCACACACACACACACCTATAATTACTCATACAACTCACATAAGAACACAAGAACTATACAAACGAGAGGAGGCCACTCGGCCCATCAAGCTCGCTTGGGGAGAACTTAACTAATAGCTCAGAGTTGTTAAAA
>JABFEA020000067.1:14530631-14574469 GCA_019775915.2 Cyphomyrus plagiostoma | reverse complement strand
TAGTGATGGCTTTCTTCCCAGCAGCAAGCAGGATTTTAGTCAAATATTGATCCCCCTTAACCACCGATCCATGAATACGACCTAAATACAATACTTTACATGTTGAACCTGAATTTTTAATATAACAGTCTTTAATATTATTATGGTCTGTTCACAGCTATGAGTTGTCTGTGAGTTGGTCATTCTTAACCCAGGAGCTGCCTGTACTGGAAAGGAGCTTTAGTAAGAAGTGAGTAGTTTTAGCTTTATGTACATGTGGGGGGGTTACATCGACCTTCACATATCTGTAACCTATTAACCCACTTGGGCTTTACGTGCAGGCGGGGGGCATAGTTAGAAATTCTGGACTCCCCAGCAAAATTTAATGCTGGGCCCCTTTGTAGATTCTGTCAACTTGGCCCCGGACATTAGATTTTGGGCCCCCTGAATCTGCCAAGGTCCATGGTAATCCGACACCCCTCAGATTGGGCACTACGATTTTCTGAGCCCTCAAAACTGGACGTCTAGTTCCTCAGACACTTTTGAAGAGGTTGTTTTTCAGATGGCTGTGATCTGCCAGCTCAGGGAGGTATTTCTTAGGGTCCATCACCTCATGCTATGTCTCTGTCAATTTACTGAATCAGTTATATTTCTGTGACAAGCATGTCAGCCTTGGAGGAAAGCAAGCAGCTCAGGCAACTGCTTAGCATCTTCAACTTCATCAGCAACTGCCACCTTATGGCTCTGTTCAACTTGCACCACCTAGTGGCCAAGAATGTAACGTACATCACCCTGTTTATCCAATTTTGTCATCTACTGGAGGGGTCCAAATTCTGGGCCCACTTTGGTAGGCAATAGTGCTAACCATTGCACCGCCATGCCCCCCCAGGGTCGAAGTCACATATGCTAAGTTTTACCCATAGAATCAATGTGTTTTTTGCTGTATGGATGGAGAGGGTGTTTTTTGGAGGGATTTTTTGATATCCAAAAATATATGACAGCTATGATATGAACTAAACTTACTTTTGGGAGTATATTCTTAAAACTGAACAAAATTATTAGTAGGTTATAGTGATCTGTATTTGTATGGGGGCAGAGAGAGCATGTTATTTGCTAAATGGCAATTAAGTTATCGGCTGAAAAGGCTAGATGACGTATTCTGATCTAGCTAGGAGAATTATGTGTATTAGATAAGAAAAAAGTAATACAGAAAACTTAAGATATAAACCACAGAAAATGAGTAAATAAGCAAAGCATGCATGCATCTAAGTAAACGACTCATGTAAGCACAAGAAGCCACAAGCTTCTAAAACACAGTGCAATACACAATAGTGCAGAGTCTACACAAGTAATATAGTGGTTTTACATGCAGCGCAAGTTAAACACAAAAAAGATAAGTCAGCAATGACTGGAAACCCTTCTCTTTGTCACACACGAGTGACTGGTTCATGATGGGAGAAAATCCGACGTGATGAATACCGGGAAAATGTGGGAGAGACAGTATGTGTGGCAGGATAATAAGCATCACGTCCTTTTCATTTTAATAACTGTCTATTGACTTAAGCTATGAGGGATCAAATGCTTTTTGTCGACGTGACAGCCAAGCCCATTACAGGGTTGATTGGCACACACTAAAGCGGAGGTTGTCAAAATATTATTCAGTGTTTTTTTTTTTTTTGGTACTTTTAAATACATCCATATCACTTGTGTTTTGTAACTTTCAAAATGTAGAAAGACAACAATTAATAAACACATCATTGCTATTATGCCATATTTATTAATAAACAATAAAAACAGGCTAAATAGTGAATCAACCGTTGATTGATTTACATGTAACAACTGTCCACAAAGTCGATGTCTCCACCTGCCCCAACCTGTCTTGTCCGATGTTTTTCTTGCTGTCCTACTAGTTTGTAGTTGTAACATTACTAAAAAAACACTCTAGAGTCCTTGCTCCTTCCAGAAGTATTCTAACTTTATTAAGTAATACCAAAAAAAAAGCACATATTACTAAATCGGGCGGCATGGTAGTTCACGGGTTTGCACTCTTGCCTGGGTTTGAGTCTCTGCCAGGGTTCCGTGTGTGGAGTTTGCATGTTTTCCCTGTGTCATCATGGGGAGTCCCCGCCCCCCACTGTCAAAAAACACACAGAAGCTAATTGGTGTTACCTAATTGCCCTGTGTTATGAGTTGGTGGCCCATCTTGCGTTGTTCCCTGCTTTGTACCCATAGGCTCCAGACCCCCTGTGGCCCTGAACAGGATAAGTGGTTTCAGTGGATGGATGGATTACAAAATTATCCAAATTTTTAAATTTTACTTTAAGGTAGGAAAAAAAATAAGAATAAAGAATAATCCTCCTTCCCTCAAAGGTGTGCGATGCAAAAAAACAAAGACGAGTAGCTTTAGGCGAACGAGATACACTATTTACAATAAGAATTTTTAACCAGTACCCTTTACTGGTCTATAAAGACTGTGATAATCAATCCATGTGACAACCATCATCGCTATGTTACACAAAGGGCAACACGTTGGATATTTATGATGTGACTCTAGAGATGAAACAATATGAAAATTTGCCATCACGATTATAGTGCCCATTTTTATCACGGTTATCAGTATTATCGCGGTATTGTTAAAATGTACTGAAACACAAACTGAAACCACTTCACCGAGTTTTATATTGAAGTAGTAATACTAACCATCTGGAATTTTACCGTGGTTCTCCCTTACGTTGCTCTCAGTTCAGCCGACACAGTTAAGAAAAATATGGGTATTGTTTGTTGTTTTTTTTTTTTTTTTAAGACCTTCTACAATTACGTACTTCAGATGAGTGGTTCTCAAACTACAGTACAGAGAGGTATCCGTGTAGCCTGCCATGTGAGGTGGTGTTCAGTGAGAAAAGTTTGGAAATCACTGCTCTGAACAGTTTTGGGTGGTACACCGACGTTTTAAGACGACAACTAAACCTGATGCTTTTAAAAATCTTTTCAATTGAATAAAACATTCTCTACAGAGACTGAAGAACGATAACTTACACGACCAGCATCACCCACAGTCGACGGCTCTTAACCAGCTGTTTAAGTTCAGCCATACAGTTTTTTCACCTTTTCTTTCAACTAAAAAGTGGCCTGTTTGGTGACACACGTGTGGGGAGGTAGGTTGTTGGATGACTCATATTATTGTTTATAATAGCATTCTTAATTTAAAATATTGCATATTATTTGTTAGACATGGCCCAGCCTTGACATCAAAGACTTTCAAACATTAATCAGCAAACACTGGATTGAATGAAGGAGTTTTGATGTCATTTACAATCACATAGATATTATTTAAAAATTACCTGAGGATTTTATTTATAACAGGGAATCAATAGTAAAATTAGCCCCGTTTGGCTGGCATCACCACTGTGAGCTTCTAGCTATCAGTACCTTCACACCATGGTCAGCTATGGTCTTTTCACAGTTTCACTCTAAACTGGTCCAGGTTATACTGCCTAATTTCTAAAAATGTGTCCCACTAGCGTCACCAAAATGAAAACATTACACAATACTGTAATTTCCCTTGGTTTACCGTAACATTTTCATATACAGCTGGACCTTGAACCTGCAACCATTAAGACACATGTCTTTGGTCTTAAGCATCTAAAAATATTAAGGACATACAGCTTTGGGGGGGAAAAAATTAAGAGACCACTCCTTATTTAAAAAAAAAAAAAAGAAGACTGCATTGTTAAATCCTAGTTTGATCCTGGTTCTGCTGGCAGGAGGCTACACTGAACAGCAGGCTGCTTCTAGGCTCAAAATTACGAAGACATTAGCAGACAAGACCAAGATGAAGCAGGAGACACTGGGAACGACCAAAAACCAGACAGGTAGAGGGCAGAAGCGACTCTCTAATGCCGGAGATGACCGTCAACTTATCAGACATTTTCTCATGAATCAGAGGATGACATCAAGCGACCTTCAAAGGGAATGGGGGACATTAAGGTGTGAGGTGCACTGTTAAGACAGTTCATATCAGGCTCCTAGAACCAGGCTGCAGTTTGCGCTGATAAATCGAGAAATGAGTGAAACACAAACTTGCCGTTGTCTTTTTTCCACAGCTGCGTCTTCAAAAGCCCCGAGCGCAGTACTGACCAAGCAAAAACAGGCCTGTTTTTCAGGAACTGGGCTATACTGGAGATAAAATGGACAAGAAAAAATAGGAACAAATGCTGGGGTCGTGGCTTGGAGACGGCACAGATGGGCCACGTGCTGCCAAAACAGGAAGTGGCACTCGCCGTTTCCCCGCTCAGAGGCTAGCACGTTCATAGCTCAGTGCCGCCATGTCGATAAATATCTAGCGTTCAACCGATTACAGATGCAAAACTGAAAGTCAAATTAATCATAAACATTTATTTGACGTTTCATTGATGGAAACATAAAAAAGTATAAATATTTATAATACAGCATTGTACACCTTTTCACAGCAAAAGTTTAGGGATAAGTTATTGTATTCAAACTTTTGCACAACTGTTTACGTAGAAAACCAGAATTTCACATCAAGAACCTAACATTAAGCAGTGGTTTGTACATTTTCTTTGACCTGTACGAAAAGATGGGAAAATCAATGGATTACTTTATCCATCCATCCATTTTCCAAGTTGCTTATCCTACTGGGTCGCGGGGAGCCTATCCAGGAAGCAACGGGCACAAGGCAGGGAACAACCCTGGACAGGGGGGGGGGCAGCACATCGCAGGGCACATTCACACATGCATACCTACGGGCAATTTAGGAACTCCAATCAACCTCAGCATGTTTTTGGACTGTAGGGGGAAACCGCAGAACCCAGTGAAACCCCACGACGACACAGGGAGAACATGCAAACTCCACACACATGAAACCCAGGTGGAGACCGGAACCCAGGTCCCAGAGGCGTGAGACAACAGTGGTAACCACTGCACCACCATGCCGCCCCCGATTACCGTATCAATAATGTTTACTAGTTTTTTGTAAAATAAATGCTCATTGCAAAAAGGGCTCACCAGGTGACACCATCATTTGCATATAAAAGGCGCATCAACAAAAGGCTCAAATAGGAACAGTTAAGGAGTGTAGGATTTTGCATCTGTTCAACAGAGGTGGAGATTTCAGGTCCAGAGAGTACAAATCCAGACCAAGATTTTGTTTCAACCAACCAGTTGAGTATAGAGACACAGTCACAGAATACTCAGCTGGTTGGTTGAAACAAAATCTTGGTCTGGATTTGCACTCTCTGGACCTGAAATCTCCACCTCTGAATCTGACTCACTTGTTTGGTCAGGCAATCGGCACATGGAGGGGCAGAGCCATAACTACAAAGCATTCAGGGAAATGCCCTACCAGGGTTATTCTCTTCCTCCCTCTCTCTCCCTCCCCCTGTTTCTCTATCTCTTTCTCACACACTCTCATAGACATAGTAAACAACAGGTACTGCAGATGCCTGTTCCCTGCCTTCCCTGATAGCATTAATATTATTCCAGGAGTACCTCTAGCAACATAAAAGCCACCATGTAAGGACTGTTATCTTTGTTATATATTCCATGAATCCAGTTGAAATCTACTCTAGTCCAAACCTCCACCCCAGTGTCCTTGCACTGCATTATCGGGTAGAAGATGAATGGATGGACTGGCCAGAGTGAACAGGTTGTCTGGCCCGTGTGTAGCGGGGAGGGGGGGTGGTGTAATGCAAACCACTTCCTGCTCTCAGACCCTGCCAGAAAAAGGGCCTCTTACCTCATTAAATTCTCACGGCACGTTTTCCATAGCTGGCTGACAGAGAAATGTCAGGGAGAAGAGGGGAACACCAGCGTGAATGGAGACCCAGGCTTAAGTGCAGGAGAGTCTGTAAATGCACTGTTAATGCACATTGTACTATAAAAACACTGTAAATATACTATAAACGCATTGTAAGTGGACTGTAAACACACTATACATGCACTGGCATTGTACTGTAAATACTCTGTAAATATACTATAAATGGACTTTCAATGTGGTAGTACACTGTAAATGTACTGTGAATATATTATAAACATATTGTACATGCACTGTAAATGAACCATAAACACACTAAATGGACTGTACACAAACCATAAACACACTAAGTAGCCTGTCAATGGACTGTAAATACATTGTAAATGCACTGTATATGCACTGTATATATATATGATTTACAGACGTTATGAAGTCGCTGATGGGCTGATTCTGTTTGTGTGGCTCACTTTGTGCTAAAAATGGGTATCTAACACAAAAGCCCTGGTCATGCCCCGAAAACCAGAATATACTTTTATGATAAATTTAAAATGGGCAGAAATAGACAGGGCTCGTGAGAGTGAGAGAGAGAGAAAGAGAGAGATAAAAATGAGGCAAGATGATGAGCCTCTCACCCGGAACACAAAGTAGAGCTGGATGCTTTATGGTCACACACATCCAGGAAATCAAGAATCATCTCCCAAGGCTGGGTGATTACAGTTTTAAAAGTCTTACTTTAGAGACAGTGACGGACATCCAACAGTAATCTGTCCTAGTATGTACAATAAAACATATCATGGATGATTTTGAGCAGATTTCTACAGACTAATGTATTTTTGTAAGTCAATTAAACATGGCAGTGCAGTGGGATAAATGCAGTTGGAGGGTGAGAAATAGAGGCTGACGTGAGGAAGAGAGAAATAGGATGAAGAAGAGGGAGAAGGACAGGTCCCAAATGTCCCCAAACCAATGGATAATTTCTTCATTGTCACTAAGAGAGCTGGACTTTTATTGCTGTCTGTCTCAAAGGAAAAAGAGGCCAGTTTGCATTGAGGAGCTTGAGCCTGCCTGGTGAGTGTGTGTGTGTTTGTACAGAGTGTGTTGCACAGGTCTGTATGGGTTTCAGTTGTGTGTCCCGCACGTCTGTGGTCTATTATGCAGTTTGTCACACCCAATAAACGCCATGAAAGGAACTATTAAGCTAAAAAGTGTTGAAAATTTAAAAAATGACTATGCAGCAGGCATTTTTTCCCAGTTTTTAAAGCCACTACAGGGTATTTCTGCCTAAATTTAAATATTGACGGATACTGGAACATCTTGAGTTGTTTCCAATTATGGTGTTTCTGCATTAACTGGGCCAGACTCCACATACACTGGAGAAAAGGGGTTTGTTGCTGAGAGACGTTTTAATAAATTAAATGTAGCTTCCTTAACTGCCTTTTGTCAACCATATGTTCCTCAGTATTGTGAAAGATTTGCCCCAGTGAATGAAGTAGTAGCTTCCGCAGATGTTAATTATTTATTTTTGGTTTCCAAGTCAGGTTTCCTAGGACATAACATCAATGTTAGTAAGTAACAATAAGCGAGAGATAGCTTCCATTCTGGTGGAACAAACTGGTAATGGAAGAGCGTGGAACGTGAGCCATTTCTTACATAACTTATGAAAAACAGCCTTGCCAAAATAAGCCAGCTCACTGAAGACTGAAACACCTCCTGGTATGTATAAGAAGGAGAAGGAGCGACTCTTCTGTACCTACAGTATTATGGTGTGGGCCTCTTTCCGCTAGTTAGCCATTGGTTTGCATCAGTGGGAATTCGGGTTTATCAGAACTAAAATGACGACTCTGAAGAAGTAGTGGGTGATGGGTTCATCTGCTCTAATAGAAGAAGAAAAGAATCGATAACTTGGTAATTTTCCCTTCCTTTCCCAAGTGCTTTGAGTCCCTCATTGAGACTCCTGCTGTAATTGCCAAACTGTCATGCTCCTCCACTTGTTAGGGTCAAGCGTGCCCATGAAAGAAACATCGGCAGGCCGGTGGCACTTCATACCAAGCAGGCGAGGTGGCTGATGGGCACGGCTAGCGACAGCTTGGTAATGAGAGATGCACGCAGCTTCGGTCCATGGGAGACACAAGTGCTGTACCAGCCCAGGCAATACAGATCATACCTTGGAACAATTATCATAGAGTGAGGAGGATTCCAATATCCACCATTTCCTCATTTTCACGCATACATATGAGCACAAAGATAAGCTCCTCTGCTCTCTCTCTCTCGCCCTCTTCCTTTACCTCACTCAGACACTTGCTCTCTCTTCCTTTATCCTTCTCTTGATTTCTTCTACCTCTTCCTTTCGCCTTTTCTCGATTCCCTCCCAACTCATCTCATTCTCCCACTCCCTGTCTCCCACTAAACCCCCCATCTCTGCATGCAGCAGCGATTGAAAGTTGATTCCCGAAAAGCCATAAAACAAAATGCCATTGCATGGCGAAGATGGTGATAAGGACACAGTCGTTTGTACTAATGTGAGTTCTGTGATGAAACGCTGCTCTCTGGCTTCTTTTGAAAATGCTTTTAAATGCTGGCCTGTTCTTCCTGCTCATATTTGACCGCTGGCTGCAAATCCATTGACACTGGAACCAGTAATGTATTCTGCTCTTCAGCAAAGAGTGTCTAATACCATCCAGAAATTGACAGTCTAAGTATGATGTATACATTACCATTCATCACGCTTGTTCAAACTGTAAGCTCTTCATTGCGTAGGATTTCATAGCATAATTACTGTCTTTAGATGGATAGATAAAACCAGAGATACATCCATCCATCTATCCATCCATTTTCCAACCCGCTCATCCAACTGGGTCGCGGGGGGTCCGGAGCCTATCACCAGAGATACAGTACTTTGCAAAAGTCTTAGGCAGGCAAAGAAAATGATGTTTAGATTATACTCGGTTGGTGTAACACTATGATATTATGCCTGTCAAAGTGTGTCAGCTTAGACAATTCAGAACCTCTGCTAAAATCATCCTAGTATTTGTAGAGACCGTCCAGTGCGGCCATGTATTTTTTGTCTTGGCCACCAGTACACCTCATACTCAATCTGTCACTGACTTTTTAAACCAATTAATTTAATTATTTAACTGAGCTGTTGGTGAAATTTAACAAATCAAGGAATGGTTGGGGTGCTCCTGGAGAGAAGTTTGGGAACTGGAGCAGTGTTCATCCAGCCATCCAACTAGATATCAGTAACTTTTTAGAAAACAGAAGAAATTATTACTAGTTTTTATTGTGTTAATCTCAATTTGCACATGTTCTAATGTTAGATTATGTTCTTTGTTCTAAGCCAAAGTACACTTGCTACCCAGATAAACAGCCTTAAACATTTCTTTGCACAGTACTGTACTTTCTGATACAGTTCAGGTTTACTGGCGGTACACGATTCCCTTCCTGCTGTCTCGTTTTATCAGTGCACGAACGTATCAATGTGGGCTCCTGCTGACCATCCGGTTTCTTCCACACGGTGTGGAAATGAAGAAAACGGAACACAATAAATCTCTGATCAATGGAAGACGCCTTGAGGAGGGCAGACGTGTTATGATTCCTGATGTCTTCCCCCCCAGCCCAGTGCCGTGAGCGTTTAACTATTAAAATGGAGGCCTGTGGTCTCATTGCTGTGCAGAGAACAACCTTAGATGAAAAACTACAGAAAGCGAGAGAAACTGTGTAGGAAAGTGAACAACCTTTGCAGAGGAGTAATCGACAGGAAGAAACCAGGGGAAAGTGGGTCATACAATTCAATGAATCAATAAAACCACACCCCTGACCTTCTAAAGCCATGGACCAGTCTCCTCTCATCTGAAACATGCTGAGCAATGGAAAGTACACTCACCATATCACATCAGATTTATTCTGCTTAATGTAAAGTGATTTTTATTGTCACTTGTTACACTGTTTTGGTTAGTAAATTATTGTATTTTCATTGTTCCTGTTATTCTCCTGCCGTAGTGATTGAACAATTATTTATGTCTTGGAAAAATTCCTAACTGCTTTTTCTGCCAATAAAGAACGGAAATACGGAAGTATTCACCAAGTCCATCTGTGCATTTGTTTAGCACCCAGAGAATGGCTTTCCCTTCCCTTCTGCTCCTGGGATCCCAGCAGCCATGGCTGTGTGGCACTTTGGCCTTTAGAGGGCGGAAATGAGCAAGCCCTTGTTGAACCTCATCAGAAACGAGTTCACAAGTTCATCTCTACAACAGCAATTGGGCCTTTGTGTTATGACCCAGATCCATGTGAGGAAGGGCTCTTGAGTGCAAAACAAGCGCCCCGTGCAGCCAAGAACCTGGGCAGTCACCCCGTTGTCATGGCTGCAAAACACAACCAGGGCTGGAAATTCACAGTACGATTAACTTCCCGCCTGGAATGGACATTAGCCGTAGACGTGGACTGTGATTGAAAGTACTGGATTTTAATTCCACTGAAGACTTTTAATTACGTGAATTCACACATGAATAAATTATAAGTCTGACTGAATAAAATGAAAACAAGGCCATCTTATTTTGGGTCCCGTAAGATGACACCTCTGAGCCGAGAAACAGAGAAGGTTTCACGCACAGCGTCAGCGAGGCCCTTTGTGGAGGAACCCTGTGAGCTCGTGTGGAGGATCTCCAAGGCAGCAGCCACTGGGGCAAGCTGTGGCTAACCAGGCTGTCCAGAAAACCATCATCTACTTTAATGATGACCAACAGGACGTTGGCCTGGTTGACTGTAACACACGCACATAGAAATTCACCTTGTAAAATGAAAAATGAATATTGCAGTTTCATAGCGTGTGGAAAATCAATGGCGTTAATACCAGTTCCTGAAACAATGGAGGACTTCAGGAGGGTAGAATGTAGAGGAGAGTACCATCGATTATAAGAGGAAGAAGCTTTAATGACACCTGAGAGTGAGTAACGCTGGAGGGGGGCAGTCCTCGGCTCCCCTCAATGCAGCCTGAGATTCTGAGCTCGTATCTGTGCGAAAACCTACAGAAGTACCGGGTCATCTGAGAGGCATCCATGGTGTTAAGTGCCGTATAAAAATGCAGGCTTTTAATAAAGATTATGGAAATGAGAGCGAATTGTTCTCTCTGTTTTATGCATGCTTGTGCTTCTCTGCATCTTGTACCCAATAGGGCATTAGGACCCTGAGGCCCTTATTGCCTAATTGATATTAGGTACTAGGTAATTGGTACTGGCATAAAGGTATGGGGCAGGTAATGTTAGCATATGTCTGTGGAGATACAAGTGTCTAAGTTTGGGACGTAAGCCTATGGCTGTTTATGGGTTAAGTAGCAATAAAATTTTTGACTTTTTTTCTGCTGTTAATGTGGTGTTTTATGTGGCTTTGCAGCTAATGGAGAAACAGTTTGCTTACCAGCTAATGTTCTTCTCAGGATTAGGGCCCTGGCCACGATGATTACTGTGGTTGCTGAAGTAGATGTGATGCATTATGGGACATTCATAGCTTTTTGAATAGGCTTTTTTTTCTTCACATTCTGGAATGTAAACCCAAGGTTTGAGGTTGTCAAAAAGGACTTTGTTTTGTTGTACTGCCATTTGCAATTTGTAGGGATAATAAAGATTTAGAGAGAAATAAAAGTCTTTATTTATTGTATTGTGTGGAATAAAATGTTTTTTCCCATAAATTATTTTGTATTGCAAGTTATTTTTGCAGCCTAATTTTTCTTAGTCTGTTTTTGGAATTGCATTTATTGCTGGTGAGTAGAGTCCTTATTTCAATAGCCTGTATTTTACCTTGTTATGGTGTTAAACTAAGGTGCAGCAATTTGTTACTGGGATGGGGAAATCTACACTTGGAGCCCCCCTTGGTGCACATGAAGTGGGGCAGAGGATTGCTTATCACTGAACGCAGCCTGGGGCGTCCGAGGATTAGCAGTGTGCGGCCTGAGATGGGCCCAGGGTTAAAACTTCCCTGCTGACACCGCTGATCTACAGTCAGGTGTAGCCATTCCATCTTGTAGCCATTGTGACGTCTGTCTGGTACAGGCTGCTGCAATGCCAGCTGACCGCACTTCTTTCTGTATACGAGCATTATGTGCTGTAGCTTGTTTAATATGATAAAGGAATATCATTGAACTGAATAAAGATACATCCAATGGATGCACCAGCTCCTCTGTGCAGCGGTTCAGCAGAGAGTTCAGGATCAGAGAGTACAAATCCAGGCCAAGATTCTGTTTCAACCAGTTGAGTACTCTGTGACTGTGACTCTTTATACTCTTAGGCTGAAACAAAGTCTTGGCCTGGATTTGTACTCTCTGGACCTGAAATCTCCACCTCTGGTTCTGTCCATCCACTGCCAGTATGGGGGTGCCTTCATTGCACTTGCTGCTCGGGGTTCACCCACCCTGGTAAACAGGGGTGGTGTAGTCAAAGACAGACTAGCCTCCAAAGGCCACAATTTCCCCTATCTCCCTACTCTGAATAACTAAATTGGTAATTATGGGGAGCACTCAGCATTTTTATGGGTGTGTTTCTAATTTCACACACAAACCATATAGCACAGGGATGTTAAACTGCAGTCCTGGAGGGCTGGAGCCCTACATGTTTTTGGGTTTCCCCTCATTTAACACACCTGATTCACATCCTTGTGCTAATTACCACACAGCTCTTGAGCTGAATCATTTATGGTGAAACAAGGAAAGAACTAAGCTATGTAGGGCTCCGGCCCCCCAGGACTGGAGTTTGACACCCATGATATAGCATAAACATTCCAGAGAACCTGGAGGTGACCTGAAAGTGAGGGTGTGGGACTGGGAGAGATCTGCCAGTAATCATAGTGATCTGGATGCGGGAGCGAGGAAGCCCACTGGCTCTGCACCTTAACTGGAGAACCAAAAGTTCTCTGTTTTCAGTTACCTTTGTTGCTGATTAACAGTTTAAAAGTTAATGGCTTAAAGATAAGAACATTCTTCTGTAGTGTGGCCCTTGCTATGTCTCCTCTGAGTTCTCAGTGATTGCAGATGTCCTCTGTGATAAGACCTTAAACTCCTACCCATTTACAAGCTCGGCGGGCTGTTTGAACAGAACCTGGCAGTTTTACCTGACACTGTGGAGTCATGCTTTTGGTTTTGCCTGTGCGTCCTCTGAATTTCACTGTAGTGTACAGGATAGAGCAGTGTTTCCCAATCCGGCCCTCGGGGACCCACAGGCAGTCCACATTTCTCAGCTGGGAGCAAAAATGTGGAATGTCTGGCTGGGAGCTGGGAGGGAAAAAAAACACAGACTGACTGTGGGTAGGGAAGAGGGAGGGAGCAAAAATGTGCACTGTCTGGCAAGGAACTATAAGGGAGCAAAAGCATGGACTGACCGCGGATCCCTGGCGGACCAGGTTAGGAAACACTTGGATAGAGCACAGTGCCGGTTAAGTTTGCGTCAGTACTGTGATTGAAATAATTTGCCTATTTGTCAAGGAAAGTATAGTATTACAGAAGTGTTAATAGTATGGCAGTAGAATCAGGGACGTTAGAGGGGCATGGATACACTAACAAGGTGACATTTTGTCCGGGGATCAGAATTTCCAACTATTCCCCTTAGCAGAATAAAGTCTTTAAAATATTGAGGGCTGATGGATTTTTTAATACGAGTGGTAACAGGAAGTGTCAAGCAAGATAAGAAAGAGCTGTGGTCTCATTTATCAAAGTTGCATGCATACGAAAAGATACCAGAGAAGAATCCAAAATTTGGCAGGAAAACACGCATGTACAGTACTGTACAAAACTCTTAGGCAGCCAAAGAAAATGATGTTTAAATTATCATTATCTTGGTGTAAAACTATGCTATGGTGCTGGTGAAAGTGTATAGCCATTCCAAAATCTCTGCTAAAATCGGGCCATTATTTCCAGCACCCATACAATAGACACATGCATTTTTTCGCTAGCAGACTTTGCATAGCTATCCAATATCTCCTTAATTTTTGGGAGACTTTTTGGCTTTTTAATTAAGTTAATTAATTGAGTGTCAGACTCTGGCACACCTTGTACTGATTAGTTCTGCCTATTGTTCTGCCCTCCTCTTAACCAGCCACAGCTGCCTTGTGTTGTATCCCTTGTTAGTCCTGTATATAAGTGCTCCCCAGTCTAACCATTGTTACTTGTTGTTGCCATTCCCAAGGGTACTTTTCAGTCTCAGTGAGCATTTGGGTTGCTCCTTTTTTGCTTGGAGTGACATCGAGCTGGTGGTGAAAATGAATAAATATGTGGAATGGCTGGGGGGGTCCTGAGGAGAGGTTCAGGAACTGAATGGTGTTCATCCAGCCATCTAGCAAGACATCAGTAACTTTCTGGAGGATAGAAGAAATTTTTATTGTCATTCTTAATTTTCCTGTGTACTAAATGCTAAATTGTGTTTTTCCTTCTGATCAAATGTGTACCTACTACCCAGGTAAATATACAGCTTTACACATTTTCTTTTAAGAACATAAGAACTATACAAACGAAAGGAGGCCATTCGGCCCATCAAGCTCGCTTTGGGAGAACTTGACTAATAGCTCAGAGTTGTTAAAATCTTATCTAGCTCTGATTTAAAGGAACCCAAGGATTCAGCTTGCACTACGTTATCAGGAAGACTATTCCACACTCTAACTACACGCTGCATAAAGAAGTGCTTCCTTAAATCCAGTTTGAAATTGCTGGAAACTGCCAAAGGCTTTTGCTCAGTACTGTATATACAGAAACTCTGTGTGCAGCATTTCAGATACAGCAGAAAACCCCTCAGCACTGATCGTATAGCATAGAAATGCAGGTACCTCATAAACCTGCTAAACAGCCGCACCAGACTGGGCTTTGACCTGACAAGCAATAAAATAGGATTTATTGATTTTCCATTTATTTGTGTATTTGGCTTTCAGAACTTAATTTGCTATTTCAAATACATCTTGTCACTTCTACCCATAGACTGCAAATGCCTTTAATTGTCAGTAAGGACTAAGTGTCAATTTGGTGTCAAACATTCACTTGCACAGATGCACATGAATAAATAGCCTATTATCATGAGAATGCAATATAGCATAACCATTAATGCTAGTGACTATTTAATCAGAAGGATTAGGAGGGAATGCAACAGTGCATTATGTAATAAGTTGACAGAATGTAACAAACTGAATGATTATAATAATGACAATGATAGTAAGAATAGGATAATGTTGCAATTATAATGTGGTAAATAAATTTGTTGTTTATGCGAGTTATTACATAATGTGTTTTTACATAATGCATTATTACATGGAGTTTTCATGGACCACCGGAATATTTACTTTTTATTTTAAAAATAATGTTTAATTTTTACTTGTTCGCAGTTTGCACCCTATGAACAGTTGCTGCACTGTCTGTTTTTCTGCTCTACATACTTTGCTGCACATGAATTTCCCTCCAGGATCAAAAAGTTGATCTTATTTTGCCCATGATGATAACTGGCCTATGAGTCAAGTTGGGCTTCCAAGAGCCATTTTTTTTACAATTTTGTGCTGAAGTGGGCCCAGCATTATAGAGAAGAACCACTCAGGCTATATACTGCTACACATAAAGGGCCTAACTGTGGCTTGCTTTCTGGCAACAGACACCTAGCAGAGGGACCTGGCAAGCAGATCAGGGATATCCCACCAACCTTCAGCACAGTCGTGCTGGATGGCATCGCGAAACTGGCAAGGCGCTGCCTCACATTTCGTTACTCTGTGGGTGAGCAGGCAAATATAAAAGCTAAATTTGCAGCAATGTTAAGTTCCCATATTCTAATTAGGGCAATTGAGTGTACTCACATTGTGATAAAGGCATCTAGTGTTAATGAAGCTGCTTTCATCAGTCGAAAGCAGTTCTGCTCTATAAATGTGCAAGTCGTTTCTGATGCTGGCATGACGCTGAAAAATGTAGTGGCTCGATGGCCTGGTTCATCTTATGATTCATTCATTTTGAGTCGCACGTAAAACATCGGTGTCTTCTGACTACTCTGGCACGACACCGCAATGAAGGACATCTTCTATCATAGATGCCATACACATGTCAAAATTTGAGGGTGATGATATGCGTTTGTCCCCAACAGTCACACTGGCCCTGTCTTTTATTTCCCTCTACCCTCATCTCTCTTTTTTTAATTCAGGTAGAGTGCGTTCTCTGGGGCTGACGGAATTTGCCATAGCAGTGATGTGTTGCATTTAACACATTTTTTTTGTTCGTGGTACCTGACATACCCAAATCTAAGACTTTGTCATGCCTGTACCTCTGACAAGAGAACCCCTACCTCCCACTGGTCAAAAATCCTCCTTTCGGTTTTATTTGTTTACAGCTGCCATTGTCAGACTTTGCGACCAGAAAGGCTTGATTTACGTATTATATGAGCATAAAGTTATTTTGCATAAACCGTTTGTAGTTATTTGTAAGTGGAAAATGGGGAAGATCTCATGCTCACGCACATTTATAAGATATGTATAATCAAGAATTCAAAGAAATTCATTTATTGTCATATGTACAGTGTACAGAGTTCCTCACAGAGGTTGTAGCACTGGCAGGGCGCATGTCCCAGCATGCCCTGTGTGGAATTGTAAATAGCCCTTGTTGTATTGTTGCTGTTAAGGATAATGGTTGCATTTCGCCATTGTCGTGCGTGTGTTTGCCCGTGTCTTGTGTGTACCCGGTCCGATCCTCGCGTGTATTTAGCTTGTGTAAATGACCCACTGTGGCTATCTTGCAGTTCAGTGTCTGACAGCCTTGTGTTTCCCATCTGTGTATTTGGTTCTGTGCTCATTGGGTGCCTGTAGTCCTTTTAAGGACTGATAATAAATAGCATGTTTTCCCCTGCAAGCAAGCCTCCATGTCTGTCACTGCTCCTGCGATGCAATATATTTAATATACAATAAATAACAATAAATAACATGTACTATTGACAGTGACCATAACAGTGCAAGTGTGAAGTGTTTCACAGTCTTTGGCATTTGCATTGTGTGTTAGCAATTTTGCACATGTGTGTTAATGTATATGTGTGTGCGCATGTCAGGTTTGAAAATATTTTTTTTTCTGCACGCCATTTTCCGGCTTTTGGCGTACGCATAATTTCACGCCGAAATTCATGCAAAATTTGATTAACGAGGCCCCTGGTCGGTGCCATATCAGAGCAGCTCTGCTGAGCAGAATAGCACCTGTTTGGTGTGAAGCAGCCAGCGTCCCATTCCAGGCCTGCTGGAATCTGCCTACTGCTGCAGGCCTCAGTAAGCTTCAGATGCCCCAAGTGTAGTCTGGCTTAAATGAAGGGAGGTGGCAGTAGAGAAACACATAAGTGCATGAGGTGCTATTTCAGCCCCACCCCCCCCCAAGCACTTGACCTCCAGCAGCTCATTCACATTCCATGTGTCACTGCTTTGGTAAAATGAGCTGACTCATCACATGCAGAAAGACACCTTATCACCTGTGGCATCTGCTCTACGAGGTAATGAAACCAGAGCAGGGATTAGCAGTTGTCTCTGTCACTCTCATTCCATCCATCAGCCACAACATGTCACACTATCAGCTCCAGCGTTGATGTTATGTAAGTAGCAGAATCACTGGCTTCCCATAGGAATCTGAGTAAGCAATCAACTCTGCTTTATATCGCCTTTTTTTTTTTAACCATATTCACCTAAAGGCCCTTCAATTTAAGTAATGACTACAAATGTTACTGTGCAATTAATTTTTGAAAATGAAGTGTCTAGGGCTGAACTGGTTATAGAGCCACTTCACGCAGTAGATTATAGACAACATGTTACAGATAACTTGCAATTCAGTGTGGGTGCAGATGTCCAATGTTTTGCCTGCTATTTTGAGAAGCCTCTCACTGTGACCTGCAGGAAGGCAGGGCTGGACATGCAACACGGTCCACATCTATCCCGGCCCACATCTAACCCAGCCCATTTTTGCTGGCAAGTATAAAGTCTTTAGTTTGTATCCCAATATAATTCCATAACTATTTATTATTTTGTTGTCAGTGGTTCTGGTAGATACAGTAATGTCTTTCAATTAATAAAAAAAGATTCTACTTCGAGACACATGCAGTTGTATATGATTGTTTTTCTGCTATTTATCTGTCTATCCAACTAACTAACCAACTATAACTAGGTAAATAACTTCCTGCTAATATTATAGTCTCTGTGAAGTCAGGAAGACTCAAAACTTGATAACTTAAGATTTTGTGCATCCTAAAACATTGTGCCTGCTGAAACAACTGTTCAGCCTGGGTTTCCAACTTCATAGATGCAAGTTATTAGCAATCTGCATTTTAAAATCCTGTTTTAATTGTGGTTCTGCTGGCTGAAGGCTACGATGAGCAGCAGGTTTCATCCAGGTTAAAAATTTATAAGACCAAACAAGACAAGAATAAGGTGAAACAAGAGGCACTGGGAATGACCAGAAACCAGCCAGGTAGAGGGCAGAAGCAACCTTCTAATTGCAGAGATGACCATTAACTTATCCGAAAGTTTCTCATGAATCAGAGGATGATACCAAGTGACCTTCGAAAGGAATGGGAAACATTAAGTGCAGGTGTAATGTGCATTGCTAGGACAGATCATATCAGGATCTTAGAAGCAGGACTGAAGTCCCATAAAACAAGGAAGAAGTTCTTCATCAATGAGAAACAGACAAGAACCAAGCTGCCATTTGCAAAGATGCATACCCATAAATCGAGATATTAGTGAAACAAAAATTTTGCTGTGGTCTCTTAATTTTTTCGAGGGCTGTATGATACACCAGGCAGGATGTGGGCCCAGGCTGGAGGTACGACTGCACCTTGCCGCAAGTCACAGAGAAACATACCTGCCTGCTTCCCATATACTGAAAGGTAAATCACAAATTGTCTAGGGGAGCGTGACTGACACTGGCTCTGGTCATTTAGCCCAAGGCCTATTCAAGTTATGCATTCACATCCACAAGCGATTAGCATCAGAATTAAGTCTCAGACATTCACACTTCTGTGTGGGTATGCAAATACCTTCAACATAACCAAACCTGAAAAACAGACATCTGCTTTGGCGAGAGAAAAGTGATGAGTATATGAAGAAGTTTGTTTTTTGAGTCAACATTTATCAGGTTCTCTGGCTGTGAGGTTTGGGTGGATTAATTACAGTGATGGACTTAGCCTCAACAAATATGGCTGTAGATTAACTGGATGAGGCTATGGAGCAGTTAGGTTAGAAAATTTAGCCACACCTTTTCCAGTATTCATCAGTCTCATTGCTCCTTCCCCTTCTTCATTTGATCTTGTGCGTTAATTTCACAATAAGTGTGCAGTTGACATTTCCACTGGGTCTATGGCAAAAGAAAGTGCTCAAAAAGAGTGTAACTGCAGCTCACTAGTGACATTAGTGCCGACTGCAGTGAAAGAGATCAGTCACTTATTCACCTGTTCTGCTCATTAAGGCCAAATACTGGAAGGCAATGTCTAATAACAATGATCAGGTTAATGAAAGCATGTCTCCTTTAATGACTAATGACTTGTTTGTTCTCCAGACTCCTATAACAAAGCACACGCTGGACGGTGATGACAGGCCTCAAAAACCAAGTGTGCTTAGAACCCCACCAGTAACTGTATTGACAGTAAAAGTTATTTGCACCAAAATAATTAAAGGCCTTAAAAATACCATCCACCGTGTCTTTAAAATGGCCGTTTTTATCTTCCGTGGCACAAAATCTGTATGTGTGATAGCTACTGTAGCTCTGAATATGTATGGGGCAAGCAGTTGTTGGGATGGGGTCACACTGGGGGCACAGAAATCCTGTTGTGTCCTGATCGGACATCAAAGATTTAAGGGGGCTATATGGGGATGAGGGGAACCATCCTGATTGAAATTAGCATCATTCTTGCACCCCAAACAACCATGAAGTAAATTAGCCTCCAGACTTTCACCATTTATTTTTTGGCGTGAGAATTCACATCTGCAATATAGCAAATACATGACAAGCATTTGGCAGCAGTTTGCTGTTTTGATATGTCGATATGTGATCACTTGGTAAAGGCTATACCTGACTGTATTCACTTCAAAATTAAATTCAAGGATTAAGTATGCCTTTGTCTCTGAGCATCATGGTATTGGTGTTGGTCCAGCATGTCACTTTTGGAGTCCTGACACCCTGTGAATTGTGTTTATGTATTGAGGACTGAAGGGCAGTGTGACCTGAGCCATATCTCAGCGTGTGACCAAAAGTGGATAGGATACCTGTAAGCGGGGAAGGGTGCTGGTCACATACCAGGGACAGGCATCGGGTGGCAATCTGCTCTTCTACCTGCACCTTATTACCCATAATGTAAAACTGACTTGTGATTCAATTCAATTCAATTCAATTAAATTCAATGATTCAATTTAGTTCAGGCACATTCTTGTCATTGTGTAACACAAGGAAATTACTTCTGTGACAGACCCAAAGGTGCATTAAAAATGTGAATAATTTTCAGTACAATTAATAAATACAAAATAAAATCTAAAAATAAAATAAACATACGAAATATGTTCAGAATAATTGCAAAGATGCCATATACAATGGCGAGTGTTTGGATAACCAGAACAAATTACTGCACCAGTATAAAGGAACATTTTATTATTATTGCACAAATTAGTAAACAGCTTTCTGAAGACCAAGCTCCCCCAGTTCCCTGTGTATAATTTCTTAAAGGTGTCATCTGCTAAAGAGGATTTAAAAAATAATATAGGAGGAAGTCAGCTCACCCTGGGGTAGCTAAGCAGTTCATATGCTTTTCGAGGGTGGTCTGTGGCGTAGCTATTTTTTGCTCTGTGCCTATAATCAGAAGGTTACCAGTTCAAGTCCCAGTCTTGGCAGAATAGTCAAATATCTCCAGGGAGCAGATTAAGGGGACGATCCTGTGCTTAGGCCACAAGTTTCACTCTCAGCTGTACATATGTGTATAGGACAGCAAGAAGGGATATGCACAAAGAAGCATTGTGATGTACTTGTGCATATAGCAATTAAAGCATCAGTTCATTTTAATGACACTGACAGACACCGAGAAAGGGAACGTCTTACATCAAGGGCTCCATGCAGGTCCTACACAAGCTCACAAACTGAATGTTTTATTGCCACTGAAATGAATGTGGAGTAGCGTGCAAGCTTGACCTTATCATTTAGAATCTTACTCCTCCCAGTCGTCCATTAATGCAAGGATGTGTTTTTTCCAGTCTGCAGGAGGACTAGTTAGTGATGTCAGACGGCAATTATCACAGTATTCCAATACTTTAGTAAGGGAAATTACGAGTTTAAACTGCCAGGATTAGGGGGCATTAGTCTTGAAATCCAGATTATAACTAATTATTAGCCTCAAATGGCATATTGTCCTGTGGGGGTTCTTACAAACAGTGCTTCAATATTGGGATATGAGGTTGTGAATGAATCACTGTCCTGTATAGATCCACCCAGACCAGAGAGCTGCTTTGATTTCCTGAATACTGCTGCATACAGTACATGTCATGCATAATGACACACATGACCAAAACTGACAGTGCTGTCCGAAATAGCTACATTTTTTTAATGAAATGAATAAATATTTTATACTCTGTGGGAAAACGTGTGTTTTAAAGTGAATATCCTGAGTTATTCTGGCATTTATTGCAGAATATCCAGCTGAACAGTGAAAATAAACAATTAATGAATTCAGCTCAGCAGGGCTGTAAAAGTGTGCTTGCAGCAGAACTGCTCAGAACAGGTTGTGGACATGGAGATGTACGCCTGGTTCTGGCCCAGTCCATCACCCGCAACCTCTTCCTTTCCTGTCGTAACAGACTAGTACCCCAGCAGGGGGACATTTCTGAGGCTGTCATATGTTTCTGGTCCAACTGCAGGTCAGCGAAAGCACATTGGTTCAGCAGTACTCCTTCTCCTGGGTCACCGGGCGCTGGCTCTCGTCCAGGTAGAACGTTCTGGCACTGGATGAAAGCACCATGTCCTGCTCTGTGTGTCAGAACTGCTGATCATTTGAGAGGCGGACCAGCGCTATCACATGTGCTGTCATGTGTCACCGCAGCTGACATGGGGTATAAAAACGGCGGTGATTTATGTGACTGCTTCACAGATACCACTCGGAAAGCGGGGCCCTGCTGGTACTACTGGGACAAACCTCAGCACCAGTATGGTACAGGAGAAAGTAGTTGTGAACGGAGATTATAGGAAGGAGTCTAGCTTTGACTTAGAGCTCACTTAGCTAAATTCAAAAAGACATTATTTGGTGCTGCTGGAACAATGACATTGAATGCTGTGTTCCGGTAACGATGAAGCTTTGTTTTATTGTGCCTTCTGGGAATTCACTCTCGGGATCCTCACAGCCAAGAATCCCAATTAGAGGCCTTTTTGGGAACATGGTTCCTCCAGCACACAGACAGATACCTGAGATTCTGCCATATGTTCCCTGCTCTGGGTCCTTCCGGATGCAGTTCAACGTAAAGTGAGTTACAGATACGGCCATCTGATCGGAATATACTGTCAAAGCATATGTTCCGAAATCGAACAAAAAGCTATAACGAAAGCCAGAATGTAAATTATACTGAGAGAACATCAGAAACAGGGTTGAGTATTTGACGTTTGTTTTGACACTGATTTTTTGTGAAACATGGATGTCAGCTCTTATTTTGTAATGTGGCTTGTGGTACATCTATCTCTCCTAAGCATCTCTGTTGTGCATGTAAAAAGCAGTTCCACAAGGCACCTTAATTTTCTTATTATAAATGCTGAGCAAACAATGCCAGGTCAGATGGCCTGCCTTCCCTTCATACATGAGTTGCAGCTGTCAACAGAGGAGGCCTACTGTACATCCCACAACGATACTAACAATTATGCTTCATGTGGTTGCAGACAACTCGTTGTCCATGCATTTGCCTTACTGTGAGTCCAAAATCACGTATTTAAACAATGCAAACTGAGTTTCGTTAAAAGCCTACTACTCCACCACTAATGTAGTACATACTGTATATATGCATAAGAACAGTAACAATGCAAACTGCAGCCGTCACCTCCAGTGTCCCCAACTTTGGTCACCTGGCTGGAATTAGATTTTCAATTTGAGACACATGCACACACATTTAAATTTATGTAGCAGTTTTATGACCTTGTAGATAGTCTGCAGGATTTGCGAATTACCCCAGTGTTTTTCATGTAGCTAATTTTAGGTTTATAATAGAACAATATAGAGATACAGTAAGATTTCTTGTGTGTCTGAAAGTGTGAGTAACATGCCAGACGCATGAGAACTGGCAGCCCTGCATCTCGCACATTACTTGACCTGGATGTGTACCAATGATGCAGCCTGACCCTTCCAAAAGTTGAAAACTCATATTCGAGTCAACTTATGTAACTGGGTATTGTCATCTACCCAAATTTTTACTTCCTCTGACATCTTGACAAAATAAAGTTTGGAGTGAGCAACATTCTTTGTCACCGGACATCACTCCAGCAGCCTTGTGGGGTAGCGTAGTGACCATCGGTTGCACACTTTGGAATTTCACAGAATGTAGTATGTCATCTGGTTACCATTCACCTACTGTCTCTTTCATACTGAGGATTCGGACATGCTGCGTACTTCACATACTATATTTTGCCTACTACGTTCATAGTGGGGTACCACAGGGTTATATTTTAGGACCACTATTGTTCCTAATTTACATTAATGATATTGACACCAATATATACAGTAAACTGGTTAAATTTGCAGATGACACCAAGGTGGGTGGTGTAGCAGATCCTGATCTAGCAGCACAGAGGCTACAATGGGATCTGGATTTAATTAGCGACTGGGCTGATACCTGGCAGATGAAATTTAACATAGATAATCCATAAGGTAAGGTAATCCATGAAAGGAGCAGAAATATAAAGTACAGATATTTTATGGTTTCCACTGAAATAAAGGTTTATGAGATGAGGTTTATGATTATGAGAAAGATCTCGGTGTGTATGTTGATGCTTCCATGTTCCACTCTTGCTAGTGTTGGAAAGCAGTAAAAAAGGCCAATAGAATGTTGGGTTACATCTCTAGTTGTGTGGAGTTTAAGTCAAGGGAGGTGATGCTACAATTATATGATTCCCTGGTAAGACCCCACCTAGAATATTATGTGAAGGTTTGGTCACCATACCTTAAGAAGGACATTGCTGCCTTGGAAAAGGTGCAATGTAGGGCTACAAGAATGATTCCTGGTCTTAGAGGAATGTCTAAGATTAAGCTGAGCTGAATCTATTTAGCCTCAAGCAAAGGAGACTAAGAAAGGACATGATCCAGGTATATAAGATTCTAACAATTGTGGATGCTGTTCAGCCAAATGGCTGCTTCAATATTAGTTTAAATACTAGAACTCGTGGCCATAAGTAGAAATTAGTGGGACAACATTTTAAAATGAATTTGAGGAAGCCCTTCTTTACACATCATGTAGTTAGAGTATGGAATAGTCTTCCTACTAGTGTAGCGCAAGCTAAAACCCTGGGTTCCTTTAAATCAGAGCTAGATAATATTTTAGCAACTCTGAGCTATTAGTTGAGTTCTCCCCAAACGAGCTTGATGGGCCAAAAAGGCCTCTTCTCGTTTGTAAATTTGTTATGTTCTTATGTTCTGAAATCGCTCCAGCAGTAATGCATGTACAAATTGGTGATCTCATCCCGTATACAACATCCTCCATCTGCAGGTCATGTGAGGGTGTTGGGACCTCCCACCAAGGTGCACACTTCTGAAATAAGCAAAGCGTGCATGGCGCTGAGCTGAGAACTGCCAGAGCCTTGTGGATGGGAGCTGCTGTGCTACCAAATCGAGAAGGTGGGTGCCCTTCAAGTTCATGTTCTGTTAGCTGGAGAAGTGTTTTTTATGACAAATATTCATGGCAGTTAAATTACAGTGTGAATCTTGATGTTTAAGATCTTGATGTTTAACCCAATGCTGTGTTAATGTGTGAACTCTATACTGTTTCAGTCACATGTCTAAAAATACTTAGTTCCTTACTTGAATTTGCTTGTTTCAGTCATGGGGAGACTGTGCACACTGACAGAGATTGAACACTACAGTGCCCTTTAAATCTCCACGCTACCCTGTGTTTGGATTAGAGAACAACAAAAAGTACTTCTTCCATGTCAATTCTGTGAACAAGTATTCTAGTCTTTGTTATCCGTCTTTGAAAGGCTGACTGGGTCAGTGTGGTAGTTAAGGAAATTAAACAATAACCTTCAGGAGGTCCTGATGTTGAACCCTTGAACTTTGGTAAAGCCAAGTAGGTTGCATGTGCGAGGGCAGGGAAATAGAAAGTGCTAATCCAATTAAGTAACAGCATAATTCAATTACAGCTACATATGACATTTTTTTCTCCAGAGGACCTGAATCTTGGGGCCCCCTTGTTGGTCACCCTGTCCACATTTCCCACAAAATACATGCTGGGAAAGTAAATCCCTCAAATTGTCTGTGATGGAATGAGAGTAGCTCGCTGTACTTTGTGGATCAGTACAAAGGGTTCAGCGGCAATCTTAAAGACTCGCAGTCAGAATTACATCCCCAGGGAGCTCAGATGGGCTCTTTTTCCATGAGTTCGATTTACAGTCTTTACCTCTCAATCAGCATTTCTGTCTCACCCTTCCCTGGCCTTAGTTTTTATTTCTTTTATTTCTTTCTAAATCCTTAGCAGCAGCATGAGGCATAAAGGTAGGAATAGAATGGGCTGCCAGGCCTGTTAAAGGGAAGAAATGGAGGCAGAGATGAAAGAGAAAGGCAGGGTTCGAGGGAAGGGGTAAAGCACGCCAGGTTGCCTTCTCTGAGCATGCGCCACTCCAGCATATCTGTCCAATGAGGGCCCGGCAGGGATAGATGGGGCAGGGCATCTCATGTCAGGCCTTCTCATTGGATGGCACTCAAAATCTATATATATATCTGGATTATAGACATTCATTTGCAGTAGGCAAGTGGCAAATCAGCACAATCGCCGAAATAGTCTCTGCATCGCTGTACTCCTCTGCAAATCAATACTGCTACTCCTCCATCATGTGGGAGTACTGAGGTGCATCTAGACTCCCTGTAGCTGTGATGGCAGGAAGTGACTCCGCAAAACAATAACAGCACAGGCAACGTTGGGACAGGTGTCGCCTTCACGTGCCCTGCTGTGCTGTGATCTGCTACCTCCAGTGTTCCCTCTTGCTGCAGGTGACAGCACCAAAGGCACAGAAAAAAACAGTCACCACCATGAATCACACAATAAGCAAGCCATTATGCACAGTGGTGGGTTGAGCAGACTGCCGACCACCAGGGGGTGCTGTCCACCTTTGTCTTTGTTTCCTCACCTTTGTCATGTTTGTTTTGAAGATTGTATGATGGTAACTTAGTCAGGCAATGCTCATGTCCTTCATTGTGCTTGATGATGTGAGATTGGGTTATTTTTCCTACCAGCACCAGAAAACATGCCCCAAACAGTCTCACTTCTCTCAATATCATTTGTTCTTCTCTTGTGTTCACTGTTGTGTTGGTGTGTTTTCACTCTTCCTCCCATTTCTGTCAAACCCACTCCCTTGATTTAAGCCCCCTCCTCCCTGTCCCCTACTCATTGTCCAGTCCTCTCTGTCCCCTCCTCCCATCTCTCTTTCATATAGTTTTGTTCTCCATCCTGCCAAATGTGTCTTACTTTTTTACATGTCTGTATGTATGGTGCAATCAACTCTTTTACTTACTTATATCAGTAAGTATTGCTACCAGATATGTTCGAAGATACATGGATAGCTCCACTTTATCTAGCATTGCAACAAACTAATTCCTGATTATTATTCTTTCCACAAGTTTTCAGTCACGAAAAGTTATTTTAAAAGTCTCCATTAAAAGCCATTGATGTTAGTTGCTAACACAGACATTCATAACTGTGTAATTCAGCAGAACTGACATGTTTTAATGAAGAACAAATTCATGCTGAAGAATACACGGCCCCTGATTTCACACTGTGATCTTCTATTCAACCAGGCACAGGATTTGTAGTCATCCGCCTCCTTTCAAAACTTGACAAGTACGATGGCTTTAGCATTTGCCCTCATAATAGCAAAGGTCTGGCAGTACCATTTCAACAAAGACAAGACTTTATCGTGTCTATATTATTTATGGAAAATCAGTTTTGTGCAGTGGAAGGCAGCTGTGAGTGGAGACATCCCGGAACCTTCCAGAACTTGCAAACAAGCACACATACTGTCTCCAGGTCCAGGAGAGCAGGGGGAAAGCCTCGAGAGATGAGGCCCTTCACAGCTTCTTCCTGTAATTTTGTGGACTATGGATGCACACACTTTAAAGTGGTTTTTAAAATTGCATTTGCTGTTTATCTGGTAAATAAACACAGCAGAAAAATGCGTTGTTCAGGAACCGAATGCCGAGCTCTTTGATCTCCGGGTTAGGAGCTCGCCTGACATCACTTTGATGGTGTTGGCACACCGCAGCATCTCCTGGGCAGAAAGGTACCATCAGAAAGGGTTATTCTGGCCATGGGAATTTGATAGCTGTGGATGGGGGTTCAAAGAGTGCTATGGATAGTGGAGGAACTTTAAAGAAACACTTTTCTTTGGGGAGGGACACGGTGTCCAGAAACCTCTGCCATCACAGGATGCTGCATAGAAAATTATCTAGAATGAATATATCTTGCATCAGGTGTCTCGGAATGCAGAAGAGCCATGTGGCTGACAGGCTGCTCCCCGCTACGGCAGCCCACAGCCCATGCATGACACATTACACAGAAGCAGGTGAGGGAGAGGCTTAAAGCCGTGCATGCTGGGATATTAACAGGTGAGCCACAGAGGCACACACCGTGCCATAGCTAAAAGCCCGTGCCTCTTCCAGGATTCTCTGGCTTAGCTCGTTCCTCTGTATCTGCAGCGTCTGTTTTTAGTCACGTGCTGAAATGGGGGAGGATTGGGGGGGAAAAAAAAACATGTACTGCAGCGAATGGTAGTGCCAACCTAAATATAGTGTCAGAACCCCCCCTCCCTTAATCATGCTGTGGTCATGCAGAAACGGGGGAAGACTGGGTAATTGGTGGAGTGGAAAAAAATGGAGAGCAACCAAGGTGACTAACAAGGAATTTACTATCACTATTGATTTGCTATTACTCTTAGTGTGTGTTTGCTTTAAATATAGGGAAACACGTGTCAGTTTCAATTAAATCAGAACATTGCAGTCACTTCCTGTTAAGCCTCACTAGGTGTGTGTGTCAGTTCCACTCATTTTCTCACAGATGGAGTGGGAAATCCAGGCAATGAACAGAGAGAATCGAAAACTGATACTTTATTCATGCCTGTGGGGAAATTCTTTTCACATATCCCATCTCCACGAGACACACAGACAGGTGAGAGCATGTTAGGGTGCCACAGTGTAGACCAGTGTCCAGCACCCATGGAGCAATCTGGGTTAAGGGCCTTGCTCAGGGGCCTAATGGTGGCGACTCTTTGCCAGCCATGGAGTTTAGAGTAGCAACCTTCCAATTACAGGTGCGGAGTCTTAACCCACAGAACCACCTCCCACCCCCCGGTTCATAACTGATTTGCCGTTAGGACATCAAGCGAGGTGATTCTGGGTTCAAATATTGATTTCATATAGATGAGTGAAAAAGAAATGAAAGCAGCTAAATCCAAGCCCCACATCTCTTTAAATCTGAGCCTGCCGATGTGCAATCAGCTGTGTATGCAAATATGCAAATTACATATATGTTGAATTAGTTATATTTACTGATATATATGCAGAAAAACCAGGCATCTTATTTTTACAAATATTAAGTGGGGAAAAAACACAGTTAAGATCAGTAAATGTCTCCCATGCAAGGAACTCTCATCTAACACAGGGTGCGTCCATCTAAGACTTTGTGCTGCATGGGACAGGCTCCAAACCCACTACTAGCTTATAGCAGATGTGATTATAGAAAATGAATAAGAAAATAATTTGAGGATTCTTTAATGATATTATGTAAATAATAGTATGACACTACACCTGTGATTAATATACAGGTGCACTAACAATAAAGCAGTAATAATTGATGGTGGTGCTGGGTGTAGAAGCGTAACGTATATGTGCCACAACAGTGCCATCTGGTGGAATCTAGATTGCAACAAGTGCTTACCCTTCATATTCCGTTCTACTTTCCTCTTCTGATTGTCCCCCAATCTGCAATGCATGGCATACCAGTGATAATACTTTAATACCATTTCAGTCATATTAATTAGTCTGACAGTGGAAGTGGCTCAGAAGTCCTCGTGGTTCTTGTCCCAAGTCCCCTGAAGAGCAGGTACATTCGTGTGAACATTTAGATGGGGAGGCAAAATTAGAAATTTCAACCTGCTGCAGATAAAAATGATCCTAATAGTATGTGACCCATTCTGCTTCCTGCCTTTGGATGGTCACCACCAAACGTAGATTTGCATAAAGATTTTTTTCCAATGGGGGAGTCCATAGGAGAATATTCCAGTAGACTTTTGCGTGATTGTTATGGGTTCTAGGGATGAGTATCATAGTGACAAAATGAGACCAGTATCAATCTGGCAAAGCAGGAGCACTGAAGACACAGTGTCTCATTCCCTCCAGATTGTTTACCTTGTTGTTCATTAAACAACTCAAATCATGTAAGCACAACACATTTCTGTCCTATGCATATCAGTTCTTTATGTTTTGTTCAACTTCTTACCTAGGTTTGCGAGAGACCATGATTTAATTTACTATTATCACAGTTTTAATAATGCACACATGTACTCGCCAGTTCCTGTTTCTGTTATAAACACATTCCTGCTCATCAGATGTCTTGGTCCCGCCTCCTCTAGTTGCTTGAACCTGCCTCCTCTACAATCTGATCGGTTATCTCTCTGAAGCATTTCATCATCTGCCCTCTCATTTCATCATCTGCCCTCAGAACATTTTTGTGTAAGTAAAACTCCCACTATTGAATTTTTTGTTAGATAAACAATACTTTAGTAATCAAAATACATTTTCCCACAGTATATAACTAGCCAATACACTACTATTCAAATCTAATGCAATTCAAAAGTAGTATACAATATCCCTTTACATATAGTCATTTAACATAAAGCTCCTGCAACATTATAGGCCACAGAATTGTGAATGCTTATCTTACGTTTCAACAATATGTTTAGCAGAAAACAGATTTCAGTTACTGACAATCACACTTAGCAACAAAAATAATTCGTATAATAATTACTTTTATTATTTTTTTCCACATAAATGTGGTCACACACTTTTAGGTGCACCAGACAATCGGTATACAGAGAACGTAAAGGATGTAGTGTTGCATAGAGACCTTATACACTTATGCTCAATGCCAATATATCTGTTGGATGGGTGGAGGAAGGGCACCATCTTAATGTCCCAAGGACTTAAGCCTACTCTAGGGATTTCTGGGTGCTGAGTGTAATATAATGTTAATGTATAACGTTATAGTACTGTTTCTGCACAAATGGCTCAGAAAATACCTTACTACTCCAGATGGAACTTGATGGTAAAGCTATGGATAACATTTGTTTCTACTTGGAGTATTAAAGATCCTGGTGATACGTTTATGCACCACATCCAAAAAAAATGTGCATCTGAATTGCTTGGGATGGCTTAGTTGGAAGCAATTGCTGTTTTCAAGCCATCAGTTGTATGGTTTGCAGTATATAGCCAGCATTGGTAGTGTGCCAGTTTGGGTCCTGATTACTGCTGGTGCAGTGGTGCTGGTACATTAGAGTATAATCATTCTACTAATTATCACTATTATTCATTCTATTTGTTTGTTTCCATAACTTAGTGTGGTTGTGTGATGTATTTCTTATATTTTTATTACTCTACTCTAATTTTGTAATGTAGTGAATTACTTGTCACACTGGGACCAGTTCTGCATTAGTTTTATGTGACATCAGCGCCCTCGTGTGGAGCCCACATGGATTTGAGGAGTGTTCTTGCCAGTCTGCTGCATACTGTCAAAGGGGTAGTTTGGTCTGTACTGAGTTCCGTTAAATACTTATTGAAATGTAATTCAAGTATAAACCATTTCTTTAAGGTTCTGTTATTTTTAGTGACATAGAGATGAAGGCCCTTAGGTAGCGTGCCTTCATCTGGTTGATTTATCATGTGTCAGTCCGCTACGTGCATTAAAAGCCTATGATTGCTAGGTGTGTTCATTTATGAATATTATAATAAATAATAATAATAATAATAATCAATACTTTATTGATCTTTACATCTCGATCAACTTGCCCTTTTTTTGTAGAATAAGTTGTCTATGAAGGGCAGCCACCTGCAGTGGTTAAGGCTAGTTAAGGGCCTTGCTCAAGGACTTGCAGATGTGCTGAGGCTGGGTTTGAACTGGCGACCTTCTGATTACAGGCACACAGGCTTAGCCCCCATTTAACAACACCCATTAAAATACTGCAATAGGTATGTCATATGTCAATATTGTATTCTACCAGTAAATGATGAGTCAGAATAGAATAGAATAGAATACATCTTTATTGCCCAACCATGGCTGGAAATTTGCCTTGGGTCTTAGAGTATAAAGTATTAAAATAAAGTTTACAAACAGAGAAAAGTTGAAACCATTGAACAGAGTCTTGCAGTATTATCGTAGTACAGTCGAATCCGCTTATAGTGATCACATCTGTCGGGGTGAAATTGATCACTATAAGCATTTGTTTTTCACTTTTTCTTTATGTCTCAGGGCAGATTACTATCTAATTGACATTTGTATATTTATTCCATGAATATAAGGTTTTACTATGGACAGCTTCACTAGTTACAGTACAGCTGTTTCATACACATTTCAAATTACAGTACTGTGCAAATTAAATTACTGAACTATGTATAATTCAAAAACGCTGTAAAAAAGCAAAAGGGCGCTCTGACCTTTAAACAATCTACTTAATAATTTGTTAGAAATACATATTTGTGAAAACATAAAATAAAAGCTCATTATTTCTATCTTCCTAATTTTTCTTAACATGGTGGACGAAAACTATTTTACTTTCCTACTAATGCAAAAACTAGTTTCTTCTGCTCTTTTACAAGCTTTGAACTGCTCACTTGTATGTCGAGGTATGGCGTCGATTGATTGCAGGTCACCCCACTGGAAGCCCGAGGTGGGGGAGAGTCTAACAAATATCACAATATTTGTATAATATGAAATGCTACCAAAGCATTCATAATACAGTACTGTGAATATCTAGTGTCACCGGCATATTGTTCCATTTTTTTAGGGCTGCATGGCACAATTTTCCTTACCACTGTCACCTATGGCTTACTCACTTGGGGCTTTGGGTGGGGATGCTGTAAAGCGCTTTGAGACAATGTAATGTTGTGATAATGCGCTATACAAAAATAAATTTGTTTGTTGTTGTTTGAATTGCGATATGTGCGTATGTGAAATTAAAGTCAGGGTTTTAGCTAACGGGCATAATTAGACATAATTTGTTGTTTTTTTTTAGGTACTATCCGGGCGTTAATTTTACGCTCAAAGCATATTAGCAGCACGCCTAAAATACAACCCCGTCTCCCGAAAGTAAAAACAATCAGCTCATATAAACCCGTATTTCACTGAAAATAGAACAAGACAACATATCAAATATTGAAACTGAGACATTTTATTGGTTTATGACAAATATATGCTCAATTTGAATGTGATGCCAGCAACACGGTTAAAAAGAGACTGGGAAAAACACAAAAGACTGGTAAAGCTGTGCAACGCTAAACAAAACTCCTGGTGAATATATCACAACCTATTACGTTAATTAGCAACAGGTCAGTAAGATGATTACGTATAAATAGAGCCTCTCAGAGAGAATGAGTCTGTGCAGTGAAGATGGGGGAGAGGTTCACCACTCTGAAAGACTGTTTGGGCAAATTAGTGCAGCAATTTTAAGAAGGATGTTCCTCGATGTAATATTGCAAAGAATTCGAGAATTTCATCATCTACAATATATCATACCTAGTAATATCATTACGAGACATAACACAACACTAATTATTATATTATTATCTTTATTTTTATTATTCCAAATGTGTTAACAATGACAGTTGATGCTGAATGGTGCTTTTTTGGCTGGTGGAGGAGTGGAGAGTAGGAGAAACACAATTTTTGTTGGTGGGGGATGATGAAGGGGAGGTTCTCCTAGGGTGCCATGTAATCTAGAACCGTCACTGGCAGCATGCTCATAAGATTTATCGCCTTAGAGCAATTTATTAAAAAAATAAAAACACCAAATGTTTGTTCCTATTTACCAGAGTTGTTCTCAGTCTTCTACCTGAGAGGAGTAAATGAACTTCAGAATGCAGAGGATGTGATCTCTGCATAATTGTCACTGCCTTTCTGTATATTGCAGATTTCCCTGCGGGTCTTGTTACCCTAAACTGCCCATTTGCGTTGCGCAATGTTAATTGCCCCTAACAAAAAATTACAAAAAAAAAAAAAAAAAAAAAGCTTTTCACAAGATTAATCATCTGAAAAACAGTGTTTGAGAACGGTGGCAGAAAAAATCGTGATGGTTATTTAGGAAAGAACATTCTCTTGGAACAAGGTATTTATTAAAGGCTTTAATTTAAACTGTATTTGCTCTGTTATGCTGGGTTTCAGGCAACTGAATCTATGGCTCTCTATTTCACCAGCCTTGGAGAAGATTCTCTCTATGGGAAGGAACATGGTGTGCAGAGATACTGACACTGGTGGGGACAGTGCGTCTTGTGTATGGGCCAAAAATAGTTCATCTAAACCTGTAATGTGTGGGTCTTTTAAATACCTAGAATGAAGAAGAGACGTCATAATTTCTCAAAATACCAGTAGCATACAATAAACTATGATCCCTGCAATGGCACTAGTTGTTGTAATGGACTTTTGCTGCTGTGCGTCCATATGGCTGTCAAGCAGGCCCCAGGGATTCACTGCCTGCAGAGGAGCTGAGGGCTCAGCTGCAGCAGCTGGTACTGATTCCTGTACCTGTGCACGGATTAGTGCAGTACATTCTCTTGTCAGTCTTTACACTAATACCTGAACTCTGCCTGCATTACATAAAAATATTCTTTAAATCTTGGGTGCAGCAGCTTATCCAGAGCAGCCATCCTAAGATGGAGCAGTCACCCAACGGAGGCCTCTGTCAAGTTAGCTTTGACATTATTGGTTTGGCATCGAATGTCACATTGGATGTTCGCAGGCTATGGCTAAGATGTTTCAACATATTCATAAATGGCATGATCCTGATGGAGTTTTTCCCTCAGGCAGCTCCACAGTGGCTTGGTGGAATTCCTAGAGCAGTCAGTCACTAGTCAAGTGTTTCAAACTCCTCAGCAGGTAATGGAATAAGGTCAGTGTTAAGACTTAGTCCCAGTGGTTCCCTCTGGTCATGCAGTCTGTGCAGTATCTCAAAAGTGCTGTCAACCTCCTGGATTATCTTCAGCTGTGGCCTGCTCATGTGTGCTGCTACCTTATATTTGCAGCAAGCGGTCTCCATTCTTGATGTAAAATGCTCCACAACTTGGTGCAGATGTTTTGCTCACGTGACAAAACGTGAAGCCCGCCCTAGTTTTCCTCCTCAGTCGCTAATTGGTCATTGTTAAAACGTCAGAATCTACATTAGACATAGTAACAGGTTACTGTGTTAAATGTCACAAGCTTGAAAAAATCGTAGGAAATGCTGCAAAATATATTTTCTTCATTTGCCAAAAATGTCCCCATTGCATTCTCCGTAGTAGGCGGAACGCATATAAGTTACCCGGAAACATCCCGAAATATGGTGTTACCCATTGCAGTCACGAATGGTGGCGTCTGGAACGTTTGCTTTCACTCTAGATTAGCTGTATATATAGGTTTGTATATTACTAATTTTAATTTTGAAAGAAAGATCCAGAAAATGGCATTTCTAGTTAAACTAGTTGATATTCGAAGTTACCAGATCTGTACTGACATTTCAGCTTTTATCGAAATTCATTTTAATTTGTTCAGAAGTAGCCCCGTTCCACATTTGTAATACACATATAAGTAGCGGTCGAATGGAGCCTTTGCTTTTGGATGCAACTCCGAAATGCACGGTGATTTTCATTGTACTACAACACTTACCGCCTTTAAACAAAACTGCTTCCGCCATATAAGTCACATATCAAGGCTTTGATATATGGGTGTCCCTTCGCTGAACAAAATGCAGTCAATCGTGGAGATCAAAGGCGTGAAGTCGGGACACAGCTGTGGCTACTGCGGCCATCCCCGGGGAAAAGTGTCTTACGGTAAGTGGATCCCGCCAAACCCCGGAAAAGCCGGCTGATGTCGCCGGTCAGTGTGCTTCCCCACACACCATTACAGCGACTGTAACGTTTACACGATCCACCAAAGTCAGAAGTTTAAACACGGTATGTTGCTGCTAGATAATTTTAGTTAGAGAAGCTGTAAAGCAGTCACCATGTCAGCACATGACAAAATGTCAGCCTGTTACGTATATAGTCGCAGGTGCATGTAATTTACAATCTCCGATGTTGCATGTCTTTGGCAGACAGTATCTTTGAAATAACTATCCGCCTCAAAACACATAATTGCTTATAGCCCTTGAAATACTGACGTATACTGTTTATGCTGTATTATAATCCTCTGTCAAAATGCTGCTGCTTCGCTTTACTAAATAATAGTTATTAATAATAGATATTGTGAATTAATTAATGATTGTGTTGTTAGCTGCTAGATCCCCATTGTTTTCTAGTGTTGTTTCCCAGTTGCATATGCAGTATGTAGCACGGACAGGAGGAGGCAGGCTCATCTCTACCCCCGCTTTATTATCCGCCTCTTCCACATCGGTCTCTATGGTGCTTTCGCTTTAAAACACCGACGACCAGTTCAGAAGAAATCCGGTTAAAGCATCAGACGGGGCGGGAATGGCAGCCGGCTGGTGGAACACCGTGGTGGAGTATTTCGGAGGAGAAGCAGGCTATCGGTGCGGATATTGTAAAAACGACGTCGGCAACTTTTCTCACGGTACGTGGCCGGCCGGCCTGCCGACTCTGGGCCGCTCATCCGCGGCCGGAGCAGCGTGAGCGCCTGGGGGTAGCGAAGCAAGCCGGCCGCCGGTTAGCGAGTATGCGCCAATATTTTTAAAATGCAGCGTTTATGATGTCCGCTTCTAACATAATCGTTTCCTGTGAAATTGAACTTTAAAATATTGTGGCTATTTCTAGATTCATAGACTCGCCTGCGGCGGCCATCTAACACCGCTCCATTCGGTCGTAGTCGGCAACGCACGATTTTAATTTTGTAAATATTGTTGTACTCAACCTACGTGGGTACCAATAGATATTAATACATATATTATTTTGATATTAATATTATATTTTTATGTTTCCATTTCGGATTATACATGCCTACTCGATTTTATTTGAGGAAAGAGTACTTCACTCCTTATCTGAAGTTTTGATTCCGTTTATTTTTGTCGCTTGTCAGCTTTTCAGCGCTATTGGTATTTACTTATGTGAGAGTTAATAGTTTTAAAAGTTCTGACTGTCAACATCAATGAGTAGAAGTGCTCTCCAGCAGTTGTATTTTCTATGGGGAACAAATTCAGTTTTATTACTCATTGCTTGATATGGATTATGGACATGAATAGGTGACACGAGAGAGAGAGAGAGAGAGAGATGTAGACCTCTTGGAAATGACCATTCACAGTAAAGATGTCGCATCTAGTCACACGGCATGCTGCTCTGCATGCACACATCGTTTTGTCCTGTAACTGCTGCTTGCTGACTCACATATGCAGTTGTCCTTACATCGTAGTCATTGTCACCCCTTGTAGTACAGGTGGCCGATATGAAGGCTGTTGAAGACTGAAAAAGCTGCTTCCTGGCTCTGATCTCAAGATGGCAACCATATGCTTAACCTGAATTGTCTGGAGTGTATTTGTTTGTTTAAGACTGATTCTCTTTTCCTACGCTGCTGTGTGCCTGTCGGCACAGTCCTTTTTGGACAAAAGTCCTATGCTAGTATTCAATTTTTATAAACTTTTTATTTATTTGGCAGAAGGTTTTGTCCGAGCGTGACGTACAAGTGAGGCAGATAATACTTTGCAAACATTCGCCTGTCCAACTTCACAGACAAGTGCTAAGTACCCAATGAGCAACTGAATAGTCATAGAAGGACCAAGACACTGCTTAAGACCTAACAGTAGGAAAGTTGGCTGTACTGGATATTTTACACAGCGTGGACCAGGGTCTTTCAGCTGCCTTGTGATTAAAGCTGAATAATATTGGAGGTCACTGCCATATTCATGCCCTTTTTCTGGAGATCCTTTTAAAACCTTAATTTAATTCATCCAGGAAATTCAAATTCAATCCAGTTGCTTGCTTGTGTCAGATATATGGACAGAAAAAATGAATAAGAATGCTGATACTAGCTTATGGAAATTTAATTCTGCGATATTCACTTTATTAAATAAATGTTTGTGTGGTGTTGAACCCTCTACTCTGTTGATCTTGATGTCCAAAATGGCTGCATTTCAGGAATTATTCGCCAGCTGTTGTCAGCTATGTCCTTAGGCCTTGTGCTCCCCACTTTTCTGATCTTTGTGAATCTGGCTAGACCGTTTTTGCTAAAAACTTCTCCAAAGGTGGAGAAGTTGTGTGACGTTAAAAACGGGCCAGTCGGTGAGATGTTACCAAAGGAGGACGCTGGGGGGGGGGACATAAATGTCCCAGTTGAACTTAAGGTCATAAAACAGAGAGCGTCACTATTTACTTAATTTTATTGATGATTTCAAAACACGGTACAGTAATGCTTTTCAAATTAGTACTGTACAAATTAAATTAATGAACCCCTAAGTCAAATACACTGTAATACTGCAGTAATATACAGAAATATTCAATTCAGTCTTATTTATACAATGCACTTTTACAGTGTTGCATTGTCTCAAAGCACTTAGTGTAGCTTCGCTGCTGCATCTCAGTGGCTCATTTTTTGGTGGTTTATTGTAAGCTTTGAGTCTATATTTGTCAAACGTCATGTTTTCTATGGATGCCGCATTGGCCTCTGGGAGCTAGCTAGAAGCAGACTGATTACCGTAAGGCAAAGCAGGGCAATGAAAGTTTTTATAATAATAATAATAATAATAATTTTGGCCAGGCAGTGTATATAGCACTATTTTAACCATGGTGTTTTAACAGTGCTTTACAGACATTTTGAAAGATGTCTTCTGTAAGTACGATATCCCCCTCCCCAACCCCAAGCCACTGCAACCGCTGCAGGTACTTCCTGTTAAGCTATCCTTGTATTGCTGTCACAAAACTCATTTATTTCAAAATGAACAGTAACACATGTAAATCACATTTTTTTTTTCTTTTTAAAGTTATAGCAAACTGTATTTTGTAAATATTACATATTTTATTATCTTCCAGCACCATGTCCTGTAACTATTTCGGTCCGATCATTATCACGTGAACATGCACGAGGTAAGACCTAGGCTAGCTCGAGATGGATAACCCTCTTTAGTGTATCCAAATTGTCGGTGATTAATAAACCCTATAATCGTTTTCCATTTTCCAATTCAATGAAACGGAGGTATGAACTGAACCATGGCTGTAGAATCAAGGTCTGACCTGAACCCTGAATTTGATGAATCATTACATCCCTACTATATTGTGCTTTCCCTGGCTGTAGGTGGGGGAATATGGGCTCAGACATGGGAGGGGAGGCTTTGACACAGCCACTTCTGTCGTCTGTCACCGTGGCATTGACACCCTTTTTGTCTACAGACAGGTGCACTTCTGGATACTTGTACCTGTGTAAATAAGCGTCATGACGACACCAGTGATGTCACACACAGCCTTTCCCCTAGCTGTTAAAGGCCTGCCTTGTTTATTTTGGGCTGCGGTTCAGCTTTATTATGAGGAACATCATTGTCTTTCATAATACAAAATGGTGAGTGCAGCAGTGCTAGTGGAGCCGCTCAGGGCCTGTCACCCGGGGGGGTCACGGGCGTTAGTGCTCGCTTAAAACAGAGGGGCTGTCCTCTGTGTCGCTGGCTTGGTTCTCATGTGGAGCGTTCTGAAATGGTTCCGAGATCCATGCCTTATATGGAATATTTCCTTTTAAAATTAAAATCTCAGATTCCAGTCCTTGCGGGGAATCCCTGGTGGCGTGGGGCTTGGCGAGGGGGAGGGATGCACATGTGAGGGAAAGGGTGGGTTTGGGAGGGAGGTATGGGGGGAGGCGGATGTAGTGTTAGGTTTGTGGTGGAGGACTGCATGGAAAAACCTCCCCGCTCCCATGAGTTGGACTTCATGTGCACAAATCCCTGGAAACCCTGGTTGCAAAATGGGCTGCCTGTGAGCAGGCCTCCGGAGCGGAGTGCTTGGAAATGGGCTCTGACCTCACAAATCGATTCAATCTCGCTTCACGAGTGCCTGATTGGATTCAGTCTTGATTCACTTAAATTTATGTTTGACACGTGATATGTTGTGACAACAAAAAAAGGCACAGCTCTGTAACGTCAACTTTGGAGAAGAAAGGACCGTTATATGATTGAAATGAAACGGTATTTAATAAATATGAAATTTACTGTTCTTACCCGTGAATACACCAAAATATTTTAATCGCCCATTTTTCCTCTGTGGTTCTTGTAGCCAACTAGAAATAAATTATACCTACAGCCGTTTCGCCGCTTTCAGTTGCTTCAGTGTTACCTACGACGTTCAAAATAAGACAGACCATATTCTCATAACTGACAGCAGGTCACATCTGATAATCTGTTTAGCCTTTACATCATTTGGTTTTACTTCAATTTAACATTTTATACAATGTTATGTCACATGACCATAAGCATTGTATTGAATATGACTGGTTTGAGAATAAAGCCTTACTTGACTTGTTTGCATTTACGTGCTTGGAGTATGGCACTACCATGACAGACAATGCACCCAGATGACGGCGTGATGCAATATTACTGCAACCTGCCTGCTTTAGGTGAGAGAGAACGCCACCTATACGATAAGAGGACCCATACAAGTGAAATCCAGTGGAAATATTCTCAAAGTCATGGCGAAAAGGCATAACTAGATTAAATAGATAACGAGCTTGATCTTGGGATTTTGTGAATCAAAACCAGGATCGCAATTAATCATAAAATAGATTCCCCCCACCCCCTAGAGAGCCAACCCCTACACGATTATGCTCACTACTTGGAACGTGAAATGGGCGGGACTGTCTCACTACTGGGAATATTGTGTACAGTATATTGGGGGTGGTGGAGGTCCAAATACGCCTGTCAGTCTATCTCCCCTCTTTTTCGGTCAGGAATGTGGGCTCATAGCATGACAGTGCAGGACTACCAGGACCTGATTGACCGTGGCTGGAGAAGGTAAGCTATGCCTGTGACACCATCTTCCATCACTCATTCTCTCTTCAGAGATTGAGTGAATATGCACTCTGCAGTTGAAGAATCTCTTTCCCGGCATTTCACTTGTAGACACCCTTGAACGTCGTAAGCACTGAATCTTTTTACTCTTCTTCGCAGAAGTGGGAAGTATGTCTACAAACCAACCATGAATAAAACCTGCTGTCCTCAGTACACCATCAAGTAAGTTCTTTCTGTGGATCTCAGTAGTGCCTCAGTGTGTACAGATACCAGCCTTCAACTCCCTGGGTTGCGGTGTGTGTGTGTATGTGTGTTCTCACAATACAACATGTTTTCTCTCAAAAGTTAGGGATAGGTTGGTGTAGCTCATCTAGCAGTGATGTCCTGAGCCAATATCGAAGCTCAGAATCAGGGTTGATCAGGGTTTTTTTTTTAATTGATTGGTACTGGGTACCACAGCTCAAACCAAAGCCTGATCTATGTCATTTCTTGTGTCCGCCCAGTTTACATTAGTTGTGCAGATTATAAGGTCCTGTGACACACAAAGGTGGGTTTATTACTTGATCTGTAGCCTACTCAAGTGGCCCACGCCGTTTCCAGCCTTTATACCTGTGTGCTGGTGTGTCTGTGTTGCTGTGCAAATATGCTGCCAAAAGGTTAGTTTGCTGAGCACAGTATGTTTCATTTTTGCGAAAACTTTTTACTCTGTTACGGGAAACAAAACTTGGCAAGCTTTAGTTTTAATGAAAATTGTTCCATTTCAAGATTATCTAGTATATGTTAACAAAAAATCAATATAAAATTGACTGCCTCTGCTTTTACACGACCCGTTCGAGCCAGTCATAATCATTTTCAGCCTTGCTGAAAACTCCACTCATATATTTGTGATTAAAATTTTTTCCTCCTCCTTATAAATATCGCAATATTTATTGCAAAAAATCATTCTGATGTCTGAAATTCCAGCATCATGTAGCCCTAACGTGAGTGGCTGCAACTCTGATTTTTAACAGTGTGAGTAGATGCAATTCTGTTTTTTTTTTTTTTTTTTTTTTTTTTTTAAATAGCGTAAATGGCTGCAGCTGTGGTAAAAACAGCAGGTTAACAAAGAGCTAAATGCATTGTCCCACACTAAATTATTCCCAGCTGGAAACAAACAAGGCATCTGCGTAGGAGGAAGTGCAATGTTACCAAGCTGACCAATCTCAGTTGTTGCGATCTGCGTCTTTTGTGACGTGTAGTTTGACATCAGTGTCAGAAAGGAGCCGTGTTTCCGACGGGAAGCGACATTTTTCATGACCTTTTTATCCGAGTTCCAACTCGGGGAGAGAGAGAGAATCGAACACAGGATTACATTTCTGGGGAGACGTGCATGTCCGGTCGCTGTCTGGGATTCTCGGCACTGGCAAACCTGTGTTGGTGATTCTAAGCGGAAGAAAGAACTTTCAACTGTTCAGCACATGGCTTGAAACTATAGGCTATCAATGTCAGCCATGTGGAAATTCTTTATATTGGAACCTCAAAATATTGCTGCTAGTGGACAGGCTGTTTGCAATGTCATCCTTTCATGAGAAGGGGGCAGCAGAGCGTTGGTTAATGCACTGAATCCTAACCAGGCCCTTGCAGAAACATCAGAAGGTAGAATACTGTGAAATCACAAGGCTAACTTACTCAGACTTGTACAGTAGGTGTCGCTGCATTTTGTGTATATATACAGTATTTTAAAAGATTGGATCAGGACTTGGAGTCGGCGTATATAAATATTGCATTGATCGGATCTGGGTACCAAAAAAGTGCGTTGGGACATTCCTAGTAACTAGTTCAGTTGAGGTTTGTGGGAACACAACCCAGTTCACGTAGGAGTCTAAGCATCTCCAAAGACCTGCTGGTTCGCCTGGCCTGTGGGTAAACCTGGCCCTGATCTGAGGTTGTCAGCCCTGCATTTGAAGCACAGGCCACATGTCTGGTTCCCATTTTGTCAGACCTTAATGAGATAAGTGGACCAGCTGCTCCTGGATTTTTTTCCATTTTAACCATACATTTGACTAGCCCTTGTGTGTGTCACCTGTTATCTGTCCTTCTGTTCTCCTTTATGGCCTGGCAGTTGCATGTGTATCCTGTCATAATGTGCTACTGTCCTGTGCTAATTGTTTTGGGCTGCTTTCAGCCAGTTGTGACGCAGCCGTTCAGATTTGAATTGAGCTCGTCTGTTACTGTGTCTGCGCAGATGCCATGCCTTAAACTTCCAGCCGTCCAAAACGCACAAGAAGATCCTTAAGAAAATGACCAAGTTCCTGTCTGGCGGGGTGATGCCAGAAGGACCTTGTGATGGTGAGTGAGTGTATATGTGTCTGTTGTAGGATGGGCTGGAAAATGTATCAGTGATATTCATTAAAAATCAAGATATTGATATTGGCCTGGCGTATCAGTTTTGGCTGATGTTACGTGGCATTATTTAAACTTGATTAAGTTACCTGGTTATCAATACTGGTTAAAATTTCCACATTGCCAACATGCTTGTCTCCTCTCCCAGAAAAGAGGAGGGGGAAAAAACTGTTTGTACCAACTGTTTTTTGGAAAATTGTGCAATAAGATGGAGGAAGTAAGACAAATGTCATTTTTTTGAGTAAGTTACTGTTTGTTTTTCCACACTAAAGGGGGAATAAACTGTTTCAGGGACAGAAAGGCCCATATTCTGTATTGACTAAAAAGGTGTAGAAAGTGAATTTCGGAGGTGGAGATGGTGAGAGGGTGGAATGTGATGGAGGCCTATAGCTGGGTGGCCGCTGTGTACGTCACAGACCCGGTCTGCAGGTGCATGGTGACTCGGGGGGGGATGGGCATGGTAAGGTAGCAGTATGTGACTCACTCCTCACGGCTGGGGGGTGAAAAGAAGCATGATGTGGCCTGGATTTAATCATTTATCCCTAGGCCTGATACCTGGCTGATAGTGATCAGTTTGTAAAACCAGGTGGAAAGACAGCCTGCAAAAAAATAACAACAAATAAAACGATAAATATAAGAAAAAGCTCAGGGATTCATGAAAGGTTCACCAAATGAGAGGCATAACCGATAATGTAGTTTAAATGGAGGGTCTTTTTATGTTGAAAGATTGGCTCACTTCTACATAACCAGGCAAATAACCTAAAGAAAGAGAATGGATCACAGTTTTGCAGGTGAACAATACAGAGTAACAGAAGACACAATGGGGTGATACCGGCACAAAACAAATTGTGATGTGAAAGTATCGAGGCGCTAATTGCCGAAAGAGGGTTTGTAAGTGAACCACCTGTACTGGGCGTTGGCCCCTGATGATAACCTACGTGCAGAAAATACCTGTCATTTTCAGCCTTAAAAATATGTCTCTTGCACCGGGTCTGTTGATCGGCTTTGCTGTAGTGCAGTTAGCTGTCAGCTTTTGAACCATTATGGCATCGTCTTAGGGATAAATGCGTACGACCATATTTACTAAGCAGGGAAAATTAGCTCAAATTACGGTCGCAAATGAGCCCATCTGATGAGGGTAATCTACAAACACAGATGCTGCTTGTACCTACACTCACCTAAAGGATTATTAGGAACACCATACTAATACGGTGTTTGACCCCCTTTCGCTTTCAGAACTGCCTTAATTCTACATGGCATTGATTCATCAAGGTGCTGAAAGCATTCTTTAGAAATGTTGGCCCATATTGATAGGATAGCATCTTGCAGTTGATGGAGATTTGT
>JABFEA020000067.1:14513861-14530531 GCA_019775915.2 Cyphomyrus plagiostoma | reverse complement strand
ATGTGATTGGTTGATTACATAATTGCATTAATGAGAAATTGAACAGGTGTTCCTAATAATCCTTTAGGTGAGTGTATATGACTAGCTTAATATAGGCTGCCAGTGCTGAGCAGTATAAAGGTTCACCTGGTATACCGGTTTTAATTTCCTGTGCAGTATAAATGATTTTATCATTATAACACATATTTTAAAACATCCGCAAACATTTTATTGATGTTAACCAGTGTTTCCCAACCCAGTCCTCGGGGAACCCTGGTCTGTCCACGTTTTTGCTCCCTCCCAGCTCCCAGCCAATGAGGAACACTGAATACCTGGTACAGGTGTGCTGGGAGCTGAGAGGAAGCAAAAACGTGGACAGTCCGGGATTCCCTGAGGACTGGGTTGGGAGACACTGGTGTAAACACTTGCTGCCTTATAAAGTTCGCCCTTACCATGCAACTGCCTAAATCTTATACTGCGAAACAAATCTTTGGTCATACCACCCAGCACCAAGCACAGGTGGGCGCTCGTCTGCACTCTGCCATCTCCTTCTAGCAACAACTATCGCAGCCATGTCAAGCACAAAATAAGACGTGCTTTTTTGTGGGCGTTAAATAATGGCGCAATTTGCAGAAAATTTCTTACCGCAAACTTCAGATAATTACATTATGTGATTTATTTGAACGCTTTGAAATGAAACTCCTGAAAATGCATATGCAATACAGCCAATCGCAAAATTAACTGTCAATACTTTTTCACTGCTAACTCTTCGCTGCACTTTAGTAAATCCTACCCAATCCGATCCCAGTACTATTTTGACGTCAAATGACGTTTTGCGTGGCACAAACTATTTAGAACGATCTGGCCATTAATTCGCTTTGGATGTGCAGGATTCTCATTTGAACTAAGCTATGCATTCACTGCTGGTTATTCATTTTATATGCTATCATGTCTAATAGGGATGCACCGAAATGAAAATTCTTGGCTGAAACCGAAAACCAAAAAAGTGGACACGAAGGCCGAAAATTTCTTTCGGTGTTTCGGTTATGCCAATAATTGGTACCATTGCATTTATGGCTATGACTGTGTACTAACCTTACTAAAATCAAGGCATTGCGATTACATAAATTAATAATAAAGTTTCAAAGAATAAATCAGTTACAAATTATGAAAATATTTCTTTAGCACATTGCAACAATGCACAGTATAAAATAAAATAAAATTCACACTTAAATGTTTAACTTAACCGCATTAACAGCATGGCGATCGGGACGTTTGGATTTCAGGTGATAAATTAAACCCGACGTGGAGAAAGTCTTTGCAGACGCACCCCCTCTTGAAATTTCGGCATTACATGTTTTGCAAATCGCTATCCGTGGGTCTTTCTCGGATATGTTGAAATACGTCCACATCGCAGACACTCTGCTTCAGACAATCACGTGTATGCCCCGGTTTCTGTTTGCGTCATTACGACATACTGTTTCGGCCGTGTTTTTCGGTGATAAAAATCGGCCGAAAATTTTCTGTGCCCTAATATTCGGTGCATCCCTGATGTCTAAGGTGTTTTGTTTTGGAATAACTTTTCCGAGGTTGGTTGAGCCAGCATACACTGACTGAGTGTATGTGTTCTTTAGGTGAGCCCATGGACTCGCACTGTGGGGAGACAGTGCCCCCTGCTGGCGCCAGCATGAACCTCACTGATGTAAAAAAGCCAGTCATCGTGGGCACCTCTGGGGAGGAGGAGAAGGAGGCCTCCAAGAAAGCAGAGCCTGAAATGGTACCCCAGGAGCCTCCATCCGTAGCACCTGGCCTGACTTTGTCAGCCACCCCCAAACCCGGTAAGGACCTGTGGTTAAAATAAATAAATAAATCACCAAAATCACATGTCTGGGCTCAAACCTTCAGCTGCCCAGGCTTGTCTCACCCTAATCACTAACCTGGTAATGGCTCTGGTGGTTTATAGAAGTATTCAGTCAGCCTGGACCTTCAGAAGCTCAAAATAATCCATCCTGATGTTCAGGTAGAACCTGAGAATCGGGATCAGTAGTAGTATTCCAGTAATTAAGGGGCATTTTATGTAGTACATGAGTATTGCAACCCTGTACTGTAAAAGCTGGAATGCTGCTTTATTTTGTTTCCATTTATTACCTTGGTAGTACAGCAGGGGGCAGCAGTCACCTAAAAATCAAGATTATGGAAACCTCCGTTAATGCATGTGCCTCACCCAGCACTGGAAAAGTCACCTTACCAACTCTGTGTGGCGTATTTAAACAAATCAATACAAAGTTGTTGTTTTTTTTTTGGATGTTAATGCACAAAGGTTTTATAGAAGCAAATTGTTTTCAAGTATAGCTGTGACTCTATGAGGGGAACAGCTAGTGTGATAATAAAGGTTAGACTGGCTTAAAGTGTGCAAATATGTGTAATAAATCAAATTAAAACCATTAAATGCACTTTAGGCTGAGTTCCTCCTTCATAATTCATGTGCGAGGGGATAAACTTGGCCATAAGAGAAACGGGCTGCCTCCCCAGAACAGAGCACGCAATTGGTGATGTGCGTGCTTTAAAAAAAAAAATCATCCTTTTCTGCCAGTGTGTTCCTGCACTGAGGGTGTAGTGTGGCTTATTATTCCTAACAGGTGGAGGGTGTTGTCTCACACGCGCACACCCACACACACACACATCCACCTCAGTATCACCCCTTCCAAAAGGCGGCTAAGTGTGTAACCTGCTTCCGTTCCTCTGAGGAGCTTTTTCCGGGCCGACTGGCGGCCGGGTCCCGTTTCGCTCCTGCGGATGTAGCCTTGGATGGGGGGGGACTGTCACTGAAATGAAGAGGCTGCTGTTTGCTGTCCGCCGGTCACCTATATTACTGTTATTAATGTAGTTGTGACAGTTTGGCTGTCATTTGAAGGCCAGTCCTGGTGAAGGTTCCAGGTCACCTGCGATCATTTTAACTGTTTAATGGAAAATGGGGAGGGGGGCGGGGGGGTCCACTGACAAGGATTGGGTGTACAGCCTCCTGTGCAGCCCAGTCCCTCCCCCCAAATGGCAGAGTGGGTGGTTTATGAGGTGTTTACTGCCAGAGTGGGTGGAGCTGAGCTTCCCTCACAGGAAAGAACCTCTCAGGTTTTATCTACCCTTCCTCCTGGTGTGACAGTATTAAAGAAACAGCCAGTGCTTGGAGCGTGATGGAGATTGAAGACAGGATAGACCTGGGGGGTCAGGGGGGAGGGGGCTGCCGGCGGCTCGTTCCAGGAATCCTAAAACGGGCCAGGAAGTTGGAATGGCGCCACGCCTTGGACCCATGCCTCAGGACCCAGTGCCACTCGCAGGCTGTGTATATACTTGCTTTCCGGAAACTTCAGGGGTTGACGCTGAAGAGTGTTAAGGTGGGGTGAGGAGCTGAAGGTGGGGGTTGAGAGGGGTGGGACTTCTGACTCAGACACAGTCCTGCCGCCACCCCCCCTTCCCCTGATCCCGCCAGCCCTCTGCCTCTGTCTGATGACAGAAAACAGCAGTGTAGTTCCTGTTCAAGCTGAACACCAGCCAGTCACCTGTGTTACTCGGCGCGGCTCCTCAGGCTGACGCAGGCTAACGCGGCTTTGCCACCTGCACCTCTCAGGGGGCTGCACTGCTGTCTCTGCCCTTAACCTCTCGCTTGCTCTCTGCTGGTCTTTGTCTGACGGCCATTTTTTCCCACAGCTGGTTTGGGAAGGTTGCATGGAATGGGAAGTGAGATCTTTACTCGGGGCTGCATGACCCCAGTTGCTGGCGTAAAAAGCCCCCTTTACACCACACTCTGGGTCATAACGCCACCATGTGGAGGAGTATTAGTCAGCAGTTACCTGTCCGTGTTTCTTAGTTTATTTACATTATATGTACCAAATAATGACGATTTGTTGCTGTGTGTGCATTATCTATATATCAATGTGCATATTATTTATGACTATACATACATACACACGTGTACACACACACACTGATCAGACATAATTCGCAGACCAGTCAGTGTTTCCCTCCCCACCACCAAAAGCACCTACAATGGGCACATGAGTGTCAGAACTGGACGATGGAGCAATGGAAGATGGTGGTCTGGTCTGATGAGTCGCGTTTCCTGTTACATCATGTGGACAGCCAGGTGCATCTGTGCCATTTACCTCGGGAAGAGATGGAGCCAGGATGCACTACGGGAAGATGGCAAGCTGGAGGAGGCAGTGTGACGCTCTGGCAAGGTTCTGCTGGGAAACACTGGGTCCTGGCATTCATGTGGATGATACTTTCACACGAACCACACACTTAAACATTGTTGCAGACCAAAAAAAATGTTTAGGAATGGTGCATGAAAAACAGTTTAAGGTATTGACTTGCCTCAAATTCCCCAGATCGCAATCTGATTGTGTGTGTGTGTGTGTGTGTGTTTCTTTGGCTGGGAACAGTTAAATGGGAATATTTTTACAGCTTGCTCACAGATTGCAGATACTTTGTAAGCCAAAAACAGTGCAGTAAATGATTTGGATCACACAATCATATATTAATATACATATTTCTTAGTATAAGTACATTTTATATCTTTAAAGGTAGAATCTCACATTTCTCTCAATAACTTAAGCTTTTCTGTGCCATTAGTTTTGTAGTGCTCCCACTGCGTATGGTAGTAACTGTAGACTGTATGTCTATGCACGTATGCATTCATGCTATTTTTAACAAGGATAATCTGTCCTGTGACCCTAACCAGGATGAACGGCTGGTGAATGGGAGGACTAATCTGTGTGGATCTCCCTCAGGTATGGGCGCAGATCCCAACCGACCCCCCTGTCGCAAGGCCAAAGACCTGCGGAAAGAGAGGCGGTTGCAGAAGCAGCATGGAGGGGGGGCTGCCTCGACAAGCCCCGCCCTCAAGTCAGCTCCCCTCCCACCTCCCCAGGGGAAATCTCTGGAAGACTTCTTTTCCGATTCTCTCGCTGAATCCACACACAGGCTGGAGGTGAGTGAGCCTCATCCCGTTTGGTGCTGTGATGCCAGATGAAGTTTGTGACCCTTTTTGTTTGATTCTTATTGCCTGACTGACCTACTGTTAACTGCATTACCTTATCAAACAACAGGGAAATGAAACCTGTGATGTCATAAGCATGAGACGCTTTCTTCAACTGCTGACTGTCCCTCCTCTGCCCCTGTTGACATCCCTTGAGGCACAGCACCTCGCTCAGTAAATTAATTCTTTGCATTAATTTGGATTTTATAGCTTGTCATGACATTTCACACACAATTTCACGATGATGCTGGAAGATCGTTGGTCAGACTTACAAATTGCTGTATTGGGTTGATTAGTTTAAGTCTGATTCCAACAAACTAAACTGGGTCTTCAGAGTAACATCCTTGCTGTGGTGTTCTTATGTAATTAGTGCTGCAATGAACTAGGGTGAACAGCAGGGGGCAGTGTGGCCACACATTTTCACTTAGGCCTGCAGGGCCCCTTCATGGATTTCTCACTGCTTCTGTCCACTTTCCAGTCATTTTTAAATGTATGTTCTGTTCCTCTGTCTGTCCCCCTATGATAAAAAAACACCTCTATTTCAAGAGCCTTTAAAGAACTTTAAAATCTTAGTGAGAGCTGAACTCCTTTTCAGACCCGATTGTGTAATTTTGCCCTCTTTATGGATGTTTACTTAAAGTTGTTTTAGTGTCTTATTTTCCACTGGACTGGCATATAAGTATGTGATAAATTCCAGGCAGCATGAGGCGGGGGCCGGTGGAGAATGAAATGGCACCGATTTCAGCTCTCCAGTATGTGAAACAATATTGTTACAGCGGAGTTCTGGCCCCCGATCCAGCTTTAAGTTTATCAGCTTTCTTTGGACGCAAGTTCAGGAGATGCGAGAGCTCACGTAAATGCAATCCACTTAGTAATCGCCAGCCCACCGCCCCTCGCACCCGCGTCCCGGCTGGCTTCTGGGGTCAGGGGACTCCTGCTGCTCACCTGTACCAGTTCAGTTTGCCTCAGATTTCTAAGAACTTCAAAATTCGAAACACATGTAGAAATGAAAATAAGTGGCGTGCGCTGGAATTTAATTGTTCTGTTATAAACGAAAAGGAGTTTGTTCTATCAGCGTATTTTACTGGGCGAGTGTGTCAGCTGACAGCGTTGTCATGGTAGCAGACCGATGCTGACGTCCAGTACACAGCCCTTTGTTGTCTTTTACTGGATGCTGCCTGTCTGTAATAGTGTGAAGTCTGCCCTGTGTCGCCTGTGTGCCAGCAATAATGAAAAACTGTTTTCCTCAGGTTTGTGGAATGGTGCATTTGAAGAGTTTCTATCAGTCTGTCTATCTGTGTCTGTCTGTTCTTTTAAACATACATGTGAGACCCCCCCCCCCCACACACTAATCCCCTCCCTGCCTACACGCTCTGAAGGTCAGGCTAGTGCGCTCCAGCCCTCCCAGCCTCCAGTTCAAAGACACTTTCGACGCATCCTACCAGGTGTACAAGCTCTACCAGATGGCTGTGCACAAGGACCCCCCCGACAAACCCTCTGAGACACAGGTCAGGGGCAGGTGGGGGGTGGGCAGCGGGGGGGGGGTTACTGGGGGAAAAAAGCCGTGTTTAGATTCAATGGACAATCAACCGTTGTTCTAGAACTTCTGAGTTCTCTTTTTCTTTTCTTTTTTTTTTTTACATCGTTCTGGAAGATTCTCCTGTGAAACGCTTTTATAGCTCTTTTGTCGATTTGGACTCTAGAGCTCTTTGTCGTTTTGAGCTGGGAGTATGAGGTCGCTGGTGGTCCCAGCCTGTGGACAAGGCTGTCAGAGTTGGAGGGGGGAGTGACACAGGCTGGGTGTAAACGCTCCCCATCGCCATGGAAACCTGCCTTGCGTAAGCGCGCAGCGTGGATGCAGTGCAGTGCCCAGGTCAGGTCGGGTGCACTTGCAGGGCATGTTCCCATCTGATTGGTGTCGAATTCGCTTTTCTTTGTGGGGGCTGCTGACCTGGGACCGACATGAAAGAATAGCATCTGTCCTTCCTGTGGCACCATCCAGGTGTGTGTTTGGCGGGGGGGGGCTGCTTTGTACCGTTGCTCTGAGCTGTCTTTCTGCATTGCTCCCTCTCTGGCTCTCTGTGTTCTTGGCGAGAGCGGTCCTGCTGACATGCCTCCAAAGAAACGTTGGACACAATGCATTGTGGGATTGTGCTCGTTGGTGAGCGTGCAGCTGATGCATCCTTAGTATCTGGGGCGGATTAAGAACGACGTCCAGGCATTTTTACTGTCCCCTGTTCTGGTCCTGAAGCTGCACTCTGTCAGATGAGTACAGGACGGCCAAGTCCGCATGTTGATGAACAGCCTCTGTCTCTCGGGCCGGGAGGAGGTGCTCTGCTCTAGCCTCACATTCAAGCTCCTTGTTCCTTCTCTTCGCCATGTTAGTCTGTATGTCTGTACGGCTAGATGATGTCAGTAACCACGCCCGGATTCCCCCCCATTACCTTTCCACCCCTGCTGTCCATCCCTTTCCCCCTCATAACCCCAATCCTCCATCTTATCACTCCTCTCGACCCCTCCCTGAAGGTGACGCTAGTACCTGTCAGTTTTGAGGATTCGCAGTTCGTCGCGTCCTACAGCCAGTCGGCGGCGCTATATGCAGTGTACCAGATGGCCGTCCACGGAGACGCCCCCTTAGAGTGCGGAGAGAGTGAGGTACGGAACAGGACTCCGCCCCCCTCCCCCGTTGTGACCTCACTGTTTCTCTCTGCCCCCGCTGTCTGGTAACGGGACCTGCCGTCCTACCTCCGAGCACGGGTAATAAACGTTTGACATTAAACAGGCCATCCGTTTACTGGATGCCATGGTAACCAGCAACAGGAATCCATTTTGGCAGTGTTGGTATTTGGCTCCATAACCTCTGCTGGGATGGGGGCTTTTTTTGACGGTGGGCATGCGGGAGGGTATGGGATTTCAGGCTTATGATAGCAGTTAGAATTTAGCTTCTCCTATGAAGCTCTGTCTGTCTCTGTCCGTCCATCCTGAAGTTCACGTGGATGGCGTCACTGATCCGGTAATTTCTGAGCTCCAGTCCCAGCCACGGCATCCTTCCCTGTAGTTTGTGCCCAGGCCATACTATTAAGTCATGCTCAAGCCGGCTGACCCCAAAAAGACCGCTGTGAACTGGACCGCTTCCCTAAGCCAAGTGACACCCCCGCTTCATTTTGACCCTACTGGTGGAAGACTTACTACTCTGCTCCTTCGTCTTAATGAAGTCCCTTCAGATAGTTTGTGTTCCGGGCTGATGAGTGTGACTGGTTTTTACGGCTGTGTGCTGAGGCGAATTCAAATTGAACCGGTTAATCTGTGTTTTTTTCGAAACAGATCATACAGAAATCCACATTTTTGTCGTAGAGTGTAACACAAAAAATGCTGACATTACATTTTGTTGCTAGGACTGCATCGCTGTAACATCCAGGAAAAGCTTTTGGCTATAGCCGAGTGATACGCCCTAACACTATCACAATGTCTTCAGAGATTTCTCACAATATCAATATTTATAACAATATTCTAGCAGAATTCATATATAGAATTTTTGAATGATGATGAACCAATTGTTTTTCAAGTTATGGAGCATGTGACCAGGTATAATAATGAATTATTCCGACTGCCTTGATGGATTCATGTAAAAATAGAAAAAAAATTAGATTATATCACAATATTCATGATATTCAAGCTGGTGTCTGTATGAATGTTTATGATCACGATACGATATTTTATTTTATCACCCAGCCCTACTGTTAGCCCTCAATGTGCTTATATTTGTGCAAATTCCAGGGAGCAGGGAGATGTGTGAAAAGCAGGGAGATGTGTGACACTGGAGGGGCTGATTTTGAAACGAGAAAGGGGCTGCTACCTTCTCAGGTCCCTAGATCAGTGTTTCCCAGCCCGGTCCTCAAGCACCCACAGGCAGTCTATGTTTTCGCTTTGTCCCAACTCCCTACCTTGATTGTCTGGCATTGAGCGAAAATGGACAGTGTAGGTCCCTGAGGACCAGTTTGGGAACACTGCTCTAGATATTGGAGATTTAAGGTCCTGTGTTTCTGTGTGTGTGTGTGTGTGTGTGTGTGTGTGTGTGTGTGTGTGTGAGAGAGAGAGAGAGAGAGATTCTGCGAGACTGAATATTCATGGTCTTAGCTCTGGCAGAAGGTGGCAGCAGATCGCCACCCCTGTAGAACTCGCGTAGAGCCTATGGCATGAAACCTGGCATCACGCAGCATCCTGTCACTCAGTCGCTGTAACGGAAGAGGTGGAGGCGTGTGTTTGGGTGGGGGCCGATGGATGGGAATTTTGGAGATGGATGTGGAGTCAGAGGTGAACACGGCATCTACAATCATGGATGCTCTTCTGCGGCCGTCTGTATGCAAGGGCAATGCTCCTTGTTTGTTTCTCCTTCCTGAATGAGGAGAACGGATTTGTGTTTTCCAGGACAAAGACAAGTGTGTGTTTATGGCTGGCCTGTTAAAAAAAAAAAACACAGCGGATATGTTTACGTGGGGATATAGTGTTCATTGTCTTTGGCTGATTCAAGAGAGGAAGAGAGAAGAAATGAAGGAGGAGAGAGAGGGCGAGTGTGAAGCTGGGGTTGCTGGCCGTTACCAATAACCTGCGAAAGACTTTTGTCCCGCGGACTGGAAAACTGGCGCACGCTGCCAGCGGCATTGTGCCGGTCAAAATTCCCGGGCTCATAAAACCAAGAGGATTAATATGTAATAAACGCCGTTGGAGACCCAAATTCCTTCTCTACCCTAATAAAGCCCCTATTAATAGATGTGTGTTTGCGCTTACTGAGCCGGCCTTTTCTGTTTTACTGCCTTGGATACCCTCATGCCCCTGCCCCTCGTCATGGGGGGGGGGGGGGCACATGCCTACCTCGTAGCCATGGGATTGCTAGTCCAACAGTGACTCCAGTTACCTGGATCGAAATGTTTAGCCACTTAGATGCTGGCTGTGAAGTAGCGTCTATGTTAATCGCAAACTGGCGTGAGCCATCAGGTGGCGGAGCAGAAGCTCTTGCCCTCCCCTGGCGCGCTGCGTGGGCATTGCTCCAGTTTAACGCTCTGCACACAGGTCTACATGTAAATGACATTAAATAGAGACATCAGTGAATCGGTGAAATGCACAATGATGTAGCTGTGGGATGTTGCTGTTGTACCTTTCTTAGGTTGCTCTGGATGAAAATAGGTGACTGGATATAATATAATAGGCTAAATGCTTTTCAAGATAAACTAGACTTAAAACCCTAGTCGCATTGAGGAGTGGTACACGTGACATTAGACTCCACAAACAGACTTTGTGTTTTAGGCAAGTGTACTCTACTGCCCCCTTGAGGTAGCAGGAGGTTTTGAAGACTGGACTGAGCCCTAGTCTGCCAGTGTATGCTGTATGTGAATATAGGATGTGATGACGTAACTCGGATGTTTTCACGCAAGGCTGTTCTCTGTTCTGTCATTTACCAGTTGTCCTGTATGTATTTAGTCTTGGGTTATATTGTGTTACCCAAGTGGCGCCCTCTAGAGGCTGTGTGCATTAAGCTCATCACTCCAGACCATGCTTGTTTGTTGTTAAGTGCGAGGCTCTGAGTGCAGCAGGTAGAGAGTGCCAGGCTACGGGAGGCGTCCTGCGTTAGTAGGAAAAAACACCCTCATGCTTCTTTCTGGCTCCCTGGGTCTGGTTACCCAGCAGGCCTTTGGGGAGAGCCTGCCAAAGGCATTGGAGTGGTCTGGGGTTTGGGCTTGTGCTGTTGACTTCCCCTGCCCTGCCAAAGGACCCTGTCAAAGATGGGCCAGAGATGTGGCCCTCAGCCATGACACGCTCTCCGGAGGAAAGTGGGTCATGATGTCACCTCGTCCACCGGAGCCGCTGCCGCAGTCCGCGTAGTGAAGGCGCCTCGCTCGTGTGAGATTTCTTTCCACTGGCGCGTGCAGCCCGGGAATGTTTACTTTAGGAAGCGATTAACGTCAGGAAGCCATTAGCATCCCAGCTGCCCCTTTCTCTATGCTATTGCTCCTCCTCCTCCTCTTCCTCAGCTTTGCACCTCCGTCACTCTCTGTCTGCAGGAGTCACCTTTTGCCAGATGTCGGCCCAGGCGGGGGCAGAGGGGGAGCGGGTATTTTTGAGGTGACCCTATGTGGTGTGGCCTGCAGTGTAAGTGAACGTTTTTTGGCGCTGTGGGTCCGTCTGTTTGAGTCCGCCAGGTCTGGTTGCTCCACCGGGGCCGTCTGGCCCTTCAGGCTCTTGGGCCGGATGAGTCCTTCATCCTTGAGTAGATGAGGAACACTTAATCATTTATTTTTTCTGCTTGTCTGACTCATGCTTGCCACACTCCGTGGGGTACGGGGTAAGATGGTACTGCAAGCCATCATTAGGAGGCGCGTTCCCTCTTTGGTGGTTTCTGAGTCGCGAGTCTGCCCCCAGTCTTTGAGACGACGTGGGCTGCCGGATGCCACAGCTTGGCAAAGGGGTTTCCAGGTTGGAGAATGAGCTTCTGGTGTCAAACCCGGGGTTCGGCGTCTATTCGGTCTCAGACGCTGGTTTGAAACGTGGGTGCCGGTGTCATGTCAGTTCTGCGACTCTTAGGTCTACACTCAGAGCACACTTTAAGTAACTGACGACTCTGTATGTAATACAGCTGTTTTAAATGTTACTCGCCCCCCTTACCCAACCTTAGTGTTTGCTTTGTGTTTGCTGTCTTGAGAACAGCTTAGTATGAGCTGTGAGAGTCATGCTAAACGCGTTGCAGTGTTTATGATGGCTCATCATGTTCCCCGGATGTTTCCTGTCATGGTGCTAAGCTGTTACCCTGCTCCTGTTCCCTGACTGCCAGCCATGGAGTTTTATACCGCGCCCTGCTGGCAGAATGCCAGCGTTACATGACTATGTGTGCACATCTGTCCCTAGGTTAGGCGATTTACCGGCCAGATATTAACCTTCCGTGAAGAGAGATGCTGTCCATTAAAATACAGGCACAGATGAGGGAGAATGTAATATTTCCTTGCTGGGGGCAGTAGCGAGATTCGTAATTTATGTACCTATTTGCAGCGTGTCAGGCTTTAGGAAGCAGAGAAAGCTTAACTGTAGGAGCCTCATTGTTGACTGTTGAGTCTGGGGGGGCTCAGTTTCACTGCCCCCCCTCCCCCCCACCAGCAATTCCCTCTTGGACCCCTAAGGGGTGCTGCATTGAGCGGATTAATAACATACGCTCAGGGACCTCCTGGAGTCTGGACCACTTCCTCTCTGAGGCATCTGAGGAACGAAATGCCGTAATTAGGGGGTGGGTTCCCAAAAAGGTTTCGAGTAAGTCTTTCTCTTCTGCTCTGCAGGGAAAGTGTGTCCTAGTTGGGGAGAGAAGTGCATTCTGCCTAAAACGGGAAGCCTGCCAAAGTGAAAGTTGGTTCATGCTAACGGGCGTGTTGTAAAAATGCAGCTTTAAGGTACATGTTGGCAGAAAGGTGGCGTGATTATACCAGTGGTGGTACCTCGGCAGGGAGCCGAGCTTCTTACCGAAAATTTTTTAGCTGCTACTTTTTTTTTTTTTTAATCAAACTGTATAGACATGACCTAAATGTTATGAGCCATAGGGACCTTCAGGGGGCCTTGTGAGGGACGACCTGCATGCGTAGTTGGGCCCTTATCTGCCCAAATCTGCATGCTGTAAATACGTTTCCGAGTGAAACCATCCGAACCGACTCAGTGGCTGGTTCCATGTTATCGGCCTCAAAATAAATAACGGTAGTTTCCTGATTGCCCTGAGATTTACCCCCAGCGGGTCTTATAGAGGTCTGTGACCCCCCCCCCCCCTTCCTGGATGTTGAAACAAACAGCAGTGGCCAGACAGAATGGGGCGCCGTGCTCTGAAGGGGGTTTTGGGATGCAGTTATGCGGAGTGGCTGGAATGACTTCTGGCTGCCTCCTTGTTTGTTTAGTACAGTTTGGGGGGGGGCAGGGGGGGGGGTAGCTAATGGCCACAGTCTTTTGGCTAATAACCCTTCACATGCATAAGTGCTTCCTGCTCTATGGAGTAGGCTCATTTGCCCCCCCCCCACACACAATCTCCATTTTCTGTCTGAAAATTGCCTCCTGTGTCTTTATTTTGATTATTTCACTGTTACTGAGGTGGGGAGGGTCATGAACATGCATCTTCTTAGGATTTATCAATAACCGTGGGCTGTATCATTTTTTTTTTTTTTTTTGCCTGCGTAATGTGAAGCGAAGCTTGGAGCTGGAGCCCCCATGTGGCACTGCTTGGTAACTACCCGCTGTTTCTCATTATGTCCCCGTGTCTAGTCATGTGACCATGGAGTTTTGGTCATGTGAGATTTAGTGGGGTTAAAGCAGAAGTAGACTGTCTGTGAGGCCACAAAGGGAGGAGGCTTTCCTCTCATGTAGAGTTTCACTTGTGATTGGCTGTCAGGAGAGAAAGTGAAAACACAGCGCCTTAGCGCGTAGCGACTCCCGCAGTGCTAGCGATTGATGGGCACCATAGTTGCGAGACTGGTGTCTCTGGGCCACTGGCATTATGAGCTCTGTGCTTTCTCACACTTTAAAGCGTTCGTCTGTCATGATTTATTAAGTCTTGTGAGTTTTTTGCAAACTGAAATCCCAAGTTTGACAGACCTCTGCATAGAAACTATTAGATCGGTGATTTAAAAGATAGTCAGTAGTTCTAGCTGATAAGACTTCATTTGATGTAATTGCTTACATTATCTTTAAAGTTCTTATATAAAATAAAACACTGATAATAAACTCTGTTTGTGGGGCCGTGTCGGTACAGCCTGAAAATGTCTGGCTAGGATTGTTGACCTGTTGAATGTTTGGAATAATAAACTTACTTTTTGCTTCTGTTTTCTTTCTTCTTCTCCGGACACTCGTCCCGCAACAGTTCCGGAGGTTTCTCTGTGATTCCCCTTTGGAGGTAAGTTTGAGTGTTTTATTATTTCTCAGCTTCAACAAAGAACCTTATTTATTTGTTTGTCTATCTGTCTGTGATACTTGATTTCATTTAGCCTCGTGTGAATGTCTCCTACACACTTCCTAAAGGAAGGTTCTAGAAGCGTTGGGGGGGGGGTATAGTTATTTATTTGGAATGGTTGAGACGCAGACATGTCGATGGAGGCACATGTGCGAACCCCCCCGCCCCCAGGCCTGCTACCTCTGGATCTAATGGAGATCGTTAGCGTTTATATGAAACAAGCTTTTATCACCTCGTCAGGGCTGGTGGCCAGAGGCCCCTGCCGCGCTCCGCCCACCACATCACTGTGTGGGGCCACGCCGGTCCCCCCCTCCCCTCCTATCTTCTTGTAGTCCCTCTCTCACTGTCTTCCTCCTCTGAACATACCCTCCATTTGCTGTGGTTTTACCACACGGCTCAGTCTGTGACCAATTAGCAAGGGTCATTAAACACATTTCTGCCGCACGCTTGCACAAGGGCTCCCGTCGCCCATCCGTCGGTCGGTCCATGCCCCTGCGCCGGAGATTGATGGCTAACATCTGGCGCAGAGAGCTTTTCCGTGTGTTTTTATATATAATATAGCACCGCGTCTTCTGGCAGCGGTGAGTGGCTCCAGAAGACCGGACAGGGATGTTTCTTGGCGTGTGTTGTGCGCTGCTCCGCGTGCCGTCGGTGTGAGTAGGCGGTGTGCCTGATAGGTTACGGTCATCACTAGTCGTCTCCTTCCCAGATCCACATCCCGTGTTGCTGGCGGTTAATTTTCTCCTGGTTGCGTTTAATTGCCTCGCGGCATGCAGGCATGGAGCCGCCTAACGAGGGTGTCATGTAATTAGTAGCTGCGGCTTTTATGGGATCTCGTTAACCTCCCCGGCGGAGGCGGCGGGTGACAGCGTGGGCCTACTGAGGCCCCCAGCTATCTGGGGAACCCCGGATGCAGATGTGGGGGGGCTTGCCCTGACCTGGGATCAGTTTGACAGTGTTAGGAGTACCAGTTACGCCATGATTCCAGGGGTTGTGGTTGCCGGCGCCGTGGGCCGATAGCGCAGGACAGAGAGGGCAGTGCTGTATAGGGCTGTGTGACTAGGGGACTCCCAGACCCCCTCCCCTTCACACCCATCTGTATGATGTTAGTCCTCCTGCCTCAAGGCTATATTATACTTCTGTGATGAGCCAATGCAGAGCTTATGCTGCGGCCTACGCTGTTGCACAGAAGGATAAATTGGCCTTTATTCTTATAAGACTCATCATGACTTGGAGAGGAAAGGTGACTGGTTCGAGTATAGGGGAAAGGAGTGCAAGAGAGTCATATCCTCTTGTGATGGCCATGGTCATGGTAGCATGCAAGGTATCTCAGAGGAAGGAAAGCAGATTTTAATGCACACTGGCAGAACACTGGAGGTGGGGTAAGAGACAGTTATACATGCTGACCCACAGGGGGCAGTGTAGTAGTAATTCATCGACAAAGTGTAGCACAGTGCAGGCCAATGTTGGTGTTGGCTAACTGCAGGTCTATGGAATGAGAGAGGAAACCAGAATAATTATAGGAAACCCACACATGGAGGACATTCAGATCTCACGCAGAGTGGGAGTGTGATTCGAACCCACCACCCTCTAGGCATGAGCCCGCAGAGCTAGAATTTTAGAAAGTTAATTCCTTTTTGCTTGACTTTACTGGTTCCTGGTTCTTTCTGGAATTTAAACCAGCAACCTTCAGGATAGAATGTGCCTGGTTGATGAGGTGGGCCAGAGCATGGTTAGTCAGATGCAGGCACCTAGAGTGATTGCTAACCGTACTAGAGTACAGAATACAGACACGATGTGAGCCATGTGACTGACACACGCATGCACACATGTACACTATATATGAACTGAACCCAGAAGGAATGGATTGGGTAGGGTGTTCAGATCAAGTAATTTTTTTCACAGAACCGTGTTGCAAAAAAGACGTGTACAGATTGGATAGCGACAAACATTTCAAGTCCCAACCCAAAGGGACGAAGAACCAAAGAAGTACCTGTGCTCGTTTATAACTTTTGGTCCTGGAACTTTTGGAAGTGGTGCTTGACCGGAAGTCAGTGGAAAAGCAAGTATGGAAAGTACCGTTCCAAAAGTCCCATACTTGGTGTGGTGGAGAAGCGCCAAAGCGTCACTGCCTTTCTTCGCAAAGGAGGGAGTCATACTCCTGGCAAGCAGGAGGTTCTCTGCTTCTGCTCGTTTTGCCATGTATATAGTGTCAGCCTCCATGAGTGAGCTTTATGAACCAAAATGGCACCAGGAGGTGGAGCTGAATACAGATATGGGCTGGTGGGGGGAGACAACTGGCAGCCTTTTGGGATGGAGAAAGTAAGTTTATTCAGGTGGCTGTTTGGGTAGGAGGGTCACACGGGGCGCAACCAAGGTAAGAATAATGTCAGATGGGAGCCCCCTGATTCAAACTGACCATAATAGGTGAGAGAGACAGTGATGGCTGATATGCGCCATCACTTCATATCCCAAAGATATGAAAAATATTCCCAAAGATGTGGCTTCCTAGACTCACTCGAGGTTCCCACGGTGGATGTGGAGCCCCCTGTTGGTTTGTTTGAATTATCTTGGCAATTTGCAGTAAAGCCACCCCCCCCCCCCCCCCCCCCCCCCCCCCCCCCCCCCCCACACCGCCACACCCACCCCGGACCACGGCGGGGGGGGGGGGGGGGGGGGGGGGGG
>JABFEA020000067.1:14489973-14504629 GCA_019775915.2 Cyphomyrus plagiostoma | reverse complement strand
ATCAGGTGGTGAAAATGCTGCTTTTCTCTCCTCACTGCTGTCAGCCTGTGTGTGTGCGTGCGTGCGTGCGTGTGCTTGTGCGTGCATGTGTGCGTGCGTGCGTGCGTGCGTGTGTGTGTGTGTGGGTGCGTGCATGTGTGTGTGTGTGTGTGTGTGTGTGTGTGTGTGTGTGTGTGTGGGGGTGCGTGTGTGTGTTTCTAAGTATGTTCTGCCATAAAGATTAAAGATGCCCCACAGGTTTGTAGAAAGCGGAGGGAGGGAGTGAGTGAGTGAGAGAGAGGGAGAGAGAGAGAGTGCCACATTAGCAGTCGCTTTGGCTACCTGTCATGTCTGTCGCGTCACTTGCACTTTCTCTTTGTGTTTTTCTTCTTCTCCCCTCTCCCGCTCCTTTAGTTCACGCCTTCTCTGCGGCGTGGCCCGTGTGGCCCTTGCACAGACCTCTGATTGGATCGGTAACAGCACACATTCATGAGCACAAAGTCACACACACACACACACACACACTTTTCAAACGCCAGCTGCTTTGCTGGGGGACCCTCTTTTCGGGTCCCCGCGCCGAGGCCTATCTGCCACCCCAGCCTCCCGCCACTCCCTCTCCTTCCAGGCGCCTTGAAAATTAAAAAAAGAAAATTCTGAAGCGCCACGTCTTAACAAGATCAAACGGCTCAGGACCCATTTTTGTTTTTTTTTGGGTGTAAAATAAGCCTCCCCCCCTGGCTGCTCTGCCTCTCAGGCTGAAGCCTTCTTGACAGAGTGATCCCCCCCCCCCCCCACCCGTTTTCTATAGGACCACCTACTGCGGCGCTCTCTGCTGACACACCTTTGACGTTCATGCGTGTATTTATTTTACTTTTCTCCCCGTTTCACACAAACGGGCGACTCCAGCCATGAGGAGGCTGAGGAGCAGACACTCCAGCGGGGGTAGGGTGGGGGGGGGAGGTCAGGGTTCAAGCGTCAGGTCAGGGGGACGGAGCGAAGGCCAGGGGAGGGGCTGGAGTTTGAGGTGCAGGGGGCTGGGGGTGGAGCAGAATGAAAGGGAGAGTTTGGCCAGGGCCAGCCAGCTGTCACCTTGAGGTGTTTGCTTTGTGATTAAAGGCTTGTTTATTTTTGGCTGCCCTCACAGCTGGCTCTAGCTCGCCCTAGCAGACGCGTCCCTGATCAGCCGGGACTTCTGGATCGAGGCCGGGCCGCTCGCTAGAAGGTGGCGAGTATCGGCCCTGGTTCGCCGAGACACGGTCCTGCTAAGATATGTTCATGTCATTAACCTGTCAGCCCCTGAAGTCCCCAGCCCCACGTTCTGGGGTCCCGCTGACCCACGTGAGCATGTGCACACAGGCCTCTGCCACCTCGCCCTCTGTCTGCAGTCCCCCGAGCAGCCGGAAGGCTTGGCTTCATGTGGAGCCCCACATGACCAGTGACACGGGTTCGAGGCTCTGAAGGCAAGACGGCACATGTCTGCCTCCGGGGTAAAAGCCCAGGGCCAGAGCGAGGTGACGTTTATTGCTCTTCGATCGCTGCTTTGGGAGATTCCTCACTGGGGGTGTCCTACCCCCACTTCCCTAAACCCTGAGTGCTGCTTTAGAGGCGTGATGTCATCACCAAACAGGCCTGTGTTTCTTTATCGGACCGTGTCTCCTCCTGTAGGTAACAGTGCGCTTGTGTGCACAAGGGAGTGTGAGTATGCACGTGTAGGAATAAGAGGTACGGGTGTCAGGGTCACGAGGTGCAGGCTGTGTAAAGTGTGTTTAAATTAAAAGGTACTTTTGTTTGTTATATGTATCTCATTTCCTTTCTTGATCTATGTTCTGCTGGGGGACTTTTTGAAATCTTTGGGGTAACAAGCCTGGAAATAAGTGACAGGCATGTCTCCAAGCCTTCAAGGAGATAGTCTTGGGTTCCGCAGGAACAGTGGGGTGTTTGGAATGTATTCATCGTCCATGCCGGGTGCCCCTGCTGTCCCAACAGGCCTCCCGACGTTGCAATTATTCTGATAGTTTTCATATCTTCAGTGATGGAAAATATTACGCAGCTGTGTCTTAGAGGTGAAAACTGTTTGGGGGTGGGGGGGTGAATATAGGGTGTAAGTTTTTATGAGGATTCCAAGCCTGAAAGCCAACAATTTATGTGTGTTTCTGTCTCTGTGTCTGTCTGTCTGTTTCTGTCTCTGTGTAAGCACAGGTGCTCTATCAGGCTGACACAGTGAATGGAACAGAGGATTCTGTCTTCTCCCACACTTCCATCACTCTCCCTCCATCCTTCCCCCAAGCCAGCCCCTCATTCTTCATTATTGCCCCCCAGCCCTGTTAGACCCACAGACCTCTTCTGGCCTCCCATCGCTAACGCCTGCGTGCTTAATGACCGCCCCCTGACCCAGCTCTCATTTTTGCCTTCATCTACCCCCCTCTCTTCTCCCCCTCCCACCCTCCTCCTTGGAGGAGCTCATTATTCCTCCCCCTGCTGCTTCCCCCCCCCCTTTCTCCGTGGGCTACCCCGTACTGCCACCTTGACATCAGCGCAGAGGCAGGACGGAGATGGGATGTGGAGAAGGATGAGTGTGTGTTAGGGGGGGGATTTTGGGTAACTGAAAAGAAAAACACAAGGACTTGATGAGAGAGGATTTAAAAACAAAAAACACCCCCCCCCCTTTTATCTGTAGTTTCTTTGTGTTCATTCACACCCATGGCCGCATACATGAGTTGCAGTGATGAGGGATCTCGCTGCTTTAGTTTAATGTGTGTGCTCACATCCATGCAAGTGAGCCCTGTCTTAACACTGATCTAACCTGCGGGGGTGTGTGTGTGGGTGTGTGCACTCCTCCAGCCTGCGGAGGGAGTCATGGCGATCTCGGAGCAGGAGCCCTGTGCTCTAATGCTCTGTCCAGTGAGGCCTGGTTTTACACAAGCTGCAGAATAACAGGATGCATTTTCAGATTCACCTGTCAGAGTACTTACTACAGCCCTGACCAAGATAAAAATCTGAGCTTGGATTCTGACCCTCACTCGAACTCGAGCTGACTCCCCAACCCCCACTTTTTTTGGAGCTGGTCGGGATAGGTGGGTTACGTTGCACACGTAGCATACATATCTATTCTCTGGGAAAATGTGTGTGCAATTATGCTGAGCCCTCCAGGGAGACGGGCAGCCCATTCGGAGTGGCTCTGGGCGTTGGCTTGCTCTTGGATTTGGATTCGGACTCGTGGCATCTTGCTCCCCATTGGCTCTGCTGCCCTGCCTGAGTGGATCTGTTGAACACATAAACGGTAGATAGCAAGTGCAGATATATAGGAGAGGGATTCAATAAAACTGTCCTTGGCGGAGGAAGTTGTGTTTCAGCACCTTTTGGGAAGCAGGTTTGGAATCACGTCCAGTTTCCCGCCGGTTGCAGATGTTGGCTGCAGAGGTGCAGTCCATGCTCCAGAGTAGAGGTGGCCTCAGTCTCGCTGCTCCTTTTTCCCTCCTTTTGCATTTTGTTCTCGTTCCTCTTTGACAGAACTGAATCATATAGCCTGGGAAGAGAAAGTATGAGGGAGGTGGGAAATGTCATTTTGTCGTAGTTGGGAGTCTTGTCTCAAGTCCGGCACGTTGTTTTCTGGAGAATTAGCTTAGCCTGTCGCGGGCTACATGACTCCTGTTCCAGGGTCTGTTTCTTTTTCTGTTTGCTTAAAAAAAAACAAAGGATTCGGCTCCCCTGGCACCCAGAGGAACACACTGGCCAGCTTGTGTGGCAGTTGAGCCTTGTACATGCATTGGGAAGCACAGAAAGGGGGTACAGTTTAACGTTACACCACACACACGTGTGCCATAGCATGCAATACCAAGAAGTCTGCTAGAAGGCTCTCCTGACTTTTCTTCTCTTGCGGCTTCTTCCGGTAAACGGTTTGTTGTAGGGTGGTTCACAACCCGTCTGAATGGCCACACAGTTCATCTGCTCTGACGCATCAGTCTCCCCCCATGTGGCTTCCGTCTTTTTTTAGGTGGGGAGGGAGTAGGCGGTCTATTTTCGCACTGTGACAGGCTTCTGTAAACAAACTCGGAACTTTCGCCTGTGCACGCCGGCAGACAACCCTGGGGCATAATGGACCTTCTAAGTGAAGAGTGCAGCTTGGCAGAAATGTCTGACCTGCCCACCCACCCCCCCCAGTCATATATGGGCGTGTTGAGGGAAGTAACGTCGCCCCAGCGGCAGTGAGCCCCTATTTTCTGATTTCAGGTGGAACATGCTGGTCAGGGTGTCGGATATCGGGTCGAGAGATCTGCATTCCAGCTCACCTGCTGAAGGTGGTGTGAGGAACATCACGACGCGTGCTATCTGAATGCGAATTTAGGGTTTACTTCCAGTAACTTCTCAAAGGACCCGTTGACCAGATGGACCAAAGCTGGTGTTCAGTTCACTGCCCAGATGTATTCTGCCACCCCTTTTCAGGGTTTCAGATGCAGGACAATCAGAAGAGATGGTGTTGTTTATGGCGCAAGGCTTGCACTTTGAGGCCTGTGATTGAATCCAATCTTCTTGTCAACAAAAGGCAGCCGGTGGCCCCGATTCTTCACGCAAGGCCAATGAAGATGATTAAATCTGCAGAGAATGTGACTTAGCAGCACGTTAAAGTTAATCCAGCGTTCAGTCAGTCAGATAAGGCCTCTGTGTTTCTACACCTCACACCAAAATAAAACTTGAAAGTTCCGGAATGGGCCTCTTTATTTAGTAACCCCTCCTTTGTTTTGTTCCTGTATTGACTTATTTGTGCTTCTGCCCATTTTATGTAAAACATTTTAATATAACTTGGTGCTAAGGTTTATGACTGTAAATAAACATGCATTAATCATTTTATATTTCATGATACAATATTAGAAAATTAAATATGGTTTTAGTAAGAATAAATTTATGGTGCAACTCTATAAAAACGAATTTAAGCCTTTTAAGGTCATTTTGTGACTTTCATATTTTTATTTGCTATAATCTCTCCCTCAGTCTCTATGTAAAATGTATCTGTGCTATTTTCTTCTCCTTCTGCCTGATACCTTCTGTTTTTGTGGTGGTGTATTTGGCCAAAGAGTTTCCATGTCAACTGCAGATTGGAAGGTATCACATAGTACAATCACACATCTTCAGACTATTCTCTCTTTCTGCCCTCATCTGTTCCAGGGTCAGTACAAGCCTTCGGACCTCCTGTGCCCGGAGACATATACTTGGGTGCCCATAGAGCGCTGCCTGCCACTGCTTGAAGCTTCGATTTATGCCCGCCTTAACCAGGACCCCGACACAGGTACTACAACCATTTGTTTTTAGGTATCTGTGATGGAGGTAGAGGGTGGGTTTTAATATATGCTGTCATAAAAGAGGGATCAGTAAGGAATTGCATTAAAGTCAGTTTTCTCCCATTGAACTATTGGGCTACCAGGCTATGAAGATGATTGATAACCAGCAGGATGTGGTACCAGGCACCTAAAACAAAGACACTGAACCAGGGGTGAATCTCAATACCAAGAATGCAAAGTCTGAGATTCCAGAACCCTCACCCGGTTCAGCACTGTTGTCAGGCAGACTTTCAACATGCCAGGCTCTGTCAGTCAATTGTTCTACAAAATCGGTTTATGTTTATTCTTACTTGTTAGTTATGTGTTATGGCAGCATCAGAAGCCACCAGAGCAATTTGGCAAATATGCTGGACTGGGATCAGTTGTGGGAAAGTCAACATGTGCTAATGCTTACTCTACATGAACATCTCCATTGGTCATTTGTTTCCAGTGTGCTCCCTGTCCTGTTTTATAGTGTGTACATAAAGTTCTTCTAGGTTCTAGCCCATTACCTTTCGTTCTTTCATACCATTCTGGTCCTAGCCTGGTTGCCGATGAACATTGGGTCATTGAGGCAGGGGGCAGGCACGGAATAACAAACATTGTCGCCACAAGGCGCCGCGACGTGCGAGAGAGACGCCTTCACGGCTGCGGTGTGTTTTTGATCGCCACTCCTTCGTCTCCGCTCCAACTGGCTGTTGCCTATTTCAGCTCTAGGAAGATTTCGAAAGACAACCTCCCCCTGTCTGCTGTGCCCTTTTGCATTGGTGCACTCCCAGTGTCTCCCTGTGCTGGGCTGCCCATCCGTCTAACCGGCCTCATCTCCTCTGCCCCATTGGCAATGATATTATCAAAATCCAATAAGAACAACCAGATCCAGTCCCACTTTGCCCCCACGTGCCCAAGATTTGCTTCCATCTCTTAGGTTATTGTGGTCCCTCTTACTGGCTGCAAAACTGATGTTCTTCCTTTGCTGTTGACTTCTTACCAAACACATGGGTAACTCCAAGCAGTCTTCAAAGTTCCTTTGGAGAGAAGCTTTTTAAGAACAAGTTGAGTTATTGTGGCCTCTGTAGACTGTGTGGGGTACCTTGTGGGGGCCAGAAGGTGGCTGCTGGGTCTTAGGTCTTTCTGGTAGTTCACCCATCCACATATACTCAACTTAAACCATGACACCAATCTTCCAATGATCAAACCTGGCTCGAAAGAGCTTTATGTTTATTTTGGCAGACAAATGCGGGAAAGTAGGCTTGGTGGAGCTTCTGTCTCTTACATAGAGGTTTACCTAACCTGACTCTTGCTCCTTCTCCGGCCAACTGGCTCTAACAAAAGATAGGAAAGCACAGTGATGATGTGGGGGGCGGGGGTGGTGGAGCTGGATGACCTCCTTCAGAACGCAGTTCATTGTTCCAGCGGTAAAAATGGTTTACTCTTCTTTTGACCAACATGGTGATGTCATACTTGGCATGGCTGCCTTGCATGGAGGTAGAATGATGGCGAGGAGAATCCCAGTCCTTGGACGAGGTTGCCATGGAAAATTTGACCCTTCTATCCTCTTTTCCTCTGCTCCTCCTTTCTATGGGGAAATTCCCTGTTTGCGACGTCTTGTTTGGGTTTTTTGCAGTGTGCTGGGATTTGTGGAGGCCTTTAACTCATGCATTTGTGGCCAAGCAGAAAGTTATGTGCATAAGAGCTGTAAGGCCTTTCGGCTGAGACCGTAGTTGCATTCTGCCTTTGTTGCCTTCTTCGAAGGGTGTAACTCTTGAGTCCTGTTATGGCTTGTTTTTTGCTCGTAGGTGATTATGCCCCTCCCCTAGACTCTACGTTTGCACTGGGCCATGGTGCTAGTAGCTTTCACTGGATGGAATGGTTGAGATTAGTGAGATGAATGCCCCAGGATCGGTGGAGGTCTTGGCTGGAGACCTTGCCATCAGATAGCAACAGTTTTTTTTAAAAAGGGGTTTCTGCGCCAAATCCTTTGTCAGCAGTGCCTTCTGGCTAAGCTTATCTGCTTAGTCGTCCTGTCAGGGTCTGGCTTCATTTAATCATGAGTCGCGTCAAAAACATGCATTGGAAAAACACCCGCGGGGACTCCTGAACGGCATCAGTGAGAGCGCTGCAATTAGCGCCTTTGCAGCCACCGACATTCCACTAACCGTTGTGAAGCAGACCCTGAACCAGCACTGAAACAGCCCAGTGATTTTCCCCAGGCATGCTAGAGACGAAAGGACTCTAATGTCAGGGGGTTCTGTAAAGTGGACTAGTTTCAGTTTGTTCTTTCATACTTATTATATATTGTAATCTATTTATTTATTCTAATTTGTCTTATCTCTCTATAGTGGTTTATTCACTGTTGAGTGTCGTGAAACTTTGGACGGACACACTGATAGCCTTCTGACGCAGGCAGGTGCTGAATCCTGTCCATCTGCGGGGACATTTCATTGACGCTGACTTGAGCTTTATTAATCATTTTTGTCCTCATCCCAGAAAAAAACACCCTCAGATATGGGGACTGACCTCAAGCCACACTCGTTTAGCCTTTCTTTATAAGCTGTAAAAGAACAGCAGATGTCATGAAAACTGTGTCCCCATCGTCTGAAGTTATTGCCTTACGTTTTTCCCTCCTGCTCTGAATTTGTCCCTCCGAGCATGGTGGGATGCACGCACACTGCGGGAGGACTCAGGCCCATTTCCACAGCTATTCCTTTATTGGAAGCGTATGGGTGGATGGATGGTGTGTGCGGGTCTTGAGCCAAGCCACTGATTTGGGGGGGAGGGGAGAAGAACAGAGGGATTTTCCGGATTGGCTGGATAGGGTACAGGGATTTCCGGAAGATGAATGCCCCCCCACTGCTGCAGCCCACGTCTCTTTTTGCTTGAGGCGTGTTAGTGCTCACTTGAATATCTTCACTTGGTCAATAAGAGGCTTGGGAACATAGCTTTGGCCAGGGCTGTACTGCCCTTCTGGCATATTGGGCCAAAGGGTATATGAACAGGCAAAATGTTATCATGGGGAAATCCCCCCCCCCACCCCTCCAGTTTGCAAAATTTACCGTGGGGCCATGGGAGTACCCTAAGTCCAGGGCCAGTGTTTTAATGAATCCAGCCCTGACTTTGGCTTGTAGCGTGGACAGCAGGGGAGTCAGCCCACGGGAATCACCCCTGGGAAACCACTATGGAGATTGGGCAAGTAGACATGCTGATGGAGATCTTTAGGTTATAAGATGAAGGTCTCTAGATGGCTGTTTGTATAGATGGTTCAGGCTTAGGCTGTGTTGAACTATCAGGGCACTGTTTCTGAGAATATGGCAGGTGAAGATCTCCATGATGGGTAGGATCTCACTGCTTTTACGCTCATTGGTCACCCTGGGGTTCTGCTTCTGGCCAAACCAATGTGGCTGGGAATGTGAAGACTCCTATGGACGATCTCCTCTGACTTTGACCCTTGCCCTTAATGACTGTCGTGCCCGAGGTGAACCCAAGGACGATGGAGCCTCTGAGCCTGGTGGAGGATGAGGGTCTGGTGTTTTTCAGGGAGAGAGAGGGAGAAGGGGCATGTTTATACCCTTTGCGGATGTTTGGACTGCCCCACTTTGCTCTCTGGACAGCCCTGCTCAGTGTTACTACTGAGGTTAATTTTGCAGCTAAAAGCTTTTTAAATCACTGTTTATCACAGTTGTTTGATTTTCCTTTCTTCTTCCCTCCTGATGTGTCGTCGGACTTCCATACTTCTTCATCCCCTTTGGTATTTTCCAAATGGCAATGAGTGGATTTCAGTGCATCAACCCTGAAATGAACATCAGTGTCCAGAAATTTGCAGGATACACGCGGATCATTTCAGAAAAGATCTCTTTGTTGCTTTTTATGCCTTCAAGCTGCATGACGTCTTTTCACAGATCACTGGTTCTGGTTGTTTATGGTGGAATGTTGTCTTACCACGCCGGCTAATTTTACTCTCCGGTATCTGAGGATGGGGCTGACCTAATGTTTCGAGCACGAGGGGTGGTGGAAAAAGAGGAGAGAAAAAACTAAATGCGGGTGAAATAAAACGTCAAGCTGTTGACAGACAGTCTAGATGTACCTGGTCTTCATTTGTATTCTAGATAAGTTAAGGGATCCCAGAGGCGTTTTCTGGCATTTAGTTTTTCAGGAAACCCAGCAAAACCATTTCTGAAGATGGGGAGGGTGGATGAGAAGTAGAGCAGAGGAGAGAATATCTAAAGATTATTATTTTTTTGTGACCAGATGCATGCCTCAGGTCTCCTTTCTACTCTGTTTTTTATTCTCTCATAATTTGGTTTAATGTCTTTGATGGATTGTTTTTTGCAGTATTCTGCCCCCACTGGAAAGGGAGGGAGGTGGCCTTGCACCCTAACCAGCCAATCAGAACCCGGGCAACAGGAAGTGGAAGGCGGGGAGGGGGGGAAGGTTGCAAGTCCACGTCTCCTCAGCCTTTTCTCCAGTCTCTTGTTCTCCTCTTTTATGTTTTTTTCCACCTTAAGAGCTGAAGGACGGCGGTTGGACTATTGGAGCATTTAGTGGCGTTATTTTAAAAGCTGGGTAAAAAAATGCAGCAGCTTCCTGTGTGTGTAAAGGGACTGGTGAGAGTGAGCGTGAGCGTATGCGAGAGCACTGATCCTGTTCAGCTGGTCACCATGTGAGCACAGCTCTGCTCTGGGCGCCGTCTTTGGCTTCAGTAAGGACATTACTAAGGCATCACCCCGCCACAGATACTATTGACATGACAGACTAGCAGGATTATGGCCCTGATCGGAATAAAGCTGTGCAATTTTTAAAAAATGTAATCATTTTAATCTTATCTTGTAATCTTTTTTCTCAGGTTTTTGCCAGGGGGTTTTGTTTCATTGTCAGCTGGTTGATTTTATATTATGTCACTTTTAACTTTTTTTTGAGTCTCAAGCCCCACAGTCATTGAAGCCGTTATGGATGAACATTACCCATAATCCTCCCCAACCCCGCATGGTGCTGCCGGGTGTGCTCTCCTCTGCTTTATATTGGTTGGCCGGGTTGGCCGTTTATCATGGCTGCTGTCATCCCTTTCAGACCTAGGTAGGCCTTTTTGTATGTGTTTTTTTTCCAACATTATTATATTCTACAAACAGTCCCCATAAACCCTTGCATTAGGCTTAAACAATGTTCCTTTCATGGCTCTTCAGGGAGCATGGTGGGAGTTTACAGACTGTGTAATGAGTGTTTTGAAAGTGGCAATTCGGCCAGGAATGAGAACCTGTAAGCAATCCAGCCACCCTGCCCTGCTCACCCCAGGTGATATTTTTTTATTTTGGGGGGGGGGGGGGGGGGGCCCCCCCGCACACACAGTTATTCATTGTCTTGCTCAGATCTTTAGTCTGCAGAAAACACTCAGCCCCCCCATCACTTTTTTCCATCCCATGGGGTTCCGTATCCCAGCATGCTACCATGCAAAGGAGAGCAGAGCTACGTGTCCTCGTCGTTGCTGCACAGCATCCAGTAGCACATGAGGTCAGAGGTTGGCACGGGGCAAACCTGAGGTCGAACGGCTTTGCTGGGCCAAGCAAGGAATGCAGAAACGGGAGTATCAGATATCGTGAAATCGGTTGTTTGTGCATGTGGAAACAATGTTCTTCCGTTAATGACTGGGACGTGTTAAGGAATGTTACCAGGTACCTGGATTCTCTGGGACTGCCACGGCCAGCCACCCTATTGGGAGACGCAACAAGCCCTCTGATCCATACGTCTGCCTGTGTTTTCCAGGGGAAGAGAATGCGCTGAAGAACTTGGATCAGGTGCTGGTGCTCCACCAACGCAGTGTCATGCCCTACCGTACCTACAAGCGGAAGCGTAGAGGCTCCACTGATGAGCCGGAGGTGGTGCAGTATGCCCGCCTCGTGGGGCAGGCCTGCGCGGAGAGGATGCTGTTGTACAGAGCATGACCACCAGAGGGAGCTTCTGTAACCTTTTGAGGGGAGGGGCAGGGCTTCTGTCACCTTTGGAGGGGGTGGAGCTTCTGCGACCAATGTCACTTTTTGTATAACTCCATTTCACTCATGTCACCGCCTGGAGTCTGTCACCGTGTTACCTTGATACATTAAATGAATGTTTAGAGCCTGTCACACCTTGCAAACGGCCAAATTCCTTTACGGTTGAAGTCCCACTGGTTGTAATCTGAAGTCACTGAGCTGTCAAACAACAGACCATTGTCCTTCAAATTAGTCTGTAAGACTTCAGATGCTAATATGCTTTAAAAAAATAACACACATCAATTCCTGTCTCTTGAATTGGACTTAATCCTTTTCAGTAGAACGAGAGTCCAGAAATCCCTGGTAACAGTGTTTTTCAAATAATAATCAATCTGCTGAGACATTTCTCTGCTCTCAGCATCCCAGCCTTGGTCTGATGCTTTTCCTTCCAGCTTGTTTCCCCAGTTGGAGCTGACTGCCTCTGGACGATAAAATAGTTTGTAGTTTGTAGCCAATCCAATGTCAGCAGTTTGATGAGGCCAGTGGATGGAGCAGTTTGAAAGGACACGCCGCAGTGTCTCTTCTTCTGGAAGATTCCTATACTGTAGTAAGGGTGGAATAACCTTCAGATCCTCCGGCTGTCCAAATCCAGCTCGTTGAGGTTTCAGACTGTGTCCCGGTGGACCTATCCCATCATGCCTCATGGCTGCCAAACAAGCGGACAGCAGACCTCCACTGTCTGCTTAGCTTGTGCTTTCATCTGTGGATGAAGGGGCAGCACGAGGGCTGCTGGGTAATATGGGGAAATGGACAAGGCCTCTTACTTTATTCCTGCGACATGCCGTAACCCTGAAACGGAGGGGCTGCCCCCGGTCAGGCCAGGATCAAAACGGACAACGTGGGTGGGACTGAGAAGCTGCCATCGTGATTCTGAAGTGGCCATGAGCCGTCAGGCCTTTGGTTACAGGCGGAAAGCTCTAGATGACTCAGTCTCATACTATGAAATGTGAAAGAAGAAGAAAACCACAGAATTTATCTTCATTTGGATCAGTTGAAGCTTTGTTTTGTCTCTCCTTGAAATATGGTTTATTTGCATCATTTTTTTCTTTTAATGTTATAAAACAAACAAAAATAAATGTTTAATTTTGCTTTCAAGAAATATAAACATTGTACATGTAGTACACTAAGGGAGCCTCTTATGGTCAGGGGGAGCAGGGCATTGTGGGAAAAGCACTGTGGCCTGGATGTGGCAAAGAAAGGCAAAAGGGGGGGAAACTGCCAATGAGGCAGCAATCTCACATTGGGTTAAGCTTGGATGTGGAATTCCATCCTAAAAGTGTTTTCTTTGTCATAAAACAGTCTGGTTTCCAAAGTAAATGTTACCATGTGCACCTTGATCAGAGACCTACCATGACCAGAGCGGGACGCATTTATCATATATGCTGGATGGTCATAGGTCAAGTCATGGCCACCTGCCAAGTCATGGCCACCTGCCATGTGAGTTTCTGACACACTTCTGTCTGCACCAGCACCATTTGTGATTCTCAATGTAGCTGCAATTTAACATATTTGTGTAAAGAAAATGGACACACGTCCCACTCGGGGTTCTCCTTCCTCAGTCCTCTACTGTATTAAGCTGTATGCGGCGGCCTCAGTCGCCAAAAACGATACTGGAATTTCATGAGACTGCCAACTCTCATCCGAGTCACGAGCAGAACAGGATTGTCCTTTTGCTCATGAGAGTGAGAAGCGCCTCTCGGTGTCGGGTGCTGTTGTGGAGAGAGCAGGCACGGAGCGTGATCCGGTTTAATGGAATTCCCCTGTAGCTGTAACCGTAATCTCTGTGGCGACACGTGTGTAAAAGCTGAGGCCCTGCCTTTAGCCATGTTTAGCTAACCAGCTGTCAGATTCAGCCGTCCGCGCACTGCCAACAAATCTCTTGGACCTGGCTGAGCTTGGCTAAGGCTTAGCTAACGGACTGCCCTTTCACCCCGAAAGCTGCCCGCCTCCAGCAGGGTCACGGCGGCCCGCTAGTCCTGAATGTAGACCATACCGAACCACACCTGCAACTCAGGTCTCGTGCTGTCTGGAAGCGGGGGGGGGGGCAAGCCTCCAGCCAGAGGAGGTAATTGGACTGAGATGTTAATGAAGGGAACAGATTTATTACGTGGGCCTAGCACACTAAACACTCTTTATGTCTGCCAATGAGAGCAGAACCCAAAGACATTAATCCCAACAATCTACAACTGGTGTGTATGTGGGGGTTGGGGGGGTTCACACCTTGTGAAAACCTCAGGTCAACAAATTGTTTGTTTCCATAGGAACAAAGTCCTCTCCCCCAAGGAGCAGTAAAGTCGGATCAGTCCAGCCTGCTAGCTGCAGACTCTGCTTTCCTTTCCCGGTGTTCTGTCTCGAAAGCCCCCACCCTAAACACCCCCCAGAAGGGTCACCCTCAGCATTGGAGATGCGACAGCTGACCATCTGAGCCAAGGCAGTCCAGCTCTGCAGGCCTCTTTCTGGGTTTTTGTGTGTGACCGGTGGATCATTCTGGAAATGAGCTCTGGCGAGCCCTGACTGGAATTCAGTACCTGGCTTCGGGTCACATTTGTTCCAGTTCCCCAGTCCTGCACCAGTCACTCTCCAGTGTTACCAGTTCTGCTGACCCAACTCAGCCAAACAAGCGACAGCAGTTTGTTCAGAAGGTTCTGGGTCACTACCGAGGAGGATCTTTGATGCTGTCCATCAGAATAACAATATATATATATTAGTTGCCAAAACTGTGGATACACCTAGCATTTTTGGCATTACGCTTTAAAAATTACTACACAAATATTGGCAATAATGTTTATAAACCATCAAAGAATGTTACAAATATACACTGGATGATTAAGTAACAGTTGAATAAAGTGCTACAGTCTCTAAAAACAGCATGTTTTCACAATTTTGGACACTAGAGTATATGGAGAATCTTCACTGTGTCACAGGTGAGGTGAAAATGCACACCCTAAGCGTCTGGCAGGAACCGGGTCCTGCACTGTGGGTGGCGATCACCCAATGGCACCGGCTCAGAAATACGGCGCGCCGAGACCCAAAACGGCGCTCGCACCTCGACTCGGCTGGATTTACAGCCATGTTTCCTAGCAGTTATGGAAAGGCCAGCTGGTTATGTGGACTGTTCCAGAAAGGGGAAGGCAAGGGAGAAGAAAACATGTAAGAACAAGGAACGGCATGAAAGCAGAGTGTCGTTTCACTGCAGTTTTCCCGGTACAGACACACATGATTTGCCTGCCCTCACTGAACCCCCTAAACTACATGGGGGGGGGGGGGGGGGGGGGGGGGGGGGGGGGGGGGGGGGGGCGGGGGGGGGGTGGTGGGGGGGGGGGGGGGGGTGGGGGGGGGGGG
>JABFEA020000067.1:14425850-14435861 GCA_019775915.2 Cyphomyrus plagiostoma | reverse complement strand
TTTCCTATAACTTTATTTTTTTGTTTTGGGGTTTTTTATGGTGGTTCCCGTTTTTTTTTCGACTGGGTTTAATTTTTTGGTGCGCAGACAGTTGGACAGGCAACCCACCCCCCCCCCCCCCCCCTTCACTTTTTTACTTCTCATTACTGTCTGCCTCCAGGGCTGTGTTATAAATGTGGAAAATTGTGGAATGTTAACGTTGTTGAAAAATGGTGCCGATGTTGGAGAAATGAAGGGTGGGGGTTTGAGAGCGACATTGATTATCTTCGGCTGGTCCAGAGAAAGGGTGCTATTGAGTTAGGGGGCCAGCGGGGGCCACACATGGACAGAATGGGGATTGTGTTCCCGCGATGAGCCTGGTGTGAATGTTTACACAGCCGGGACACGGGGCCATGTGTGTGTGTGTGTGGGGGGGGGGGGTTGCTCAGGGGAGGTGGGGCCAAGGCCTGCCAATTCTGTGCTGGCTAGGGGCAAACACAGTTCAGGGGGCAATGTGTAAGCTTGAGGTTGCGTGATGCTGGGGGAGAGGGTGTGTGGTGATGGACCTGCTGACCCACTTCTCAAACACTGCGCTGGAGGAAAAAACGCCAGCAGGTTCTCTCCTGAGTAATAACTCACACACAAATGCTGTATTGGCTCGTAAAAACATTTCTGTCTTTTTACTACTCACAGGTAGTTTGATCCTATTTTTGGCTCTAGTGTGCGTATTACAACACAGACATTAGATTCATGTAGGACGAAGAAGAGGAGCATAAATAAAACATTTAGAGGGTGAGGCTGGACCAGGGGCCAAATTTGAGCAAATGTCTCCATCAGAGGGGTTGTGGCAATTTGAAGGGCTCGCAGGGCCCAGAATTTTCCAGGTCAGCTATGATTGATGAAGGATCTTGCTATGGTCTTACACTGGAGTTAACAGGAGCTGTTTCAATAAGGATTTCTCTTGGTTGCTGAAAGACTAAATGGCTGATAATTACTAGAGGGGCTAGTGACCCCTTTACCAAAATGTGACGATGCTGGGGAATGAATCCAGTGATGAACGTGATGATGTCGGGAATGATTCCAGTGTGATGTCAGTGAAGGGAAGGGTGTGTTCTGGATTCTCTTGAATGTCAATGGTGCTGGTGTGAAAATAGGTTTTAATAGTACCCCCATCCCCCCTCCCAGGCTGACGCTTGGCAAGCCACTGGGAGAGGGATGTTTTGGGCAGGTGGTGATGGCCGAAGCTATGGGAATCGACAAGGACAAGCCCAAGGAAGCTGTGACAGTGGCAGTCAAGATGCTCAAAGGTAATCATCCCCTTGGTGGGCTCTTCATCTCACCAGGGTTAGCAGGCGTGGAAGTTCTGCAGTTCTGTCTGCCACTGGTGGAATGTCATTCTAAAGAAACTCCAGACTGTGAAGGGGCCATTATTGATTGTTGGACCATACTGTTGGGGTTTTAAGGTCATGAAATGTTCAGGAGGTAAACAAAGACTGTGGTTTAAGCCCTCAGCACCTTCCCCGTTGTGAGATACTGACCCCAGGAATTCTGAGTGGCCAGGGCAATGGAGGGCTGGCGAAAATGAAGTGAGGTGGTGGTGGGGCATCGCCTGTCGCGGTTATTTCCTGGTGCTGACTGAGGACTGCATTCCAGACCTCGATTGCACCAGGTGCAAAGGTCCACATTCAGCACCTGCAAAAAGACATGGGGGGTGGGGGGGAGCAAGAAAATGCACAAATTATAATAGCAGTTAGAAAGACAGAAGGGGCTCAGACAAGAGAGGTGGCTTTACGTGGCAAGATAAAGATTTTAAAAGGGAGAAAAAGGGCAGCTTAGTTACAGGGGCATTATGGGTAGTAATTCAGCCAAGGTGATCCCACTGCGACTGGTTGCATCAGTCAGTGCTTGCTAATGAAAAAGGTGATGGTGCTTCACATAATTGCGCCAGATTAAATAGACGCCTTTAATTCTCCACAGCTGAAAGGACACTTTTGTGTTCTTTGTCTCAGTTTGTGGTTCAAATCTTTTTTTGATGGAGAAAAGTTTTTTTTTTTGGTAACATTACACTCCATCTCCTGGGAATCACGCCCGGTCTACAGAACATCGCTCCTGTGGATGGAGCCTTGGCATTATTGCGGAGGGTGATGTAGGTGAGAGTCACCCCCCCTTGAGCTTTACCTGTTATCCCTCCCCCACCAGACGACGCCACGGAGAAGGACCTCTCTGACCTGGTGTCTGAGATGGAGATGATGAAGATGATTGGGAAGCACAAAAACATCATCAACCTGCTGGGGGCTTGTACGCAGGATGGTGAGTGTTGGGGGGGGGGGTGTGAAGGGGCGGGGTTTTAGCACAGCGTGGTTAAGGTGGACAGGTATGATGGAAAGTGAAGCGCTTACTGCTTAATGCTTAGTTATCATATTTGCACATTTGATGTCTAATGATAAAGATCTGATGTCCCAAAAAGTCCCCGTCCAGCTTCCAGATAGGCTGCAGCTCTGGGATTTGGGACATATTTCTTTAGGTAGAGTCTGGATGAAAAGGACAGCACAGGAAACACATTGTGAAGTCAGAGCTGCGATCGGAAATGAACCACAAGACATATGAGGTCTAATAAGGGGGTATATGGGATACAAACCTTCAGGATTTTTAAAAATACTTCATGTATCTAGACTATAACACTTGGCTAATTAAGGAGCTCATGTGACCTCAGACAAGACTAACGGCCACAGTATGACAGAGTAGTAGCCTTAAATGATATAGTTTTGTCTAATATCGCCAGTGCCGACAATGGAACAACTTGCCAGCTTATTACAGAATAGTGTTGCATCATGTTTTATTTTGTGGAAAACGAAAGATTGATCTGCTGGTCAGATTTAATAATAAATTCAAAACCGGTCACAGGTTGAATAAATAAAATATTGTAGCCAAGTAATCATGAGGCAGACAGTAAATTTCAGTTTTTATCAGACCCTGAAAGGACAGCGGTAAAACAGCGAGCCAGAATAAACCCACTTACACACATATACTGGAGAGAAACACAGGCTTTAAGGAGACAGAAGTGGATACAGGCAATAAAGTCAGAGCATAACAAGTAACACTCTGAAAACTCTGAAAATGACACTTAACGGTTGAGTTTTGTTCGATTCAGCAGATTTTAAAAACTTAAAATCTGAAACATACCAAAATAAAGCTAAAAAGTATGAATGCATATGAACCTTTAGTTTACTCCCACTTTTGCCTTACATTTCCGTTCTGTTGGTTTTTGAAACCGGTGGAAACACAGCCTGGTTATCTAAGTGAGAACCAGCCCAGCACCAGTTCCAGCTCTGTCTTGGTGGACATTAGTTAATAGAGAGCAAGATGACAGAGTTCTTTCGGTTGAGGGGTGGGTCTAACGCTGTGTTCCCCTTTCACTCAGGCCCTCTCTATGTCATTGTGGAGTACGCATCCAAGGGGAACCTTCGGGAATACCTGCGAGCCCGTCGACCGCCCGGCATGGAGTACTCCTACGACATTGCCCGTGTGTCAGACGAGCAGCTCACCTTCAAGGACCTGGTGTCCTGCGCCTACCAGGTGGCCCGTGGTATGGAGTACCTGGCCTCACAGAAGGTGGGTGTGGCTAACCATGGCTGGGGTGGGGGGGCTCTAAACTTATTTACACATATGTTACATGTAAAGTATAAAATCTATTACCGTGTTCAAAATTTAAGCAAACTTTATTTTCTTAAAAAGACACAGCTCATACCTAACCATACCAAACACCAGAAGTAACTGAAACGAGGGTCACAAGTAACTCAGTTACTACTCAAGTACCACTCATGAACAAATATAGTAACTGCATGGAATACAGTACTATGCAATAGTCTTAAAGCTGTTTAAAAGTGTTAGATGTTTAAAGTCATTTATCTGGGCTGCTTGGAACAATAAAACATAATCAAACAGCAGAACATATGCAAATGAACACAATAACTAGAAGAAATTTGTTCTGTTCTCCAAAAAGTCACTGATATCTTGCTGGATGGCTGGATGAACAGCGTTTCAGTTCCCAAACCTCCTCAGGGGCACCCCAGCCATTCCATGTATTTATTAAATTCCACCACCAGCCCACTTAATAAACTTAATTATTTAAAAAAGTCAATGAGATATTGTTTAGCTATATGAGGCTAGTGGTCAATCAAAAAAATGCATGGGTGCTTTGTGTAGCAGAGGTTTTGAAATGGCTAAGCTGACACACTTTGACAGGCATATTGGCATAGTTTTACACCAACATGAAGAACATATCATTTTCATTGGCTGCCTGAGACTGGCACAGTACTGTACATGAACGATTATGATTGATTGATGATGAAGGAACATCGGATTAGTCCACATAGGCCCTGTTTGCACTTGATTGGTCTTGGGTGATCTAACCGCAAGTAGACAGCACTAAATACAAGTGTGAACGACCACCGAAATGCATTGTGATCTCATGGCTCAAACCACTTGCCAAGGTGGTCCTGGATGCATCCCTGACATGCACATTACAATAAACAATAGGCAGAGCAGCAATGAAATCTGAACATAAGTGATCAGATGGACACCTTGGAAGTTCATAACAGACTTAGGCGTTAACGTCGATGTCTCTCAGCTGTCCTGTGATCAGATTGCACAAGACTTATTTTAAAACCAAGTGTAAATAGGGTCTTAATTTCTGGTTAAATAATATATTAAGAAATAGTTCACTGCTACATTTTTTTTGCCCCCTCAAGTATTATATTACCAAAACAACCAATAACAGCCACAAGACCCAAAGTACCTGTTTCAAAGCATGCAAGGTTCTGATGATGTAGTGGACGAGGGAACAAACGGGTTGGCTTAACAAACACCGTTATAGAGAGCAAAATGATCATACACAAAGGGGGACCTCCTGGATTACCAGGTTATCCTTTAACCACCTCTTTAGAGTTATGGCTGTGTGACTTCATTACATCACTAGAAAAACGGGTAAAATCCTGCCACTGATGGCAGCCGGAAGTTAGGATTTGCTACTGTGTGGCCGGATGAGACCAGTCTGATCCCAAGATCATAGTTTGATGAGGACACCCCATGCCTTTAGCGTGCTCACTCCCCAAAAAAAGCATGTAGCTCTCCACAAACATACAGTCTATGACATGAATATTCATATGTATAATTTTTGGAATATTCCTAAACATTGACAACATGAAAATTTCTCCCAGTGAGGTCACCCACTAGTGTCTTATACTTACTTATCTATGACTCCAACTTTCCTATAAAGTTCTTTGTATGTTTTGGGGCTATTTAAGGTTGATCCCTGATTGTGTTCTGCTGCGTTTAATTTTCTGTTGCTCAGACAGAAAATTTTATCAAGTGTGCATCCTGAAAAAGGGATAAGTATTTCATTTTACTACCGACACCTTTGGTCTCACCGCTACCCTTTCTTCCTTCTCTCAGTGTATTCATCGGGACTTGGCTGCCAGGAACGTACTGGTCACAGAAAGCAATGTCATGAAGATAGCTGACTTTGGCTTGGCCAGGGATGTCCACAACATCGATTACTATAAAAAGACTACAAATGTGAGTGCCATACCCCCCCCCCCAGCTGTTTTTTGGTTTTGGTCCTGCCTTAAAGAAAACGATCAAGATGAACCAAGACACAAGGCATGTCTGAACTCTCCTGCTACTTCAGTGGGATTGATTATGGGGGTGGTGTTCAGATGGTATGACCCGGAAGATAAGTCTTCATCAGGTCTGCTTAATGTGACACTCACACAGCAGAAAGCTGGATTTAGGCTGCTGGGGTGTGGTTTATTTCACCTTCATGCAACTTAATTTTTTTCTGTCTCCCTCCATGAGAAATCTTGATAGCCAGAATGAACATTAAATGTGGGCGTTTTATCGTAAAGCTGTGACCTCTGACTCTCTGTTGCTGTGTCTGCAGGGTCGTCTCCCAGTGAAGTGGATGGCTCCGGAAGCCCTCTTCGACCGAGTGTATACGCACCAGAGTGACGTGTATGTGTCTCTTCCTGTTTTCCTTCGAAAATTCAGAACACTTAATTGCCAGTATGTACAAACAAACCAGAATTGTTTGTCATTGGGTGCCAAAAATGAAGAACAGGACAATATTACACATAGGGGAAATATTTCATAGCACAATATGTGCAATACATAGTTCCATCTTATCTGTGACATATGATCCAAGACCTACAGCAGATGGCTGAAATTGTGAATAGTGAACCATCCGCAGGCCCCACATATAATGTGGTTTTCCTGTACTTGCATGTGACTTGAGAACCTATGATCAGTAAGACATTATTGTACAGTAACTCTCTCGGATGAAAGGTATTCTAATGGCAACAGAGCAAATAACATTATGATGAAGACATCCCTTGCAGGAAATTTTAGTTGCACCGTTGCATGCATACATTTCTGCACTAAAGGCATGTCAGACTGGCCCTGCTCTGGAGCCAGACCGAACCATGTCCCGCCCTCAACTAGGTTTAAGTGATGTGATTGGCTAATGAATGAGTACAACCGAGACCCTGTTTGTCATGCTGCTAAAGTGAGCACATGTTCACAGTAAATTCCCATTTTCATTTTTCATTTTTTCGTTCTAAAGCAAAAACTTTAAGTCAATGGATAAATCACCCCAAACTCCATGTTAAAAGTCAAAATAACGTGTGCAGAGCGATGGACAGCGGTCAGTGATATTATTGTTCAGTTGAATTATTTGCTGACATTATGTTTTTACTTTATTAATTTTGAATGTGTGATGGAACGCCGTATAATTGAAGACATAACACTACATGCCCTATGCGGGACACAATGAAGAGGTGAGGGCGCTTTCTAAGCTGACTTGGAAGGGTAATAAAAAGGTATTCGTGGGACATATCTGCTAAATTTTCAGATTTATGGCTATCTATGCCGGATCTGTGTCACTGTATGACAACGCAATGTATATATAATTTACAACACAAGTTAAGCGACGTCTATTTCTAGGTGGTGCCTTTTAATGTAAAATAAAACCCGGAATGACACTTTGTCAGATCTAGTCCGCAATTTGTACCAGTGGTAAAAACAAAAAGAGCGTTGTTTGTCGATATCACCTGACGTCACATTTCTCCAGCTCCAGTCCCTGTGCTTTGTGCTCAGCGGCACGTCGCGATGTTTCACGCTTCTACGGTCTGCGGAGAGGTGTGCACTCAGTGCTGCGCATGTGTAGAAATTTCAACAGAGCCTTAAAGACTCTTTCACGATGAGTCGAGTCAAAAAATAACGAGTTGCAAGTCGAGAAGTCAATTTAAGAGTGACTCGAGTGAGACTCGAGTCTGAGTCGCAAACACGAGTCCCTATTTCTGGTGGTTCAAGGGACGACAGAGGAATGAAAATATGCTTTTTTTATACCTTTCACAAAAACCACCTAAAGAATACAATAGAAATTAGAAATGTACGGAAATCACAGTGTATGGTGTCTTAAGACCATACAGATGCCATAAATACCATGTACAAATATCACTGCAAAGTACCAGTGCCAGGGAACCAGAATGCTGAGACCAATACCTGAACTAGTGCTAAAGGAAAAGCAGTGGTTCACTGTGGTGCAAATTTACCAAAACTGGAAGTAAACAATGGAGATAAATGACAATAAATGGCCAGTCGTAGTAAAGTTTTGCGAGCGCGTGCTGGGGAAGGTTTCTGAAACACCCTGGCAGGCGCCACTAGCTAGCTGACGTTTCCCAAGTGGAACCATTCCTCAGCTGTCCTTTATAACCCAACTGAAGCAGTCTCAAGTACGTCACAGGGGGCGTTTAGGCCCAAATTCGGGATGGGGGTGTGTGAGGCGATCGGTGGCGAAAGTGAGGATTTCACGCTATGCTTGCGGCCATCGCTGTGTTACTAATCTGCTTGGCTTCAAAGCTGGCGCCCCCCCCCCCCCGCCCCCCCTGGCTGTGCGGAAATCTCTCCCATCCCAGTCTCTTCACACAAGTCTGAGCACGGTGGCACCCAGACTGCAAATCTGCCTCATCCCTCTCTGTTCCCTCCGATTGTTCCGTACATGTTGTGCACGCCGTCTCTCCCTCTCTCTCAAAGGGCTGTAATCCCCCCTTCCTGTGTTTTTCGTACGTCCGCTATGTGAATGACAACGAGTCTTTGTTTCTCTCCGCCGCATAGAGACGCGAGGTCTGAATCGTGCATTTTCTTTCTTTTTTTTCCCCCAACATAGGCCCGAATTAGGGCCTGAATTGGCGTTATGAGGTGTTTTTTTTTCCGTGTTGTGTCCTCTGCTTCGGCGCAAGACTAATTGGAAAAAGCATGTTGCATGCTGACCTATGGGGAAAGCTATTTGCGTGTCGCTTCTGCGAGCATGGCCGTTGGCTTGTGTAGGTTTTGTAAAACGTGCATTGTTACTGTAACTCTATTCACTGATGTCAGTTTTCTGCATAGGACAGCGTATGTGACTTGGCGCTGCTAAAAAGCTTGGGTCATTATGGCCTTTTTGTCCTTATAGTTGTACCATCTTTTGGTGATGAATGGTGTGTCGTTGTGTTTTTTTTTTTGTTCCCCTAAGCCTGTCACTGAAGGTATAAATGATTACTGCATATATGTGTGCTGATGTCAGCTTTCCTGCATAGGACATTTTGTGTGTGTGGGAGTATGTGTGTCTGTGGATTATGTTTATATTACATCGTGGGTACCAAATGGCCACAATGGCCCACAATGTAATAAGCATGTTATTTTAATGTTGTGGGGACCATTTTTCAGGTCCCCACAAAGATCTGTGCATGCAATCAAAAAACTAAAAATATTTAGTTTGGTTACTTATTGTTATGGTTAGGGCTGGGTAGTAGTTAAGGTTGTCATGTTGGGATTAGTGTTTCCCCCATACAAATGAACGGAGAGTCCCCACAAAGATATAACTATAGACCTGTGTGTGTGCGTGCTTGCTAAGTCTAACCCCTGTTTATTCGTACACACGTGCGTCAGCCAGCGCTAATCGATGCCAAGGCCACAGCCGCGGCCCAATGCCGGCTAAACAGAAGCCCCTTGTATCGCTCACCAGTAATTACATTTCATCGCTCACTTTACTAATTGGCTTTTTTATATAAGTCCCCAGGGGGTGTATTTGCATCAGAATATGATGGAAAGCGGGGGCAGTCTATAAAATGGAATAAGATTAAATGAATAAATGAGCTGAGGAGAAATTCTCACAGCACGGCTCCCACAAATAAGCAGTCACGTGACCTCAGCTTTACAGGAACGCACAGGCAGATCCTGCACACAGACCCTTACTTATGGAGTCATGATGATGTCATATCTGGGGGGAGGGGGGTGCCATTGAACGGAGGGTATGTTGGAATTTTCGGAGCCATGGATTTTTGGCTAGCTCTGTACCGAAGTGTAAAATTAAAATGGGATAAAGTGAACGGTGCCTTTTGATTATTCTTTCAGTCACTGTTCACTTCTTCATAAGAAAATGAAATTTGACTCGTGTAATAAAGGATGCCGTACTTTTATTAAGAACAGATAACGAGTAGATTGGGAAAAGATGACGGATCATACATGAGAAGCGCGGCGTTTGTGTGAAACGAAGCAAACGTCTGAGAAGTTGTTCAGCCGGACAAGAATAAATATGTTACCTATTAGAATGGAACTGGGAGGGAAGCAGAAATGTAAACAGTAGGCAGACTGAGCACACAGATAGGTGAAGAAGCAGAGTGGCCACCGACTCGAACCCGGCCTCTGTGCCACCCCCGAGTGTGCTTCTTGTCGGACGGCCTCAGAACCGCGTGAAGTGGCGTAGAGTGAGACATCTGTGTCACCAAGGGTATTTGGCTTTGAGTGTGTGAGTCATTTGTCTGAAATGCTGCTTGTTTGCGTGTCTGAGACTTCGCTTGCGTCGCTAATGTCACTCGCTGCCATTCCCTCTGCATCATTCTGGCCACCTGTGTTCGATCGGTCATCTCAGCTAGCCCGCGTTTTTTCTTGTAGTTGTGTACGCGTGTGCTGGCCCGTATCGGCACGTCCTCCCCT
>JABFEA020000067.1:14411518-14425750 GCA_019775915.2 Cyphomyrus plagiostoma | reverse complement strand
CCCCCCCCCCCCCCCCCCCCCCCCCCCCCCCCCCCCCCCCCCCCCCCCCCCCCCCCCCCCCCCCCCCCCGGGTCCTGTGCTTCACGTTTTTTTTCTCCCACGTTTGTTTGTTTTGGTGCGGACAATGCGAGGCACTGTGGTCAATCCCCACAAGGAGACAAAAGCTAGCTTTGAGAGCAGGGTCCCAAGGGGGAGGGGGGTGTCAGTGCCACGGGGCGTCCTGGGGGGCGCAGAGAAAGACCGCATTCAACCGCCAAAGGCATTCCGTTGTTCCGCCCGGCCAGCCAACCTACTCTAATCGGAACAAGTTTCAAATCTACCGCCAAACGTGGTTATTTATGAATAGTGGGGACATAGCAGACTTTGCATGCTCAGGGATGAGCAGAGCGGGAGACGGGCACCTCAGGTTATTTGGTTTATTTTGGTCTGCATGAGGTCTATAAGCCAACAGCAGCCAGTGAGCACCACCTGCTCAGGGAAACTGTAGGGTGATGTGGGCGGCAGTAATGTATAGCCATGCAATTCTACGGTTGATGTGAAGCTCAATTTCAGCTCTCTATTGAGAAGTCTCTGTTTGATTCTTGAGTGAGCGATCAACGGAGTTGGCTTTGAGCTTTGGCTTTTGAATTTCTGTGCTGGGGTGTCTGATGGCGCACGATTTCTGCATTCTCCCCCAGGTGGTCGTTCGGCGTGCTGATGTGGGAGATCTTCACACTGGGTGGCTCTCCATACCCAGGCATCCCCGTGGAGGAGCTCTTCAAACTCCTCAAGGAAGGCCACAGGATGGACAAGCCCAGCAACTGCACCAACGAGTTGTAAGCAGTGGCCTCCTCCCGCACTTCAGCAGATATCTGCCTCTGTGTGTTTTAACTCTGCATCAGCTCACCTGCCACTGTAGAGAAAATAATAATAGATTTTCAGAACAAAGAAATATGTTATGAAGCACATTAACAATATAAGCCTCATATTAAGTTATAAGTGCTAAAATGGATGTGAAGAACATACCATTTATGGCTACGACAGGAAGTGGTTAATATGCTATTTATGAATACGACAGGAAGTGGTTAACGTGCCATTTATGGATAACTGGGAATAGTTGTACAGCCATTTGTGAATATTGCAAGAAGAGAGTGGGCAAAATGTTTATAGGTACTTCAGGAAGTCTGGGGTCAGCCATATGGATTCCAAAGGAAATGAAGAATAAAGCATTTACAAATACAGGAAGTGGAGGAGTGTGAGCTATTCACAGATGTTACAAGATGTAGACCATTTCCAGATGATACGGGAAGTGAGGTGGAATCTCTCTACAGGTTGTACAGGAAGTGTGTCGAGCTATTGAAGGTAATGTGAAGATAAGTGCTGCACTCCCAGCTAGAGAGGGGCATTGATGAGCACCCTTTAGATTAATTACTGCCAGCAGACAGATGCATTGACAGTTTGCCCTCAATGTTCTTATTCAGTGGGCTTTCACATAGACTGCCTGATGAAGCATCTTGGTCTCTAGAGAAGCTCGGTACCGTAGGAGCAACGGCTCGAACAAAATAAAAGCACTGCGATCGTCCGTCAGCACCACCAGAAAGTACTTTAGTTTCAGCATTTCTCCAATGGACTGGCAGGCTATCTTACTTAGCTTTAGTATTTAAAGATGGCTGGACTGCACAGCAAGGCGATAAAAATAAATCACAATACCTTCTCTCTACCTGTACACCAGGGATAGTGTTCAGGCAGTTGGATTGAAAACTAGCTATTCTGCTTTTGCTGTAATCCTCCTAACCTTTTGTGCTCTCTCAAAATTAAATGAGATATGTGTAGAAGGTCGGCACAGCAGGGGCAATTCTAGGTTTTTTCTTTTAGGTGGGGGCCATAATTTATATGGGAGGGGGGCAACCTTATTAGCCAATGATATGTTTTAAATCGAAGAGTGACAGGAGAGGGAACACTCTAGAGGTAAATCAGCTTTCGGCTGGGCTAAGTGCCCTGGTTCGTTGAGTAATATAACAGTAAAGTCAACAGTAAAGACAAAATGTCTGGATGATAGTAGGTTCTGGTAAATGGAACACATGTGTGGAAGACCACTGGCAGGCAAGAGAAAAGTAAGCTGATGTTCTTCTCCGCCCCCCTCACTCTCTTTCTGTACCCCAGGTACATGATGATGAAAGACTGTTGGCACGCCATCTCCTCCCACAGACCCACCTTCAAACAGCTGGTGGAGGACTTGGACCGCATCCTTACCTTGGCCACCAATGAGGTGAGGATGTACAAAGTGATGCCTCGCCCTCATCGCAGTATCAGGAACCGCCCCTTTCTCCATACGTGGAAATTCAATTCTCTTTCACATACCTCTTGGGTCGAACTGGACCCACTTCCGAACAGGGCTAGTCTGTAGCATGGACGTGGCTCTGTGGTGAAGCGGTCTTGGACAGATTTAGGACGTTGGCACCGCCACCACTCCGTGTGGTCTAAGTTTTTTCCCTGACCGTAACAACCCCATAAATCATTCATGCATCTCCAGCTGTACTCTGTGTCCACATAACGCGTGAGCCACACTTTGATGTGTCATATTTGATACGCCACTTCTCTGTAGTTTGCAGGTGTTATCTGCCACGGGCGTGTTTTTACATGGACGTTTCCTGTCCCTGGTGTTAAGGAAGAGTGCATTTTTTAGATCAAATTTTTTTATCCTTTGTTCTCAGATATTCACGCGCAAAAGAAAATGTTTTGCAATAACGCACAGGTTTCGACATGCAACTGTGTGCCAGAGTCTTACAAAAACCAAAAGGCATAGTTATAGACTGCACAGACCCGGACAGGGACAACAGGCCAGCTGCTGGACATGCCACTCTGCAAAATACGTGTGTGTGTGTGTGTGTGTGTGTGTGTGTGTGTGTGCTCGCACATTGCTACACCGTGCAGAGTCTTCGTCAGCCAGGGAAGCCATTATCGGCAGAGTTCTGGGTGATAGACCGTGACTCGTCCATCAGAGCGGGAAACGTGAGTCTAGTCAGCGAAAGTGTTTTATCCAAACCCCTCCGGCATGATCTCAGAAACATAATTAGCAAAGCTTTCCATCTCCATAATTGTCTTATACAGCATCTTCCCGATGTGAGAGAAAAACTCCAGGTATCAAACAGACAGCTCTGGAAAGAAGTCAGAGGGTTAAAGAGGAACTGTATGGATTATCCCAGCAGCTAGCTTATATTTGAACTTTTGAAATGTAATAAACTGTCCCCCCCCCCAACCCCCCCCCCATTCCCAAAGTGCTCGCAGATGTGGAGGTCTTTAGTAATGTGAGCTCTGTTGTGTTGAGTTGTAGAATGGAAGCCAGAAGTCATTTTAGAAACCCAAACCTTTCTTCCTCTACTGAAATATTTCAATAACTACTGTTAAAAAAAAAAATCAAATAGACAAAGAAAAAATGCGAGTGACCACAGCACACTGGTTGAAGTTTAAATTAATGGATTTTTTAAAATTTCGGCCTCACTCTTTTTTTTTCCACCAGCAGAAAATAGGTTGCCAGTGTGGCCTATTTTTGTAGCGATTTTTCCATCTGCCTCTGTGTGCTGAGCTCCTCGCATCCAATTTCGGACGTCAGGTTTATTTTCATTTTCCCTGAAACCGACGCAAACCGTACCAGCGCGGAGCCAACTGGTCGCCACCCCACCCAGAACACTGCTGGTCCGTTTCAGCCGAGCCCCGCCCTACCCAGACACGCCGAAATGCTCTGTACTGAAGAAGAAGAAAAAAAGACATGGCAAATGGGTCAGAGCAGGGAGACTCCAGGCTCGTCTCATGCGGGTCCAGTCTGACCTTTATTCCACATTCGGCCAGTGTTTTTAATTCCCCTACAGGCGTGTAGATAAATTTGCTGATGCGTGTTTGGGGGCGGGGATTCTGCAGTCTGTTTGCAGAGCTGACTCCAGCTCTGATTATTCGACCTTGTACAGTTCTAACCTCCCCCTCCCATACCTTTCAGGAGTACCTGGACCTGTGTGCCCCCACCGAGCAGTATTCTCCCAGCTTCCCAGACACACGCAGCTCCTGTTCTTCTGGAGATGACTCCGTATTCTCCCACGAGCCCCTCCCAGATGAGCCCTGCCTTCCCAAGTATCAGCACATCAACGGCGGGGTAAAGACATGAGGCTGCAGGGACGCGGTCAGCTCTGTGACCCCTGTGCCCCCCCCCCCTCGAATAGTCTTCCTACTAGCCCCTGGAAAAGGGCAAGACCCGCAAACCCCTCCCCCAAATCTTCTGCTCCACTCACCCTTTCTGGATCCCGGTGGACTTTTGGACCCAGGGGGTGCCGAACTAAAGACGTGCTGCTGTTGGATCTGAACTGAGCTGTGTGGCAGACACACGCGCGCACACACATGCATACACACATACCTGCATGCACGCACAGACGTGCGACTCCAAGCTCTTAATGGGAGGGCGGACCCCGAAAATGCTCCACGTGAATGACTTGACTGCCCAATCCAGGGGTCCGCTTCTCACTTTTTTTTTTTTTTTAGTTTCTTTTTATTGTTTTTCTTTCTCCGAGATCCTGAAATAGTTTAAAATGATCGATTTCATTCCACTGGCTGGCATTTCTGAAACTGTTCCAAAGGGAAGTGTGGACCAGTGTCCTCTACTGGAGGACTTAAGGACAAAAATAGGAAATAAACAGGAAAAATAAACTAAAACTAACAAAAAAAAATTAGGGAAAGAGAAAGACACTGCCTCATGTTTTTGTAATATGGTTTGTATTTTCTTTTTTGATAAGCCCACACCATTATTATTGAGCTGAATACACAGTATATAGTGCTGGGTATATGTGTAAATATATTCAAATATGTATAAATATATATATTATATTTACAGTGAATTATTTTTTGTATGGATTCCAGAGTAACTTTCCCCTCCTCTTGCCCCCTATCTGAGGTGTCTAACAGAGCCTGTTTCACTTCTACTCAAATACATAATGGAGTTTGGGCTGTCCGGTGGTAGCATGTTAATTTATTGACTTATGTTTTTAAAGACGAAAAAGTAAAAAAAAAAAAAATGCCGTAATAAAGAAATAATATTAATTAAATAATAAATAATCCATTATGTTTATTGTAATTTAAAATGATCTTTCAGAGGAGGTTACAGAAATAATTTAGTGGGTATTTGGAAGATTCTGCACTCATTTTTAGATGTTTTAATATGAATATTAAGTTCATTTGATTTTACATTTTATTTTCTAATACTTCCTTGACATAGAAGATGCTTTCTCATTTTAAGATTGTAGCAAGGAAAAAGCTGACTATCAGTGTATGAAAGAATGGCATCTTCACAAATACCCGCTAATGTTCTGTCACTTCACCTAGACTAAATAGATTCCACAAAATTCACGTAAGGTTTTTTTCCAGAAAACAAAAGTATTAAAAAAAAAATCATCCAAGTGCTTCCAATTTTTTTCCTGCGAGTGTTGATTTTTCTGACACTTATTGCAAAATTAAAGGTGAAAAACTGAAATGTGTGCAAGCTTTTCTTTCTATGAATCATTTCATATAGAACAGTCAGCTGCAGCCTTCCTCATGGGGTTAAATGGCAATCCATTATAACCCCCTCATTGCCACATAGCTACCTTTCATTTATTGCAACCTAGAATTGAAAGCTTTGTCTTTACAGAATGTCCAGCATTTAGACTTGGGTATTATGATAAATATACCCGTCAGATTTTAAAAAGGTTACAAAGATGAAGGATGCCACTGGGATAGTAGCCGCAGCCGCCCGCCCCCACAAATGTCTGAGCAAATCAGGGCTTTTAACAGTGACGTTGTCCCATTATGCTGCAGTACAAGCACTCGGACGAACCACGTGCGTTTGCAGCCGCAAAAAAAGAAAAAAATGCCTGGTGCCCCATGAAAACCGAATGGAAGCATGCAAATCCAAATTGGATGAAAACATATTTCCTTGGACTCTGATAAAGAGGGAATCAGTCTGTAGCCTTCTGTGATGTTCTGCCAAACAGAGCATGAGGCACACACTGGATTTCAACACTGTATCCACAGCGCGGAAATGAGCAGATCCACAGGTCTGGCTACCTGCATGATGCGTCTGATCCCTCACTACGGCTCTACATTTACGCCAATATGTCGCAACTAGCTAGCTTCTCCCAAACGTCGTTTTTTCTTGGATTCCGCAAGACGATATGGGTGGGACCAAATCTCTTTACCTCGTGGGGTCTAAATGTAGAGCTTCTTGTGGTTTGTACAGGAGAAAACTTGTCCAAAGGTTTCTGCCGGATTGCTGTGGACTGCACTGGCTCCTCTGGAGTTTGCTGAGCCCCACAAAGGACCGGAATGGGATCCCAACTTTTCGGGAGGTCTGCTTCCTGCTGCCTGCTCCTTACACCAGTGCAGTTAGCAGCAGAGGTTCCAAGTCCGTGCAACGAATGTAGATTCAATATCACCAGTTCTCCGGTTAATATGATCAGCTTTTGTCATGTGACTAGCAGTCTGAATGGATGCATGGTTGTTACTATGAAGACCTTTATTCTCTTGTGTGAAGGCACACAATTTGGCACCTTTATTGATTGCTTCTTGTTGACATTACTCAGCCTGGCACAAATGATCTCATGATTATACCTCAAGTGAGCCAAGTTTTGCTCTCCAGTTCAGGGCGTCATGAACCTTTCTGTGACACCGGCTGGAACTTCATTTAACATGTTCCTTAATTTTGTTTTAAGATGCCTTGTAGCCTCTAGTTGTATAATAGCTCAGGAAAACCAAATACTATTTGTGAAGAATGTCCAAGAGAGCAAACAATGAAGGATTAGTTTGTCCAAATTTCTTGAATCTGTGAGAACAAATTGCTTTCATGCCTAATTCCTTGTGCATCTCCTTCAGGGCATGTGACATGAAAGATGTGCTGTGATTTGTCAGAGCCTTGTTTGGGATCCTGACTTTGGAGAGAAAGCAGAACAATGCCTCCGCAGTAATTTCATTAGTTTTAACTGGTCTAAACAACATCCAGTTCAGGGTGTTTCCTGCCGCATGCCCTGTTTTTCCTGGGATGGGCTCCAGGTTCACTGTAACTCCGTACTGGGTCTGCGGTTATTATAGATGCAAGTGGGGAAGTTCAGTATCTTCATATGGGCGTAGACTCTGTTGCCATTAAACTTAACCATCCCCCACTGGTAAATTAAGATGTACTGTCCACCCTGGCGTTTACTGCGCTGTTGCCATGCTGCCAGTCATGCTTTTTTGCACTACTATGGGCCGATGATTTTCAGGAAAACAAGAGTCACAGACCCTAGATGGAGTAGCTGCTGTGCTTCCCCATCCAATCCGCTGTTACTTGAGAGGTACGAATCTGAGCACCGGCTGGCGTGTCGAAACATGGGATCAGATGAAGTACAAGCGAATGTTTCCGAGTCGACACCATGGCGACATGTTATTTCATGCCCAGGTCCCCAGAATGATTTGGATGAGAAAAATATGAAAAAGAGTCTCTGGTAACCAGTACTCCACAACTCACATTGTACTCCAATAGGGTAACTGGAGGGTTGTACACTTTCTGTAGTTTCACACTTTGCTGTTGTGCCAAAGAAAGAGGGATAGGTTTGGACATCCAGACAGGGCTACTGGTTCCTGGCAGCAAGGTGGAAACCATGCTCTGTTCCACCATGTTTAGGACGTCTTTCCCTGTTCCCATCGGTTAAGATCAGAGCTCAGATTCAGCCCCCAAGCCTCTGGAGATTTGCGCTCTGATAGCGACAGGTTGGTGGCCTCCCCCCGGTCATCGTTAATGCTTGTCTCACATACACACACACACACACACTCTTTCACGGGCGTCTGCACATGTATCGTCAGCTATCAGGTGCCCATGCTCCAACGCTCCTGAGATCTCCAACGTGTGTAGGTCACGGAGATCTGTGTCAGATTACAGCAGACGAACAACTTCAGAAACTTGAAATATACGCACGAATATTCCAGAAGTAAAAGTAACACCTTTGGTGATCCTGCTGACAGTACTTAAACTGAAACCTCACCTCTGCCAGCCGCCATTGTTGATTGATCGATTAATTAGTGTCACTCCCCACATCTTGCCCGAGTTTCCCAGACAACTGCATTTGTGATGTGTCACTGCTAATTCCTGCCACCCGTTCCCCAGGTGAGTGATCCTACTTTACAGTTAACCCTGTGACCTTAACTATCTCATTTGCTCAGTTAATTTACCACCCCCGCACACTTTAAGATTTAGTGTAATTGATTATAATCCCCGTGGAGTAAGGCTAGCCTAGTCTTTAAGAGAACCTTTTTTAGTACCATACTTATACCTGAGCGTCCCCCCCATATCCCCCTCTCCCTTTCCCCCTCTGGCCTTTGCATTCCCCCTACCACCCCCACCATCTGCCACCATTGATTTGTTTGCACAAGGTTTGGTCCCCTGGAATGTCAACATCAGCTTTGTCCAGGGCCCAGGGGATTGTGCTATTCACTGCTCTAGGGGCTAGAGGTGAACCCCAGCCCAAATCCCAGAAAGAGAGAGAGAGAGAGAGAGAGAGAGAGAGAGAGAGAGAGAGAGTAGTCATGCCACTGTGATTTATCTAAATTGTCACAATCCATCTCCAGACTGACTGCCTCAAGTGCAAGTTATATGCATCAGTTTTATTAAACTTTTTAAATTATTATATAATGTTTTTTGTGTTAATATGCATCACATCGCATTAAAACTTACAAAATAAAACATGAATGTTTTTTTCTATTGTTGCATTATATTAATTAGAAGTAATTAGACATACAGAGGCCATTTTAGTTAGCATCGAAGATAACAGTTCATAGTTTATAATAATTTTATAAAACAAAGAAATTAAAGGGTACTATGCCGGTCAGCTGGGGGGAGCTTTGGATTCCTGGACCTGTATTGGGTGTCTGTTCGGGCTTTATTTGTCAGGGAAGAGGGGGCTGCTGTGTTTTGGGGAGCAGGGTGAGATGTTGGTTTTGGTGTTGTTTGAGTTTTTAAAGTAACTCGTGGTGGTAACTGTAATGGACTGCAAACACATGAATGTTTGTGCCTGTGCGTGCGCATGTATGTGTGTGTGTAACAATGTATGCGTGTGCTTGTGTGTGTGTACATGTACATTTGTGTGTGTATGTGTGTGTGTGTGCGCGTGTGTGTGTGTGTGCAAGAATGTAAGTGTGTGGTTGTGTGTGTTTACAAGTACATATGTGCGTGTGTGGGCATGTACGTTTGCGTCTGTGTGTGTATGTGTGCATTTATGTTTGTGCCTGTGTGTGTGTGTATGTGTGTGTGCATGTACGTTTGTACTTGTGTGTATGTATGTGTGTGTGAGTGTGTGCATGTACGTTTGTGCCTGTGAGTATGTGTGTATATGCATGTATATTTGTGCCTATGTGTGTGTGCATGTGCTACTGAGCGACAGGATACATGTTTGTTGTCCTGCCTTTGTTAAAACTGTGTACTGCTCCTTATCCTTCATCTTAATTCAGGATCTATTAATGAAATCACATCCAAACCTGCCTATATTCAGAACCACTGGCAAGGTGACGAGCTTTAAATATAATCTCATCCAAATGATTTAATCCAAACTTGCCAGTGAAATAAGCAGTGCAGTAGGGTTCTGCTCACTCACGCATCCAAGGCCATGGATGGAACATCTACCTTCGTTTATGTACCTCTTAAAGAGGCACTTTGAGTCATTGACCTTAACAGCCGCAGTGAAGGGGCTTCATGGAGTTGGGACGGCATTCATACTGCCCTCTGTTGATCAAAGCCAGGCGAGAGCCGGGGGCAATCCTCTGATCGTTTTGGCCAATGGTGAGACATCACTGCTGACAAAAGCACACCTCTCCAAGTCTCAGACAATCTTATCTATTGAGAAGTCAGGAATATCTTTAATTTTGCATCATGTCCAGACGCGCTTTTACGCACGGGTCTACCCAAGCTGACGCCCAGGGGCCCATACATAATAAGGGGCTTCAACTAACCTGATTTAATTACATTTTCAGTGTTGTTACTTGCCAGTGATTGACTCAATCAAACCACAAGGTCGACAGCACTCGCCCCCCCGGGCTTCAGCAGGCTACCCCTGATCAAGTCTCGACTAAAAAAACTGTATTATCTTATTGGTGTTATTTGGTTATTTGTTTAATTCATCAAATATGATTATTTTTTTATCAGTAGTACCGACAGCAACACCATGTACAAGGGCGGGGCCAAGGGGGCACTGACCCCAGCTGACAGCTGATTGGCCCCCAGAATGTTCCCTCCCCTGTCACTCGTTGATTCAAAACCTAATGATAAGGTTGGCCCCTCAGTATGAATCATGCCCCCTCTTACGCACCCCACTCTTTTATCAAACATTAGCTGTTGTTGAGGAGAGCCTGGTGACACAGTGACAGGATGCCGCAGTATCTCCTTAGCTGTGCCACACGGTGAGCCTCAGGCGTCCCCTGTAGCGGGGCGTGTGCACTCGAGAGGGACGCAGGCAGACTGGGAGATAAACAGCAGTCTGCAGCTCTCTGCCTTGTCAAGCGCTGGCCCTGAAGTAATGACAGAACGCAGCCTCCACTGGTGGCTTTTCCAAGCAGAAATAGATGCATAATTCTACAGGCCGCCACTGGCAGCCTCTCCTTCACTCTCTCTCCTCCGTTAAAGCTGCTCCGTATCTCCTTTCAGAATCACTCATAATATACAACCAGAGAACGAGGATGGATGGGCTCGGCGCAGCGACTGTCAGGTTGCATCCGCCAATAAAAAAACGGTAATAAAAATCTCTCCATAAATAAAGTTTAATTGAATATGACCATTTTTTTTCAAAGAAAAGAAACTTGTGGGAAAGGGGATAAGAGTTGTGCTGTGAGACAGGGCGTGAGGTGTGTTTGCCCCAAACAGCCTCTTCTGAGAGGCTGAAAATACGTCTGAACCTCTTCGCCTCCTACGTTCTGGTTTTTCACACTGTGCTCCCATACTATCATAATATCAATTAAATAACTGGTCAGTAAGATAGGTAAGAAACTGAAACGAGTTGTAGTTCAAAGTTCTCGACTTTCTGTGACTTTGTAACATTGCCATTTCAGTGCACAACACAACATAGTTATGAAACTTTAAAAGAACCACAGTACTGTCATTCAAAACTAAGGGCTAAACACTGAGCTTACAGCGGCCAATGAAGAAACAGCCCAGTGTTTCTGAATTTCTTGGGACCGGCCATTTAACACTGTGTCTAAACACCAGGGCCAGCCCTAAATGGCACACTTTCTCTCTCTCTCTCTCTCTCTCTCTCTCCTCCCTCTTTTATTCTGGCCTATATCACCAGGATACTGTTTCTTTTTTTACGGTAATTAAGCGTTCCAGATTCTTCAAGGGCAGGTTATGAAGAACACCCTCTCATGTGTTCTGGAATGTTCCCCCTCAATGCAGTGGGGGATGTAATTAAACAGAAGTATTTGCCTAGACTGCCTCTCTACCTGCTCGCCTGCCCGTCGGCCTGCAATAACAAGAATCTGCTCCTTCTTGTCAAGGCAAGACGCGATAAATACCGTCCCTGTGCTAATCGCTTGTCTTCATGCCCTTCTGTTCTTCCTTCTTTTCCGCCTCATCCCTCTCTCGCTGTACGTTTTACGTGCTGTGGCACACGGCCAGGGCGGATTCAACCAAAATCATTCAGTGGCTTATTTAGTCACAGATAATAAAGGGTGTGTATCTGAAGTATTATAAAAAGAGACAGCCAGGTCCAAGCTGCAACCTCTGAATTTGGGTCATTAGGCAAGAACCAACCTATACCATCATCTTGTGTGTGCCTCTGTGTGCCTGTGCACCCCTGTGTGTGCCTGTGCACCCCTGTGTGTACTTGAGTATGCCTGTGTGCATGTTTGTGCCTCTGTGCTTGCCTGTGCACCCCTGTGTGTCCCGCTGTTTGCCTGTGTTCCCCTGTGTGCACCTGTGTGTGCCTATGTGCAACTGAGTATGCCTGTGCACCCCTGTGTGTGCCTGAGTATGCCTTTATACCCCTCTGGGCACCTGTGTGTGCTTCGGTACCCCTGTGTACACCAGTGTGCACCTGTATACCCCTGTGTGTGCCTGTGCACCCCTGTGTGTACCTGAGCATGCCTGTGTGTGCCTGTGCACCACTGTGTGTGTGTAGTTGCTGTCTACTGGCCATGCCGTTAGCTTTCCTCGCCACCAGCTCGCGTCCGTGTCTCTAATTTAGTGGAAAAGGCCTCAAGCTGCAAGCCAGTAGTAACTGACCCAAAATATATTTTTGAGTGAAAGCAGAAAAATCTCAGCGAATTACAGCAACAGCACTGAGTGGAATAAATCGCATGTTATTGCTTGACCAAAATAAAATTGCCATCAATCAGTAACGCAAGGGGCCATTTTTGCACGTTAATTGGGTGTGAATCAACTTATATGGAAACTGCCTGTGGCTCCAAGCCATTTCGAGACAGAGTAAGCTAAAAATGATATATGTATATGTTTATTTATTTTTTTAGAAAGACAAAATTAACCTGAATACTTGAATTGGAGCCCATTTTTTTAGGGAGGAAGGGGGGGAATTCTTTCTGAAGCCGTTTTAGGTGGCTGGGAGGAAGGGCCCCTGAAAAGGTGCTTTGTGAGGGAATACAAGGCAATGGCTGCTCCGTGAGGGTTGTGGTTCTAGGCCCCCGGCCAAACACTTAACCGGTTGCTGACATGGTTGGTGCTGCCAACTGGGGGGGGCTGGCAAAGTGTAAGGTGGGTAGAGGTGGGAGCAGACGGCAACCATACCAAAATTCCTACAGTCCCATGGGCAATGGCCAGGCCCCCAAGAAGGAACTCCCCACCACGCTACCCTAACACCGCCCCAACCACTTCCTGATGGAGGTTCAAAGCAGCCCTCAAATTTCTGTACCAAAAGTCCGTCGCCTCATTCTTCCCCCAGTCTGAAGCAGGACATGTTCCCGCAATCCCTGTCAAGCAAACCAGTGTGAAAACTTAACATCTGTTGCTTGAACATTGCTTGTATATCCGTTGTTTACAAATTATCTAGGAGGAATAGAGTTTTTTTGCTGATACATTCAGAAAAATCAACAGTCAATAGTGGATTGTGTCATATATAAATTTTTTGTATATATTTAAATACAAGTGCCAGTAGACGTGCAGAAATTTAAACCAGCTGGGAAACTGGGAGCTGACAGCAGGACTGGTGCTGTAGGAGGGATGAAAACACACGTGTGGTCTGAAATTTCACCAGATCAGCCATTATTTGTTAATGAGTTTGAGACGCTGTGTAACACTCTAAGTAAGGATGTAACTCTCCAAGTCTCAAGGCTCTGCAAGGTGTGGATATGAAACCCCTTTTAAACAGAGGAAATGGATGTTGTGGCTGATTAATGGGAGATTAGCAGTATTCAGTGATATTGATGGTAATGTGGGGTACAAAAAAGCATGGATATAAACCTCTATTCCCCAACCCCCCGCCACATAAAACCTCCCAGACTGCTGTATCCAGCTCACGCCAAGCAAATCCTTGTTTTTTTTTTTTCTTTGAAAGATCCTTGATCACGCAAAAGCATCACTGAACCCCAGTTTTATTTTTATTTTTATTTTTTTATCTTGGACCAAATTCTATGCACTTTTGCCACGCTCCCTGAGGCAGGGTGATTGTCTTGAGTCACTCTGGCCTTACAGGCAGACAAAAGAAGAAAAAAGGACACAGAAATGGAAAGCAAGGAGAGACTGAGAAGCCAGTGAGGGGTAGGGCACTATCGGGACAAACGGAGGGTGTGAATGGTGCGAATATCCCCTTCAAATGGGTGTTTAAAATGAAGCCATGCAAGAGGGGTCAGTAAGGTTAGTGCACACAGGACCCCTAAGCAAGTAGCAAATAGGTGTTTATAGTTCATGTCATCGAGATCGAATGCCTTTCAGTTTTGGGACAAATGGTTCTCATCATGAGGATCTCTGATCCAAACTCATTGGCTTATAGGTAGAATGGTCTGAGGGGGGGGCGGGGTCCGACTGCATGCAGCTGTGGCACAGGCGTATCCCATGATGCTGTGCTCCGAAGGCCGCAGCCCCCGGATCGCAGCTCCTGTTGGCTCTCCAGTGGCTCGAGTGTGACCCTCTCGAGAATCAATCAGCGCTGTAATCCCATCCCCACTCCACTCCTCTCGAAACCCACCATGGGGGGGGGGGGGGGGGGGGGGGGGGGGGGGGGGGGGGGGGGGGGGGGGGGGGGGGGGGTGGGGGGGGGGGGGGGG
>JABFEA020000067.1:14385000-14406948 GCA_019775915.2 Cyphomyrus plagiostoma | reverse complement strand
GCACACTCACCTATACACACAGTCACCTAGTCGCACACTCACCTATACACACACTCACCTAGTCGCACACTCACCTAGACGCGCACTCACCTATAGGCACACTCACCTAGTCGCACACTCACCTAGTCGCACACTCACCTAGACGCACACTCACCTATAGGCACACTCACCTAGTCGCACACTCACCTATACGCACACTCACCTAGTCGCACACTCACCTATACGCACACTCGCCTAGTCGCACACTCGCCTAGTCGCACACTCACCTAGTCGCACACTCACCTAGATGCTGTTAATTCACTTTTCAGATTCCACGGTTTCTCTTACCCTCCTTCCGGAGCCCTATCAGTGGGATATATGCTTACACTCCCTGATCTGAGCTAGTTTAGAAAATAAGAGACAAATCTGAGTGTTTGAATGAGCTTGCTTCCTCTCTGTAGCGATGGCCTTGGTAACACGTGCAAATGGGGAATTATACCACAGGTCTGAGCAGCCCGGAACCATTTTTTGTTATTGTTCTGCTATCGTCAGTGTGGTATGCTGGCTCAGTGAGTCTCATTGCGTTGTCTCCAGGGTTGGGGGTTCGAATTCCTCCTTCACTCTGTGTGCACTGCGGTCGCGTGTCCTGACTGTGTAGCAGGGGTTGGCTGTTCTGCTATCTCCAAAAACAAACAGTTTGGTGTGTTTGATTCTCTATATTGTTCAACGGGATTAGGTCTACATGTGTGTCTACAATGGACTGGCCTCCTCTTCACTATATTCCTCCACCTTTGTAAAGCTTGCAAATGCTCTATGCTGTCTGGGATAGGATCTGCCATCTGGCATTCCCCCCTGGAGTGTGCACTGATACATAATTGAATTTCAAGCTTTTTAAGTGAGGACCATTGTCTTATTTCAGAACCAATTAGCACCCTGCTGATTGACCAGGGTTAGTTTACAACAGCATATTTATTTCAGTTTACAGTGAAAATTGAAAAAGAGGTAATCATTGACATGATAGTGTTTATGCTTATTTATATTTGCCTGTTCTATTAGTAATATTTTTGTCTAGAGCATACTTTTTTAAAAAAATACGTTTTACACTATAAGTGGGGAAGAAGAACTGGACAGAGAACCTAAAATGACATTGAGCTTCATGAGGCCAGCTGCTGAAGGGGGGGGGATGTATATGTGTGTTTGTCACTGTGTGAGTGGGGGGGTCGGGGGGTCTATAAATCTAGGAGGTGGAAGGGCTTGTCAGCGCAGGAGACGGGGGGCACTAGTTGAGGTCGGGTTCAAGCAGACTGTTCATCACAGGGGCCACCTGGTGGGATAGGCTGGGGTGGGGTGGAGTGGGGTGTGGGGGGCAGCAGTGGACACCCTATTGACATCGAGGAAGGTCGCATAAGTGGGGTACTGCCATATGTACAGGTCATACAAGTAACCTTCCGGTCCTGTGTGGGGGGGGGCATTAGGTCCAGGCAACTCCAGGTCATTGAGTGCTGTGCACCACCCCCGCAAAGGATCAGGGGGGGTTACTATGAAAATGTGGTTTGCAGAAACTTTGGGATTGACAGGATTATTAATCACTGGGTTTAAGCAGTAAAAAATCAAGAAGCCCCTGAGGTAAATCCTGCCAAACCCCTCCCGTGTCCTTGTCTCCCAGCCTTTATTTCACTTTTAGGTGGTCACAGGGGATAAGGCCCTTTCCCTCTGTCCTAAATGGAGCTTCTTATCAGCACTCTGGAATTCCCGCCGCGGAACTTGCCGGTATGCATATTCTCATGTGTGCCCTTCCAACTGTGGCCCGGCCCGTGCCAGTGCCACTTTCATCCATTCATAAAAGTGTCTGTTTTCACTCCCCAGCCACATGCATCGTGTCCACGGCCCACTTTATTCCATTTATATATTTTTTGTAATTCTTAAGCAAAGATTTCTTCAAATACCATTCTTGTCTGGGACACCACTTTTACACCCCTGTGTCACTTAAGTGTTCTTCAGTTTAAACCAAAAAGGATGACGGAAAATTATGTTGACACGCAGTTTTACACAGGATGCAAAAACATCTATTCTTGTGGAAAAGTAAATATTTAATGAGAAAGGATGAAAAGAAGCGAGGCAAACTGATACTGCTTTAAGCTGTAAGAGCAGGGGCATTTCAGATGTTTCTGGAAATCAGAACAACATGAATATCAGCTCCGGCAGCTGTTTACTGTAATTCAAATACAGCTTTTTCCCAGAAAAGAGGGAGACATGCAGATTATGAGAGAAAGGGAAAGAGAGGGATCTGAGCGGAAGGAAGTAATCAAAGAGAGAAAGGAAATTAGAATCGAGGAATACAACAAACAGAGAGTGAGAGACAGGTCAAAGGTCACGGCGGTTAGAGGGCGAGTCACGGGTCCATGAGCGAGCGTGTGGGCCATGTGGTTTTGTACTTAACGTGATGGTACCCCTAGCTAGGCAGAGCCCTGGAACGGGTGTCGCTCCCTGTGCTTGTCCCCTGGAGCCTTCATTCCGCATCCTCCTATTTCCTTCCTTCCTTCCTTCCTCCCTCTATACACATTTAGGCCTCCGGACACCTTGACAGAGCCTCCCTCACTCAGCCACAAAGTACACTCCTCCACCATGTTCAAGTGACAAGCAGCAAATCATTTTGTTACCCTCAATGTCTAAAATACAGGATGCTTTATACTCACATGACTTTTGGAGTGACTATTTCAATAATAATAAGCCATAGCTTTTAAGTTTAGGAATTTCAACGTTACATCGATATAGCTGTATTTAATGTAATCAAGCTAACACAGGTGTGTTGCGAGGTTGGCATTTGTAAGCTATAACATGTGAGTGTCCATGGCTTTTGATTCTTTCCTATTTATTTCATGAAAAGCTGTGTATGGTTCTTGTACTCTTTACGGCATACGTGTGTTAACGCCGGCGAGAATTATTGTTGTTGGAAGCATTTTAGTCATATTCTTTCTTCGGCCGTCTTTCTGATGTGACACCAAGAAAATAAACAAATAGAGGCTGAGTCATTAGCGTCAGGGAGTTCCAACAGAACCAGAAACAGAACGTCCCTTCAGGCTGGCGCCCCGTCTGCTCCCTGACCGCCGGCAGTCGTTGGCATCTCGCACGGGCGATGATGCTGCATCGAGAGAATCTGACACGTTTTTCTTTAACAAGTAAAGGTTACCGAAAAAGTTTCCTTCATGAGTTCGTGGGTTTTGGAAATCCTCTCAAAGAGCACAACTCACCAAATCCATGCCTGCTTGTACTGAAAGTGTAGGCACGGTTCATGGGCCTGCTGCCCTTCCTCTGAGTTCAATGAAGTACGACTGGGATACAACGTCGACCTTGCATCGACTGGAGATCTGCCGCTGCCTTTGTGTCTTTCTAAGCAGTTTTAAACAGACTTTGCAGAGACTTTTTTCACAAAATATCTATAGATTCTTTCAGGCCTGTATAAGTGAACTCAGTCTCATGCCACAAGCATTAACTTTGATAATTTACAGGAGCAAAATTTGAGTGATATATGCGTCAAATCTAGAGTAGGGGAATGTTGATTGATAGCCTGCCAAGACATGATGAGCACACTGTCCGTCTATCATATTTCCCCAAGTCAATCCCTATGGGGGGTGGGGGTGGATGCTCTGCTCTCGGCTGACCTCTGTGTGACGAGATCCAAGGTGGATTTTGAGTAAAACAAATTCATCATCCCCTGCATGGCTAACTAATGAAATTACGATCTCATGCGGCCAAACTCTGAGCTAATCCACTTTGTCAGAAATTAGGAGGTATGTCATCATTAGTTCTGTAAAACTAGTTTACCGTTTTCTGTTTTTTCTGGCCCATCGTATCTGGATTCACTGGACATCAGTATTTTTCTTTTTTGAGGCACCCGTTGCAATCATACCCATAGTCCTCTGCTCTCTATGTCAAGATGGCCATGCAGCTCCAACCATTCTAAACCTCAAATATCCACACAGAAGCCTGCAGAGGAGCTTTACAAAGCTTGCAAGATATGTCAGCCTGTCACAAAGTGTCCTAACACACGGAAAAAGAAAGTCACATGCTTACCATTTAGCTTTCAGAAAGATTTCTCATAAATCATGTTAGTGACGTCATTATGAAATCTTAGGGAGATCCAACTGCTGCATTTAAAAGGGCCTTTTCAGCTGTGTCGGTTTAGTAGTTTGTCTTTCTTCACAGTTCCTGGCCAATATATGCACAGATCATTTCATGTCTAAAAATTGCAGTGTAAAAAATGGTGCAGTGGAAAGTAAGTGAAAAGCTCTTTATAAACTCTCACGCGCGCACACACACACACACACACACACACACACACAGAGAGTGGATAACGTCAGCAACAGGTACCCAGAAATGAATGAGGGCACAGGGAAGGCGCTAATGATAGACCAGCTAGCCCAAGCCGGCCTCCATTCCCCGTCAGCTTGGTTTTATGCTGGGTGACTTCCAGTAGCCACACTCAGCTGGTGACACCGTGGTTACGGTCGTCTGGACGACTGTGGAAAGAGCGCCTGACAGCCCACTGAAACTAGGCACCTTATTAGCCAAAACTCCCCAACAATCCATTTAACACATCCCCAAATAAATGCCTGACAACAAAAATAAGCCTGCCTAGCTTTCTGGGCAGTGAATTACACCAGTTAATATATAGAAGATTAGATTCTTGAAAAGACGAGACCATTAATAACTTGTTAATTCAAACATTCTGCTTTTGGAAGAAGCTAATAGGCTCTGAAATGATACAGGGACTTATAAATGAACAAAGACGTCATGTTTTGAGACAGTATAGTGAACAAAGGGCACTTCACTTTATAAACAAGTCTGAATATTGTTAACTGACTACCCCTGAATCAGCAGGTCTGCTGAGGGTTTTTTTAAATGTAATTTTATTTCATTTTACTTTATTTTTTAGTCTTTAACGTGTTTTTTCAGCCAAGGTAGATTTGGCCAGTTTTCCATTGAAAGGCAGGGTTATTTGTTCTGGCACTTTTCAGCAACTCAAGTTTTTATTTTTTTATTTTATTTTTTATTGAGAACACATATTTCTCAACTTTTCATGCCCTGTTTCTGGAAGAGCACCGAACGTCTTACATCGTAAATTTGATCTGTGCTCACAGGCTGCAGTTCACGTCACGCCAATGAATACGCACACGCGAGTGCACAGGCGTAGCACAAGTGCTCACCAGTCCACTCAGTCTTCTAGAGGATTGTTTGATTTTTGAGTGAACATATTTTATTGTTAGAAATTTGCCCATTTCTAAAATTTTAAAAATGAGCTATTTGAAAAGGAATGAATTGTTTGTCAACTGTAATTAAGAAATGATTACATCAGTCTGGAAAGAGTGTTTCACCAGAGTGTGTTATGATAATATATGAAAAATTTATGCTAGCTGTTATTATTTGTGTCTGTTTATGTGTTGTTAAACGTCATACATATCCTTTGGGATGAAAGCAAAAATTAAAAATCCTCTTTGTGATGATGAATTATGCACCATGGGAGAGTGTAACCTCAGTCCTAATCTCTGCGTGCCAAGATGATTCGGTTAGTCAAATATGACTCATCTGCCCCCACATTAGTGGTATGATTTATGCTGGTCGTTGGAGTGATTATACCGGGGACACGTATATCGTAATGACACTCGTGTCAGGAAGCATGTGGTCAAGCATGTGTTTGGAGGGGTGGCAGTGAGCCTGAGCTCGTTGAACCATGGCTTGTTGCGGTTAGTTCTCTCTCTCCTTTCCAGAACCGGGGAGCCACACAGCCGGGGGTTGGGGGGGGGTGGCTGGACTCACCCGGGCTCTGTTCTTCGGAGCCCGGCTTGGCTCACACAGGATTCCTGGCTGTGGCACTTTGGTTGCTGGCCCAGAGTCCTGAGGCTGACCCGCTGCTCAGTGTGTGTGTGCGGTTGTGTGTGCCTGTGCATATGTACTTCAGTGTGTCTGTGCATATGTACTTCAGTGTGCGTGTGCGTATGTACTTCAGTGTGCGTGTGTACTTCAGTGTGCGTGTGTACTTCAGTGTGCGTGTGTACTTCAGTGTGCGTGTGTACTTCAGTGTGCGTGTGCGTGTGTACTTCAGTGTGCGTATGTACTTCAGTGTGCATATGCGTGTGTACTTCAGTGTGCATATGCGTATGTACTTCAGTGTGCATATGTGTATGTACTTCAGTGTGCATATGTGTATGTACTTCAGTGTGCGTGTGTACTTCAGTGTGCGTGTGCGTATGTACTTCAGTGTGCGTATGCGTATGTACTTCAGTGTGCGTATGCGTATGTACTTCAGTGTGCGTATGTACTTCAGTGTGCGTGTGTACTTCAGTGTGCGTGTGCATATGTACTTCAGTGTGCGTGTGTACTTCAGTGTGCGTATGTACTTCAGTGTGTGTATGCATATGTACTTCAGTGTGCGTGTGTACTTCAGTGTGCGTGTGTACTTCAGTGTGCGTATGTGTATGTACTTCAGTGTGCCTGTGCATATGCACTTCAGTATGCCTGTGCATATGTACTTCAGTGTGCGTGTGCGTATGTGACTCAGATTCTTATATCTCTATGCTTCCTAACACTCTTAGCCTTTAGCTAAGGGGTTGACCCATTTTTTGTGCATAGGGGGTGACGCTAAGGATAGGACCCCACTTTCTGATCCGGATAGTCCCTCAATTAGCTCTTCCAATCAGACGCAGGTGTCGCCCCCCCTTGTACCCGTCTCGTATGTGCACGTGTTTGCGTGTGTCCCTGCGCTGAATTTCCCAGCTACTTTCTGTGGTGTTTACACAGCCGCTCCCCTGTTTATGTCTACACTATGCCTGCTCTCAGTGTTCCTGACTTTGTGAGCATCTGTCCAAAGTGTGCTTCAGCCCATTCAGTTTTTTTTATTGGCTGTATCACGTGCCACCCGCTGGTCACCCTTTAAAAACATAGCCTTGCCCTCGGGATTTACACACGTAGCGTCTAGGCTTGGTGTTCTCCAGGTACTAACGTGCCATCCTCACTGCGTGATCGCGGTCACCGAGACATTTACGGCTTGTGTTTTTTGGACGTAGGCACTCGCAGAGATGCACAATAGCATCTTGTCGTGTTGGCCTTGTACCTCCCACAATGCCCCAGCTATGCTGAGATGTTGCTGTAATGGGAATCCACTCCTAAATCAACTCCTGATTCCTGCTGGCTCGCGGGTTTTGAAAGCAATAAAATACCCCTTTTAACAACCCAAATGGGAAAATTGGACTTTCCAGCATACAGACTCATTTTTATTTTTTTGGCTGGCTCTTAACTTCCAGCTCTAGTTTAGATTCAAGGTGAAATTGAAAATAATAATAAAAACAGGTATTTTTTGACTCTAGCAGAGGCATTTAGCAGAGCTTAGTAAGAAATAATACTTTAATTAAAAGAGTAAAATTTATACAATTCAGGAAAAAGTAGGGGTTTTCTTAAATGTTCCAGTGTAAGCTTTGTAAAATGGTTGCCTAAGAAACAAGACAGGAAGTGAGGTAAGATGGGAGAATTAAAATAGTGAAGGGCCTGTTTAGGTTTACGAAGCCCACACATTAGCTAGTGTTTAGAGAGTAACGCAACCAAAACACTTCATCATTTCAGAGTTTACGTGTCGTAGACTGAGAGTAGCTACAGATTAATTTATTAGACAGATTCAACCAAATGCTTTTGTTTTCTGGAAATATTTTCCAGAATGAAGAAAATGGTTGCTTCACGGAGCCACGGCTGCTATGCTACTTTCTTTAGTGCCATTTTCCCTTTATTTGGGATTTCTGGGATTTTTCCCAGAAGGGTTTCTGGGCCTCACTCTTTGCATTTCACTTATTCCCATTGGAGTATACTCCACACAAGCAAAAAATAGGGCTAATATCTTCTTTCAAATTTATGGCATATTTATTTTCTTGTCTTTTAATATTGTTTACAATACTGGCAGTGGGAATTCGCCATTGACCCACATTCTCTGACATAACATTTTATTCCTGTAGTATGTTTATTGCGAGAAGGTCAAACATTGCGTAGCCTGTTCTGCTTACATGCAAAGTTAATCCACGTTTTCTTTGATTTTACTAACAGAAGCTATCAAGGAATCTGCCATTCTCTTAATCCACATGCAAATGCTTCTTCTACTCTGCTGGTACAATGTTGTAATAACATCACAGCAACACCAGATGGTTTTGTTTGCTCATTATCTGATTTGCCCATTATGTCGTGTTTTGTTTGAAAAGTGGCCTGATGCACCGATTCATTTATTTAGGTAGAATCCCGCCGTGCGTGTGTTTGTGCTCATTTCCTGCAATATTTACCTAGTTAAACTGGAGAGCCATGGCATTCGTGAAAAGAATTCACAAAAATGTAATTCCTGTGGTCTGATTGGCTGATTGGGCAGGAGACTGTACCACCACCCCCCCACTCGCCGCCCCCGCCTGGTACTACTGTACCATGAAATGATGGAGTAATTATGAGGGTCCGGGGGGGGGGGTCCAGTTTCAGGGTTGTCTCCAGCATTGTTGATGCTATCAGGTTGGGCTTCCCCAGCCAGGCTGCATGCAGACAGACCGGTGCCAAACGCCAGGCAGCAAGAAATGACCCAAAATGCCGCTAATGCCCTCCCGCCCACCCTTCCCCACAGTGCGGTTGTCAGCCGCCGTGGCGACTTAGGGGGTCAGACTGAAACACAGACCTCGTTACAGCGGCTTGTTACCGTGTATGTGCGGGATCCTGCAGACGGCTGTAAATTAACAAGGCGCGCTGTAAATTTGCCCGTTCCTACTTCTGTGCACATGTCAGGTTTCCCATTTGGAACGAGACAGACATGCTATTGTTCTGCACCCCCACCCCCCATTCTTGTTTTCGCCTGTGACCCCCCCATGCTCCCTGGGCCCCAGTCGTTCATTTGAGAGGCGTCAGAGACATCATGTCAACGACCCTAGAACACGGCGAGGGGGGGGGAGGGTGCCTCATGTACATGCAGTCCTCTTGTCTCATGTCATCCTCCCCCAGGTCACCACGCAAAACGTGCCCTTATCTGCCGGACACTCTGGGACGAATTACCGGCAGGCGCCTATCTGCTCCGGTTGTTTATGGAGGGGCCTATGTGTGTGTGTGAGGTTTCTGTAACTGCACTGTAAAAAATTAAGTGTTTGATCGGAAGACGCCAAGGAACCTCACAATAGCTTACGCAGAGTGCAACGGCCATATGGTCAAACGGCACTGAACCCATTGTCAGAACCCGTTTGTTTAATTTTTCTCTACGTCTGTTTGAATTAATACGTTCATTTCCCAGGACAGAATGTACATTTATTTAGTGTGATTGAATAAATGTTTAGAAGTAGGAGAAAACGAAAATAAAACACGCAGTTTCTCAAGATCAGCCACGTAGGCAAAGTAATGTGTAAACACGACTGACAAACGTTAATAGCATGTTGCATAATCTTGGTGTTTTTAATTTTTTTTGTTTTTTTCAAATGAATTGCGCTGTCTTTCTTTACTTGGGGTTGTGCAGAAGAACACTGAGGATTTTACTCAACAAAGTTTCCAGCTAAACACTTCTTCTGCCAGTTAGGTTTTTATTCCTGTATGGGATTAATCAAATGTAACTTCTCTTCCATGTTGTGGGATCTATGGGTAGCACTGTAGCCTCAAGTTTTTAGGACTGTGGGTTTACTTCTAAAGGGTCTCTGCTTGGATTTTTGGTGGGTTTCCTCCCACAAAGACGTGTGTGCTAGGTAAACCGGTGTCTTGTTTGTGGTGTGTGACTGTGCCCTAGATGGGTTGGCACACTGTTCCAGGTATCCTGTGTTTCCTGGGACTAGCTTCAGGTTTACACTAACCCCGTGCTGGAAAAGTAGTTGTGAAAAATGGGTCGATGTTGGATTGTAACACTTCAGGCCCTGTGGTGAGAGACTCGGAGTGAGCCAGGAAACCGTAATTTAAGAAACCAGTCCTCTCTTAAATGTCACAGTGATTCCTGGCTGGCAGCAGGTCGGACAGTTGGTGGCATTGTGGTTGAAGGCCTGGTGCTTGGGGGAGACCAACCAGATTTCTAGTTAAAGGCCCAGAATTAGCTCTTCAGAACAAGCAATGCTTTTATTGTCTCTTCGTAACAAAATCCAGTTGTATAACTTTCTAAATTTAAAGATCAGTAAATTGCTTTAGACAAAAGTGTCTCCTAGGCAAATCGGTTGCTATTACAATTTTTATACTATAATTTGTATAATTTGTTTCATAAATATTCCAAAAGGAGGATGACAGTACGTAGGTTTACTCTAAAACTCTCAATGGCTCTCAACCTGAGGGACATGTTGTTTTGCTTTAATTATGACTCAGCAATGGAACCGTGAAAGGGCATATGTTCAACATGGCGGATTTGCCCTGACCTTTCATTGGCACTTCAGCTACTTGGTCACGGTTCCCGCGGCCGCCGTTTAACGGAGCTTTGTGAGGGAGTGTGAAATTTCTTCATGAAAGGTGTCAGACGGGCAAAAATCGGGCTTGGTGAGAGGGGTAGTGATGGGGGGGGTATATGTTGACAAAGCCACTAGGGATGATTTAACAATGCTGGCAGAGAGAAACACTGGTCGACGGGGGCAGGGGGGAGCTGTCACCCAGTGAGAAGAACCAGCTGGGAGGGGCTATTTTCCACAGGGAAAGGACACATTCAGGGTTGTGCCTGTGTCCTTGTCATTATCGCACAGTCTGTCATGCTAACGGATTAAGACGTGTAGGTATTGGTAAATATTTTAACCATTGAAACATTATTGTGCATTTGGAAACTTTCTCATTTTGGGAAAGGAACTGCAGGGTCAGAATCCAGGGCTGACACCCACTGGACTTGTAGCATCATACCATGTTGCCACTGCTGAAATGAATTCGATCTCAGTCTCATTTGTTCAGGGAGTCGAGCTCTTCAAATGGACAAATGAAGGAAAACACTGGAGCAAATAAGAAGCTGGATGGAAAAACAGCCCTGCTCTGTGTTCCAGGGTCACTGGCTCGTGTTCAGTGCAATGTTCGCTCTCCATAGGCACAGTGCTATACAGGCACTGTGCATGTGTGTGTGTTTCTCAGTGTGTGTGGGCATGGTTGCATGAGTATGTGTGAATCTGTGTGGGTTCGTATGTGACTGTCCACAAAATTTGTGGCCCCAGAAATTTTCACTCTCGCTCAGCCTGCCAAATTCCTGATGACCAGTACGTCTCTCAGTGTCTTCCTAATTTTAATTTATCTATTTGTTTTTTAAACCTTATTTTTCCATTTAAGCCCATTACCTCATTGTGTAAGGTCACATGCACGCACACAGACACACTTATTCTATGAAATGTCTGTAACTAAAATTACACCACCTGCAGCTCTGTCATACCCAGTACTGTAGGGTTTTTAAAACTGTTCCTTCTCATTAGCAGTTATTTCAGGGATTGCAAAAAATGGACAGTTCTGCCCCCTTCCCCACCCCCCAAGAGCTGGCTGGGGGCCACAGGGCCTTTTCTGCTCACTGCGGTCAAGGCTCGGCCTGTCGACACCCAGCTGGTCGAAACTCGACCTGTGAGTGGAATCTGGTATGTGGAACAGGGGATTCTGGGTACACCGGATGACAGGGAGGCTGCTCAACTAGGACCCTCAGAAAAACACCCCCTTTTTCCTGAATCGAGGTGGTCTGTCTTGTGGTGAGCCCAGTAATGCTGAATCGCTGGACTGGGAGGCCGATCCAGGTGTAAAAACAGCACAAACTGGTGGGAGGGACGGGGGATTTAGGGGTTGCAGAGGTGAGGTGGAGGTCAAGTGGCTCGGACAGGAGATGAGAAACCTGATCCTATCCAGTCCCGTGGAAGGACAGTGTGGGGTGGATAAAGATTGGTAATTCAAAAAAAACATTATCATGACTGGAACCTGGGCAGATGAAACTCTAGGATACCAGGTCTCTCCTGTCTGTCTGCCCATCCTCTGCTTCATCACTCTTGCTCCCTCTCCCTGTCACTCACACTGCTCACCCTGTTCCACAAATCCTCTTTGGAACTGGGACCAGACACCCTAACCAGCCCAATACTGTATCGGATGTCACAGACATAAGACAAAGACGACGCGGGATGAGACAAGAGCGGACTGACAAAGAGCCCACTGGGGATTTCACTTGGCAGGATGCCTGAGAATTTCACTGTGGAGCCTCGTTCTCAGATTCCTGTTTTCGCTGTAAATTTTCGATGCAGGGTGTCTTCAGGTGCGGTTCACCTCAGGCTGTTCTGAGATGAAGGGAGGGAATGAATGTCCTGGGGGAGGAGAAGTCAGGTGACAAGCCTTCCATTCAGCGGTAGTCAGTTTTTCAGCATGCCACCGAAGCCCCCAACACAAACAACCAGGCTCTGCCACATTGCCCATTTTGTGAGCCTGTGCTTTTAAAACAGATTCAAAGGCATGAAGACTTCAGTGGGGCCTTTAAGACATGGCGCACAAGCACATTGCTTTGTAACAGGACTCACATTTCTAGAGGCACTGTTTCGCTTTTTCTCCTTGAAAAACATGAGGAGATTCTAATAGATCAAACCAGGTCATTATCTCAAACACTGCCCAGATGTGTAAAATCCAATTCCAGTTCCCCATTGGAGTAGCTACTGCAGGTCATGGCTACTCAGCAGGAGTCATCAAATAGTTTTTTTTCTGTACCTGGTGACACCGATCTTGTAGATCATCATATATACACACTACTGGCTATGGGGGTTTAGGTTCTGATGTATCATTTGTCTGCAAATGAGTAACAGCAGTTTGGGACAAATTAGAGATGGTTCTAGACATGAGGATGATTGAGGAGCTGCACCTTGGCTGAAGCAGCCCTGTTGTGTTGGCTGAATATCGAAAAGTGTTGAAATCAATCCATACCTCACATCCCCTTTCAATGAGTTGCTGGATTGGTCAGGTGTGATTAACTTTTATTCATCAATAGATGTAATAAAGGGCTACTGGAAAATTCCCACATTACCAGTGTCCAAGAAACAATAGGCTATTTCCACTGGCTTTGGAGCGCACCAATTCTGCATGCTTCTATTCGGTCTACGTGAGGCTCCAACTGCTCTACAGTGGTTTTATTGCTGATAGCAATTACTGGCAGTGGTATTTCTAGCATCTGAGGTAGTGCTGTTTTTACTAAGGGAGTTGAGACTCAGAGCTAACCTGTGCAGGAGAGAGGTGGGGGTTCTTTGGGGGAGGAGGGGGTGGTAGAGAGGTCTAGCCATAAAGCAATAATACCATAGCAATTGTAGACTGCTCACAACCTAAATCCTAAAAGCAGATGAGGTTATGTCTTTGGTTGGCTGAATGCTACTGATGTTTTATTGTCCATTTGTCATCCTTGACTGTCCCTTTATGGACCTCTCTCACTGCTTTATGCCAGATAGAGGACTGGGGCCAGTGTTATTGGAGGAGGTGGGGCAGTGCCCGGTCACCTAGGGAGACAGTACAGTGTTTGGTTATAAAGTAGGAATAAAACTTTACCCTCTCTTCTGACCATAGCCTCTTTTACTGACTGTTTGGAGGACAGCAGTGCTCAGACGACATGGTGGTATGTGATCCAGGAACCTTCCCCGTCCAGTTAGTTACTGGAACATGATATTCTTAGATGGATGGCTGTGTTCTGCTCCCATTTCTGCTGCTATAATTGAAGAGCAACTTTCCAAAACTCACTCGGGCCACAAGATACAATTTCAAGAACATTTCTTTGGACATTTGGGAAATTAACAATAATTTGTCATTGGATTGTATGAGGAATGCATGGGTTTTGGTACCATATGATGAGGAAGCCTGACTTTACGTCATTGGTGGCTGAGAAACAACAAAAGATGGAGTGGGTTGCGATAATTTGCTCCTCATTCGGAGCCTCTTCCCAGGTTAAACCCTCATTCATCCCTCCCATCCTTGCATCTTGTTAGTCAGTTTTCCATCCTAATGTGTTCAAACCTGCAGACCTTGTATTACGCCTTACTTTCCTGTGTGAAAATGCTTATAATAAAAAACCAATTACTAAATGCAAGTGATCTTCCTTGTAAAAACTCCGATTTCAGTGAAGCAAACGCTTTGCCCCCAATTAAACCTTCAGAGAAGTGACAGTGAAATGAGCATTATGTACATGTTCTTCTTCTCCTGAACCTAGCACCCGGGGACTCGCCATTCCGACATCAGTAGAGACCTGGATGAAGGGGTAGCGCGCTTGTTGCGATCTGTAGTTTAAGAAGTTATTCCAAAATCCCTAGCTGCAACCAGGAGAGCTTGCATAACGGGTGATGAATAGGAGCCACGTTGCAAAATAATTGGATGCGACTGCAGAGCGCTCATGCGCTTTTGCATTTTCACGCATGTTTGTATACTGCGTTGATGGGGTATAATTTCATTTTTCCCATTTTTAATTACCCCCCCCCCCCATTTCGGGGGGAGCCGTGGGGGTCGGGGGCTTATTGGCATTCCTAGAGCAATGGGATGCTGTTGAAATCGCTGGCTGTTGCCGATCTTGAGATATCGCTTGTGCGTCATGCTGAGCCTAGGAGTGCTGGCCTGGTAATCACAACAGACAGAAAGGAGGGAGAGAGAGAGAGCGAGCAAAAACATAGGGGTGACACTGTTATTAGCCTGGACGATGTATCTGGCTCACCCTTGGGTGTTATGAAAAGGGGTTGGACCGTTTTATTCACTCTGGCACACTGCAGTGAGAGGCCTGCCCACATCAAACTGCTTTAAATACTGAATTCTAACGGCCTTCCCGCAATGAATGAGCAGAACGTAAACGGAAATAAAACTTCATCAGTGACCCGACAAAGTCTGATGTTTAAACATTTATGGATACAGACAAATATGGCTCCCTACAGCCTTTACGTTCGCTTCCTTGAGGGAACGTAACCATCCGCGATGTGGCTGAGGCCTCCTGCTGCCTTTGGCTTCACGAAAAATCATAAACATTCTGAGACAATATTTGTACATGGGATGTTTGGCTGGATATGGGAAAATGTATTCCTCAGAAAGAATGTGCTTGGGCAGCCCACAGGATTGTACAGGAACATATAAGAAAGATCAGACAGAAAGTTCCAGTAACGGAATTTGTAGAAATGCTTCACGGGATAAGTGGTTTCGGAATAATATAATGCTTACACTTCCTAAGTCTGGTTTTCCCACTGTCAAGAAAGAAATGAACTAGTTTTAGTAAAGAGCTGAACAAGTTTTATATGATAGGGGGAAAAAACTGTCTAGGGTCTTTGAGAGCAGAGGAAGACATGAATTCACACCTGTAGACTGTGCCCAACCCCCCTGCCCCGGAAAACCCCAACCCCATGTCCAGAGACTGGCAGCCCTCTGTTTGAAAGAACAGGGCTAGAATTGTTCCTGCCTGTTGGAGAAAATGCTGTGCAGTAATAGGACAGATTAATGCTCAATTAAAACCCTTGACATCATCTCCATAACGGATTATCCACACTGCCAAATTCAGCTATTGGCTGTAAAGGACGGGAGGAAAATAAAACAAGGTTATTTATGAGTATTATTTATGGCATCTAATCCTCCATGTATGTTTACTTTTTTTGTCCTGTTACTGTTCTGGACCTGTCATTCTCGTCAGGGACAGGACTGCATGCAGATGAGCGAAGCCAAGCAGCCTAGGCTTAATGGAAACACACCACCATGTGCCATGAAGTCATCAAGACGTGTGTGTGTGTGTGTGTGGGGGGGGGGGGGGCTTCAATCTAATGTGGAGGGTTGTTCACTTGGTCCATCTACAATCAAAAGGGACTCTTCAGCGCTCATTGAAATGGCTCTTCAAACGGCTCCTGTGACGTTTCCCCCAGTCCCACACATCACTACCCCTTCCTGCCTCCCTCTCCATGACGTCTGATGCCAGACTCATTGTCCCCCAGTCGAGCAACTGGCATGTTCCCCTCAAAGCAGTCGAGGACATCCGCACTGCGCACATTTTTTCAAGCTGTATTTTTTCAAGTCTATTCTTCAGTTTGTTAATTAACCCTCTGGCGCATAGCGGTCACTACAGTGGACAGCTGTTTAAAAGTAATCAACTGGGAAATCAACTGTTTTATGTTGAGTGCTTAAGCGCATGTAATCCAGTGTCGTGGACATGTCTGCAACTTCCTGAAAACATCAAATTATTGACGAAAAAGTTTTGTTTTTGTCATGCCTTAAGAAGAGTAACAACAAACAGAAAATAATTCATGCATCAGAGGGTTAAAGACAACCTGCAAGAAAGTGAATTTCTTTATTCTCATCTCTCAGATTTACAGCAGAACTCAGAAAATGTTGCAGCAAAATTTGTATTGATAGAAAGTAGGTATCATTGTCAGAATGTCTGTCATCTTATCCCCAAATTATAATTAGAATGAACTTCATTGATCTCAGAGGGAAATTCTAGTGTATACAGCAAGTACATACATTGGTTATAAAAGACAAGGTGCAAAACGGTACGCATAGTGCAAATTAAATATAGTAACGTGGTGCAAAAAAAATAAGAAGGCACACAGTACACAAACAGAATCTTGATGGGGTGCTGTAAAGGGGTGAGGGGGGGAAATAAATAAATTAAGCGGCAGGAAAGTGCCAGTGAAGAAAGCAGTTTGCAGTGGACTTCATTACTGCAAGATGAGTGGCTTCCTGGGCTGTTATGGCTGCGGCTGGAGGCACTGTGGTGACTGACAGTGATGGGCAGGAACCATCCCCAGTAGTGTTTTCTAGCACAGTGGCGTGGTAAATGTGCTTCTGAATAGTGCCCACTGAAGAGAATCAGCAGAATTGTTCATAAAGACCCAATTTTCCAACATTTTCCTCACTGCTATTGCCTTGAGTGGGCCCAGGGACGGTCCTGTGATGTATCAGGAATCCTGATGAGTTTATTGGGCCGTTTGGCATTGCTTTAACTTATCCCAATTTCCCAGCAGAACACAGCCTAGAAAAGCACGCTGACTAGTACTATGGACTAGTGGAAGATAAACAGCAGCTCTCTGCACACATCACAAGACCAGAGCCTCCTCAGTCAGTAGGTCTTGCTCTGACCTGTTGTCTATCCCAGTCCAGTCTGTGCTCAGTTGGAACCCTCAGTACCTGTTCCTCTGGACGGTGACTGTTAGTCCACCACTACCTCCTTTGTCTTTGTCTATAGGTTGTTCTCTCTACACCACAAGACAAAGTCTAATACTTGTCCACTGTACTCTGACTGATCTCCATTGTTGATGTATCCTACAATGGAGGAGTCATTTGAAAACTGATTCAAAGGTGATATGTGAAGTGGAAGCAATTGGTCAGCAGTCCATAGAGGATCTTGGAGGAACAGGGAGGAACATGGAAGAGCATGGAGGAGCATGGAAGAATGGCTGCTAGTTTGTTACATTTTTCTCTCCATGCTCCCTCCATGTTCTTTGTCGTGACCTTGCCCTGCCCCCCATCTCCAGCCTTGCCCCTCAGACTGCCTGCAGCCAGAGTTAATCAAGTCCTCTGGCATCCATGATGATTCCCCCCATACCCATTTATTCTCTCTGCTGGTCAGAGGGAAAAAGAGACATAGAGACAGAGAGAGAAAAAGACAAATGAGAGAGGGAAGACAAACATGTCAACAGGATTGGGTTCCCCCAAAACTCGACGTTCAGTCCCATTTTTCACTCTACGATGAGCCTCTGCTGTGTCAGCTGGAGTCAGGGTTAGAGTTTCTCAGTGATTAATGGGGGGGATTCTACCCCCTCATCTTCCTTTTCTTCCCTCAATTTCACCCTAATGCTTGGTCTAAGTTTAATTAAGCACTGGGTCCATTTCTGACAAATGTCCCAGTGAGAGAGGAGAACATGAAGACACACACCTGCCCATTCGGACCCAGCTCTGACATTGCAGCGCTGAGCATGTCTGTGCAGATGTGAAAACTTCACCATATTTTCCTAATTAATAGTAAATTGGGATATCAATCTGCTTCAGCTACTGCTCCCACTTTTCATCATCAAAAAGTCGACGTGCAAAATTTGTTAATTATATTTAGTTAATCATATTACATATTAATGTACGAGTAAAAATAAAGTTGTTTTGGTCTGGTGGGGTTGATGTTTTATTCATTTGGACAGTTTGAGGAACTGTGCTTTCGTTTGGGAGAGTCAAACAAAAGAAAAGCATAAGAAGAAGGTCTGGCTACAGCATTTGTCTGACTTGTTAATTAGCAAAGAACAAAAAAGAAAAAAATTACTTGGATGAAACTGCAATGTGATTCACTTACACTGAAGCGGGCCAACATATTTTGTAGCACTGCGCTAGTAAATTTTTAACGTGTCTTTTATCTGAAAGCACAAAAAAGAGGATGGATTTTTCACTTTTATTAATTTCAATTTGAAGTGAAAAGGAAATTCTAAGTCTTGTCATTTTAGTTTAGAAAATTAAAGGGAAAAAAATGGAGGAGCCCCTTTTGATTTGGGTGAGGCGCAGCTGATTTGCGTTACACGCGTCAGCTCCCCTGTATCATGCCGCAGATTGGTGTCAGCCAGCGTCCGTTTGTATGAAGCTCTCTAGAGACAGCTGCTGTGATTCTTCAGCTTCGCCTACTATGAAAACATGCGGGAGCAAAGAAATATATATTTTTTATAGATAGTTTGGTAGATATAAAATCACTACCTAAATAAAAACATTTCATGGCTGCAGATTCCCTTTTTTTTCGATCTTAGCAGTTTTATTTTTGAAGCTTGCCATGTTGGCATGAAGTTTGTAGGCCACATGAGTGTAGTGAGTGTCATGTCTCCTCATGTACCTAGGGATGCGGGTTTGAATCCCGCCTATGTCCAGTATGAGTGCAGTTTGCATGGATCTTGGGCCGATTTGTGTCTGTAAATTACCTGTAGTATTTATTCCCAGTGATAGACTGGTCCAATAACTGAAGTCCTCCATCCTAAAAGCTGATATTATGGATGGGTCTGCCTAGGGTTTAACTTATGGAAAGGATCTTTAGTTAAAATAAACAGCATATAAAATTTGGCCAGGAGTTAATACAGTCATGTGAAAAAGAAAGTATTCCCTCTTTCAATTAAAGAATTTACATATCAGAACATTAGCAGGTCTTAAAATTTGGTAAATACAACCTCAGATGAACAACAACACATGACATATCACACTGTGCCATTATTAATTTAGCAAAGCAAAAACCGTATGCAAAAAATTAAGCAAACTCTTACTGCTTCTGTAGGAATTAAGAGGGTAAGTAGCATACAGGTGCTGCTAATCAAATGCACTTGATTACTTGATCATTAGCAAGTGTGACCAGCACTATAAAAGTGGAAGTTTTGGCAGTTTGCTGATCCGGAACATTCAGGTGTGTGTTACCACAATGCTAAGGAGGAAAGACAACGTCAATGATCTTGGAGAAATGATTGTTACTGCCCATCAATCTGGCAAGGGTTACAAGGGCATTTCCATGCAATCAGAAGTGTATCTTGTGATGGGCTTGGCATCAGTCCCCAGCCTAATGCCATCTGCTTCCTGGAATAAGCTGCATGATCAGTGGAATGTATATTTATGGCCTAGAGTAGGGTATTTATTATACATCTTAGTTGCTTGTACAACTGCTCCAGTGCTGTTGTCTGGTCCTACACCTCTTCTTATGAAAGAAGCTCATGGATCTCTTTTGGGTTTGTGAAAGTCAGGACAAAGATCAATCTCCATTCTTATCCCAAACCCCAATATGTTTTCTAGGCGTATTTCATTTGAAGATTGGTATTTGATGATCTTTGCAAAGTCACAGATGGGTTTCATACTTTGTGATTACAGTCACATTTTAATGCATGTTGTTTTTCTTAGCAACACCCTTTAACAGATTAAAACTTTAATTGATATCATATGCTTGAATGAAAAATGCTTTGATTACTGCTTGGCTGTTCTGATGGCGCTGTTCAGTTTCAGAACAAATTTCCTCAGAAGGACATCATGCTTGAAAGACCTAGTACTCCTCACTGCAATATTATAGAAATGTAGTGCAGTGTGACTGTGATCCTGGCTTTTACGTCCGTGATCTGAAGGTTGTTAGCTTAAATCCCAGAGCTGCCAGAGTGACGTCACTATTGTGCCATTGGGTAAGGCCCTTAACCCCAGCTTTTCCAGGGACTGACTGTGCTTTCTCACTTGTACATCACTTTTTGGGTAAATGTGATTAAATGTAAGAGAAGGTTGCCCCCCAGTAGAAAAGGCTGCTGGTTCCTGTGCGGCTCCTTCCTCCTCCTGCACATGATAAACACACTTCACCTTGTATGCGTATTCATTCTTGAGTTTGGCAGCTCACACCGTGATTGGCCCACCCCCAAAACACACACCTATCTCTCTCCACCTACATCACTTATCACTTTGGCCCCCTCCCTGACAGGACAGAGTCCTACATGAAGCGTGGGCCTCTGCGAATCCCAAATACTTCAATAACATATATGCCTGCCTTGTCATCTGAGCGTTGCTCTGTCCTAGTACGGTTCCTACTCCGATTCCCGTCGTTCACCAATTTTTAGTCCCTTGTTCACGTCTCTCCTTTTTTCCCTTTCCATCACTCCATGTCTTAGTGATGAACACCATTTCAGAAACAGAGAGGGCGCTGTTGTTTCCACCCCGTTCCAGGGAACCCAAAGAAGCTGGGCCGTAAATGAATGACGGAGCCGTCTGTAACAGGAAGCATCTCCATCAGGTGGTATGTCATTCTTGGAGGACATTGTGTGTGTTTCATAAGCTGGTTTTAAACTTTACTACCTGGATGAGAGCTGTGGCAGCGACGTCCAAGATGGGGGGGCCTGTCCCCGATCAGGCTCCCGCTTCCTGTGCCCTGGATGGCCTCGGATCTTGCTGGCATGCGTTCCGTTTGAGTGAGGGAAGGCTGAGCTCTTCCTTAAAGTTGTCAGGCCAAGGGGCTGGTTTTTTTCACTGGCAGGAAATGAGATGCTGACGACGCGCGTGATTGGTTGCACGGGGAATTGAGCCGCTGGGTGTCACAGACTGTTGGTGCACGTCCTGTATGCATGCTGTGCCTTTTTGGAAGGATTTATCAACAACTTGAAAGGCTTTATGTGCAGGCATAAATGCTGCCTACGCGACTGGCTTGTAGCTGCCCATCCAGCTTGTCCTCGCTCTTTGAAGTGTTTACATGAGTGCTCTGTAATATGCTGTTCCTATGTGCACACTGTATATGCTTTTCTCTCACAGCTCAAACGCATGCTTTTCAGGGTTACAGATGACTAAATTACCCCATGAGAGCCCAGTACTGTACTGGCATCCTGCCTAGGGTGTACCCTGTCATGTGCCCAGTGCATTCTGGGATAGGCTCCAGTTACCCAGTCCCGAATGGATGGGTGGTTACTGATAGTAATAGATTACAGACTATTGCTTCTTTTCCAAATGATATTTAGCCTTATTCTCTTGCTTGCATGCATATTGTCTCTGCTGTTTAAAGATAATTATTAGGATTGGTAGACTATTGGGATTTTTGTCCAATCAGTTAGATGTGAGAACAATATACAGCGCTGGAAGCCAGTAATGGATCTCATAGGTGTCCTTCATCATTTCAATAGGGATGACTTGATTGCTGTAGAGCAGCTGAATGTGACACTGCATTGTGATGGGAGTCGTGATTGGCCGGCGTACACAAGTGTATTGCGATTTTCCACGATACTGCATTATATGCGTGCTGTCTGCAGACATGTTCCTCTGATTTCCCCTCTCTGTAACACACACACACACACACACACACACACACACACACACACACACACACTTCACCCCCCTCCTATTGCGAGCCAGTGGCGTGTTTCGCTCAGGTGGCCCGACGGACGGCGTGGCACAGGGAGTGATCCAGTTGAAAAGTGATACATCTGAGAAGTGGCTTGGGATTTGGGGCTCTTTGTGAGCCAGATAAAGGCCGAGGCCTCCCGCGCGTGCCCTCATCAATAGGAGCCACCCGCTGCCCAAGGGGGCACTCTCTCT
>JABFEA020000067.1:14345621-14369860 GCA_019775915.2 Cyphomyrus plagiostoma | reverse complement strand
TGTGTGTGGTGGGTGTTGTGGGTGGGTGGGGGGTGGTTGGGGGGTGTGGGGTGGGGGGGGGGGGGGGGGGGGGGGGGGGCCCCCCGTCAAATTGAAATTTCCCTAATTATGGGGACTAATATATATGAATATAATTAAAAAAATTAATATAATCAGTTTTTTTTTTTCTTTGTTTACTTGGTCAAGGTTAGGGCTGGGTAGGGGTTATGGCTGTTGTTGGAGTAGGGTTTTTCCCATAGAAATTAATGGATGGTCCTCACAAAGATATAAACTTGTGTTTGTGTGTGTATTGGTACCCTGAGTTCGGCTTGTAAATGTGCTTTTGTTTAAAATCATATCAGCATTTTTCACAAGCTAAACAAACTGACTGTTAAAATATGCGCTAATCTCTCGACCGGGGAGTTTGCAAAATAATTATCTGGCGAATATACAGCATTCTTTGAGCAAACCTTTCAGCCTCATTACCAATACTTATTTGTTTAACAGAGCCATTATCCGAATTGCCCATTCAATCAACTTTTCTAATGTTTCTAATGCATTTGGATTTTATTTGCTCAAACTTCTCAAGAAGTGGTACCTTTTTGGGGAGATTTATCTGGCGCTGTTAAAATAAGACTCTTACCAGAGTTCCCTGAAGTTTGCTCAGTGCATTTCTTGTGATACGCAATCTTTTCTTCTGATTGTATGTTTGCTTTTAGCTGGTGAACAGGGAACTGAAATGGATTCCGGTTAAAGGAGTGGACATATATAAAAAATAGCTAAATTGTCAATGCTTGGGGTACGGAGGGGGAGAAATCCAGCGGAAAGCAAGGAGCAGCGGCGAAGAGCTCTGAGCACTTGTTCGTTTGCACAGTGGTGTGTCGCGGTTTGTCCTTTGCGCGTGGAGCTCACTGCTCTTCGGAGAGGACTGCTGCTGACTAGGTTAAATAAGCAGACAGATTATCGACAATTTTATGTTGCCAGATTAACGTCTCGTAGCAAACTCCCAGCTACTGTTTTTAATGTAAATATGAATCGACCACGATGTAGTATAATGTCAAATCCAAATGTAATTATTTGCGTATGTGTATTTGCGTATGTGGATGCGATGGCATAGGAGAGAATTTGAAATTTGGAGGGGGGCACAACTGAATTTAAATACAAAGATCGGTGCCACTTTGCAATAAGGCTACCCATATAAAGAGTTTATGTATGGTTTATAATCTGGCTATTAATTAGGTTGTAATACTTTGTGTTATAAAAATTGGCTATTAATATTTTACAGTTTTCTTTTTATTAATGACTTACTACCATTTACAAGTGGCAAAAGGGAGACTTATTGTAAAGTGGTACCACAAAGATCTGCTTATTGGAGGGGCTGAAGGAAGCCAAAGGAAGAAATTATCCCAAAGAGGAGAGAAATGGCCTGTTAACATGAACCCCTGGTACAATCCATAGGGTTAAACATTGCAAGGCCTCTGGGTGGTTGGCTGTTTACGGATTCTGTCTTTCTGTTTCTGTGTATTTGTAACTGGTAAATACCCCTCACGTGATGCATGTAACTGGGACGCGCACCCTGCATTCGGCGAGGCATCGGCCCAGTGGTGGGGTTACTGGGGTGAGCCATGCCCATACTGGGAGAGGGGCAGGCTGCCCTGCGGATATGCAGTGAGGATAAGAGAGAGGTGGAAATACCCTTTCTGCGATGGGCGCAGACAGCGTGTCGGAATACGCCGGTACGCTAATCCCATCAACTCATACATGTCAAATCTGTCATAATCATGTCTTAACAGAAGCAACTTCTTCAGCAAAAAAGTACGGATGTTTTTTTTATTGGATAATATACAATGACTCACAGTTCATACCATATCAAATCCATGTAGAAGACAATACAAATTTCAAATTATTATGAAAAATTACCTTTATAATGCAAAAATACTGCAATATTGTTCTCCTCTTCTATAAATAAATACTGGCCTGTTTAGCAATGCTAATGATTTAGAAGTTAAACAAAAGTTTTCAGAGTAGATTTGTTGATGGTAGCCAGGAGGAGTCAGGGTAGTAAGTGGATCAACCAAATACATGTGTACTTGTGAAACCCAGTACACTCTGCATTCTGCTGGCACCATGGCTGGGAAATAGCATTCAGTGAAATTAGGAGAAAGGGAATGGCACAGATGCAGCAGCTCTGAGAACTTCTACAAAATAAATGTTCTCGGATAAGGAAATTCTGACCAGCCAATGGAGGACTGTGTACACTCCCCTGCAGTGTGGGGCCTGATTGGTCCACTGAGCCACTAATCGTATCTACTTTATAAATCTATACTTTAGCCACAGATCACTATAATGAAATTCAGTGTTTTATTAGGTCCAGGATCCATCTGATAGACTTCTTTACTTTGGATGTGAAAGCTGACTCCCAAAAAGCTTTGGAAGTGCTTATCCTGGTGATGATGCTCTCTGTAGGCTGCAGTCTGCTATTGCAGCCTATTACCTGTATTATAACATTGTTCCAGTAATTACTGTCCTGCACAGCAGCCTGGATTGTCTTGGCTAGAGTTGAAACAATTGACATTTTCCCTAATAGTAAAAGTTAATTCAGACTTCACTGAACTTTCTAATTTAATTGATGATTGACTGGAAAGTAATATGCGGAGATGGAGATGCAATTGGAGTAAAATATCCATCCACCTTCTGTTCTGAGCCTGATAGGGTCTGTGTGAGTCTGGAAGATATTCCAGATAGTACAGGTTTGGAAAGACCCTGGATGGGATGTCAGTCCATTGCAGGGATCATGATCACACACCCTTAAGGGCAGCTTAAAGACACCCATTCACCTCACTGCATGCACACATGTGGGAAGAACATGCAATCTCTGCGCGCACACACACACTCACAGATTTGTAACTAAATCTTTGTGGGGACTCCATTTATTTCTATGGGGAAAACTCTAATCCCAACATGACGACTTTAACCCCACGCAGCCCTTAACCATGATTATCCAAACAAAATGCAAGACTTCTTGGTTGCATTCACAGATCTCTGTGGGGACCTGAAAAATGGTCCCCACAACATCAAAATAACTGGTTTTTATTGCATTGTGGGGAACCTTTCGTCCCCACACTGTAATATAAATATAATCAGTCAGGTAATGATATCTTTTTGGAGACCGCTCATTCATTTCTATGGGAAAAATGCTAATGCTAACTATGAGAACCTTAACCCCTACCCAGCCCTAACCATAAGTAATGAAACAAAACACAACAGTCCTTGCATTTTTAGTTTTTTTTCATTGCAGTCATGGATTTTTATAAAATAGTTTTATAAAATTCCCATGTAACGGGGTGTTTGGTCCCCATAAGGTAACGTATACCTGGACTGTGCACACACACAGTGGGATTTGAACCCACAACCCTAGGGACAAACGGCCACAGTGCCACCCACTTGACCACCATCTGGATTTAGTGTTTTTTTTACTGTCATCTATGATGATTTGAATGTACAGTAATGTATACATTGGGCTTGTGTATATACAGTCGGAGTGTGTTTGTGTTTGCTAAGCCAAACGAACTGCAAGAACAGAATAAATTCCCGAATGCAAGGAGTCTGCACCTACCTTATTGAGGGGTCAGTCTTGGCCCCTATGTCATCTATCAGAACTATGAAATCACGCAGCCCCCAAGTGGCTCCCCGGCAAGTTTACACAGTGGTGTAACACTTGTGGATGCCGGCATGGGCAGCTGGCTGATTAGAGCTGCTGATAGAGCAAACTCACAGCTAGGTTAATGGCTGTCGGGCCTCTCAGACACTGTTCACATTAAAGCCGCAAACAGCAGCTCTGGCATTAAACAAAGGGATACAAGAGGAAGGGCAAATGGGACGGGGCTTGGGGGTGGTATCACACTAAAAATGACCACTCAAAAGCCTCCATTTTGGTTTTTCCCTGTGACTGCCTCGGATTTGCAGTTGGGAACTGAATTCCTGCCCATTTGCCCACGAGCAGAAATGGGTCTCAGTGATGGAAAAAATGCGAAGAGGGATAAAGAGACGTACAGAAACAGGCCCCCAGTATCTCAGCATCAGCGGGGGGCTCGCAGACCTCAGCCCGAAGACGCCCCGAGCCCGGCTTTCCTGCCTGTCGCATGACGGGCTGTGACCGTCGATTCCTGTCAATTGTCCGGCTCCACGGCAACACGCACAAAAAAGACCGGGTAGAGAGAAAGCACAGAAAGGCTTACAGTGCACCCTGGGAAAACACGCTTCTTTCGAGCTGAAAAATGTAAGGCTGCACTCCACTCAAAAAACAACATCCTCGCTTCTAACTTTAGCTGAATGGCCAGCAGTTTTACCTGAAGTGAGTCGACTTTTTTGATTTAAAAGCCAGTTTCCAGCACGGGATGTTTATTCAGGTGTCTTAGGGGTATGGCTGGGTGATGTCTCTGGGAAATGGAACCAGCTATGTCATTGTCATCTCTGCTGGGGCGGTCGGATTGGAGGGCTTATAAAGTTTGTAACAAACACGTAAAAACAAAGCAAAACATGAGTGTGACTATAAGGTGGTTGTATGTATTGGTTCTTAGTATTTAACCATCGCCCTTCACCCAAAGTAACGTATAACCATGTTTAATCCTGGAAAAGTTTAGCCTGTTGAAGCAGCGATTACCTTCAGCAAAACAGTGATGACAACAATGTTAATAGGCATGAACTGTAGGATGTGTAAGGTAATCATGCCTGTCTGTCGATCAAGACACTATTAACAGTGCACTCTACTGCCTCTTTGCAAGCAGTGCACTGCTTGCAACAATGAGCCTCAAACTGCAGAAGTGAAGTGTGTGATGAAACGGGCCGTGTCATTTTCAGGATTAGACCCAAACAGTGTTTATTCATATACCCTGCCTTTCTGTGGCAGATGGAGGAGGGGGGGTTGGCAGGATGAAATCAGCTGAGGTGACTGAATAGGGCCTAAGCGCTGATGATTACCGACACACCCACACTTAATTCCCATTTTGTTTTCCTTCTGCTGATGTATTTTTGTTTTTGATCTTCTCCACTGTTTTGTTAAACCAGTCTCCAACCCTGAACCCAAACACAGTTCCTGTTCCATCCTTCCATCCCTCTCTGTCACACAACTCTCTTGTCCAACCAGTGCAATTTGTAGAAATGCGTTCACTACATCTGTGACATTTCATAATAAATTCACATGCCAGGCACTTTTTAGTTACCTGTCAGTCTAAACAAATCAATGAATGGACACGCTATTACAATAATAATTATTATTGAGCTCATGCATTATAAAAACATTAGCAATCCAAGGGCTATGTTTTAGAAGTTTATTTTATTAGGCAAGCCCACAGTCATGGCGAAAGAGACTTCAAAAGGCGGTAAGTGAGAGAAGTGAGGTCAGTTGTGAATTTTTGGACTTCCCACCCAAGCGAAGTGGCGTTTCCCAACGCCCACCTAAGCTGCAGATGTAATGGGCCTTCTGAGTCACCCCTGCAGTCAACACTGGCATGGGCACAGTTTGTGTGTCTCTCTCTCTCTCTCTCTCTCTCTCTCTCTTTTCCATTTGCACTTCTCTCCTGCCCTCCTGGTCCACACCTTGCTGACTAAAGAGTCTTCTGCCGTTATTGAGATGATAATTTGGTCTGTAACATTTCTCCATCCTGGGCCTGAGTTAATGCGCCTTCATCCCATGTTCAAGTGCGGTTTCAAAGGGCTGCATTAATACCAAAGTCATTTGATCTGATTTTGCATCTCAAAGCCATTTTTTAAGGGGGTGTCTTTGTGTTCACACCTTTCTGAAAATTTGTAATCCTCATGTCCATATACCTCTCACCATCTCTTCTGCTCAGATGTTCTTCTACAAACTGTGACAAAGTAGCGTCCATTCGAATCTGAAGCCATTCCGGAAACGTGGGGCTGACAGTCGGACCCTTACTAACTGTAACATCTCTGGGGTCTGAAGATTTCTGTCAAAAACAAGGCAGGAAAAGGGGATGAGAGAGGAGCTATTTTCCATCAGAAAAAGCCCCCTTTCCCCGATTGTCCAGGAATGTGAAGCATATCCTTAAGAAGATTAGGAGGCTCCCTGATATAACAGGGTTTATTGGGACGTGCCAAAGGGGCTAGTAGATCAAACAGACACTGACTTCCTCGTCATTGGCTGTGGCTTATCCCAGAATGCCCTAGCTCTCGAATATTGACCCCCTTATTATCCACTGATCCCCACTTGTCCCCTGTGCAGCATTCTGGTTTCACGAGCTACACACACATTCACACATGGACATACTGCACAGAGACCCCTGAACCACTTCAAGTAAGTCAGCTATTAGTACAGCTCAGTCTGTGTGATCTCCCCACCCTTTCTCCAAACTCTATTGTAAAACACGCACAGATATATACAACATTTATATCCATGTTTAATGATAAAGTAAAGCTGGGGGGGGGGTGCAATTATACAGGTTATTCAGGATATTACGATTTTACAATTGCAGAAATAAATGCAACATCAAACAAAACTATACATTACTTGCAAGAGCATGCATGTGATTTTCATTTTTTTTTTCAATGCTTTTTTGCAACTAAAACTTAAAACAGGCTGCTTGCATTTGGACCGTGATGTGTCCAGTGTTGCATTTGCAGTATGCATTCATGTGCGATTTTTGCTAGGCTGCGCTGCAAGGAAGATGGGCACTGCAAGCATACCTTGTTCAACAACAAAACTGCTAGCAACTGTGGAAAAACAATTCCCAAATGTTCTGCACAAAAGTGAAGGCAAGTTTTATATTCTGTTAAGTTGAAGCATTGGAAGGAGCACAGATGAGTATAGTTACCATCAAACAAACAATGAACAATTTCTTTTAATGTTTTTGACTGGTTTTATTTGCCGCTAATGTTGAATTCAGAGTTTAACAACTGGAACCAAAAGACAGTATTTTCTTTTATATATCAGTCCAGAAAAAAACTGAGCACTGAAATGTGATTATGTAATATAAAAAGAAATATGCACAGAAGGTCATTATATATATATTTTCAATTTTGCCAATTTATGCAAATTTTGTTCAAAAAAGCACGTAGAAGTCCAGAAGTTGAATCTCAAATTCTGAGAAAAGCTGCTGCAATATCAGACATTTTTGCCCGCCACAATCACAAGAAAACCCTGTAAAATCCCATAGGAACTGGTTATATAAGGTATAAAAGCTACATTAGATGGTTAAAATGGCTACATGCCCTTCTTATTCTGCTGCCTTTTGCTGTTAATGATGGGAAACACAAACATCGTGCCCTTACGCTGCTACTTGCAGCTTTTGGAGATCAGTGTAAAGATGCATAGCAAAACAGGTTCCAGGAATATTTCTACACTATTTATCGAAGTGTTTATCAAAAGGAAAACAGGAACGATCTCAGACATTTGCAGACTATGCTGTTTGTCCAGTAGAAATTATTATTTTTAAAAAGCACGCCTGGCTGCAAAATAGGGATTTGATTACATCCAAACTAAGTATCTGTGAGAATGTGAGGCCATTAGCCACTGCGTTGAAATTTATCAAAGTTGGTTACTCATTAACGGCGCCCAGTGAAAGCTGTTTGTATCATGGTCTCTTCTTTCTGCGGCTAGCTGACTTTGTGATGGTTCCTTTCAGACACTGTTGAAATGATTCAAATAATTTCAAATGTTAATCAAAACCCCCTTTAGAGTTATGAAACAGAACAAGCCAGAATGTATCTGTTTCTGGGTTCAAAAAAAAAAAAAAAACTCTAAGCAAATTTACCCAAGGCATGTCCAGGGGAGATCTGGGGTGCCGTCCACCAGAGAAAAAAAGGCCTTCGCACCTGCCCTCTGTTTGATCAACATCGCAAATTCAACCGTACTCTGTTCCAGATGCACAATGCTATCATTCTGAATCTCCAGAGTAATCAATCTCTTATCTCTTACTGGCTAATTGTAAGCTCTCCTTTTACGGCGCACGGCAGATGTAAGCCGGAGTGCCAGGGAGAAGTCACGAGGTACAACCGGGAACTATTGCAGAAATGGGATGGGATATATTCCGGCCTCTAACCCATCCATAGTCCTGGAAAAAAACTGGCCAGATGTCTCGCCTATAAAAATACCTCAATATATCCGCAATTACCTCAATAGTGGCATGATCATTTGATGCACTGTTGCACTTCTGAGTATGTTAGCATGGACCTAATAACCTTTTAAACATTTCTAAGCTGAATTTAGAATTTAGTTAGTCTGAATGTTTATTCAACTCTTATCTGCAGTTACTTCAGTATTGAACTGGGTCACTCCACTGTCAAAACAGAAAGTGTGGCCTGTAGGTATACTGGGCAAATAAATAGCACTCTGGTACCATGCTTGTCAGTGAGATTTTGAATGTTTCTGCTAAAAGGCAAAGGAGAACCACGAGAAGTAAGTGTTGCATAGTCCAAACACGATCTGCACGTTAATCAGCGTCTGGTCAGGGTGAATGAATCGCTCTGGAGCATAGCTTGACACATAAGCTTGTCTCCCCCAAAAACCAGCACTTAGCCTATTGAACTTGGCAGCCAGTGCTCTGTGGGTCTGGTGCGGCCCGGGAGGCCATCACGTTGGCCTGTTTCTTTAGACGTCCGCTTGTTCATCCCCAGCCACCCTAAATAGCTGACCCCAGAGGCTAAAGCGTGAGTCTGGTCCGCCCCACATGACGGAAAGCAGAGGTCTGCGGCGGCCATGAGTTCACACCATTATCGCACCCCATGGGAGAAAGTAGTGTGTGGGAGGATTGGGGGGAGGGGGTCGATTCCTCGGGCTCACAGGCCCTGTTCTTGTGTATCTTGGTATTCTTTGGATCAACCCCTCCACTACAGCCAAAGGGGTGACAAGTCACAGCCAGGGTGTGAAAGCGGAGTGGATATGGAAAACGCACTCCTGACTTTGCTCCAGCTTGGTTCAACACACACACACGCGCGCACACACACGTGTGCACACAGTTTCTTGTTTACCTATTTCTCCATATCTTTTGGCAGGCTTTGTGGCAGTTCCTAATGCCACCATAGATCCATTGTGAGACCTCACTTCTCCCTGACCCTCCAGCTAGGAAATACCCGTTTCTGCTAATCACAGTCTTTGGTTATTAACAAAGTTATGACGGACAGATATTCGCTGCGAAAGTGTTATTAGATTTTAGGGGCCGAGTCAACTTTTATGTCAATCTTGGCAGCGGACAACCGTGCATTTAGTGGTAATAAAGCATTCTGGATTTAGAAGAAAGATGGAGATGAGAGAGTTCCAGAGAGCCTGTCTACTGAAGAGCAACAGGAAGCCAATAAATCTCAGTACCGCTTCTCTCGAAGCTGTGTGCTACCTCCAATGGCCCTGCAAAATCTCACCCTGGGACTGGGTTGGCAGGACAGGACCCTGGGGAGTGGGGGTGAGAGAGACATGAGGTGGATGGGGGGGGTGAGTGAAGGCAGATGTGGCAGAGTGGGATGGATAGCTGAGGGGGTCTTTATGCTTCCGGTGGGTGCAGTTGCAACACCAGCATGGCGAGCGCGGTTCTGCACATCAGCTTTCCTACAGATATATGGAGTTCTGGCCCCAGAAATCTCTTAACGCTCGACCTTGGGCCGGGTGCATCCCCAAGGGCCGCGGATTACAGCCACACCACAGTATTTTTTTTTTATCTTGACATCATGACCTTGGCATATTTACATGCTCAATAACCAGGCAGAGTCACCCACAGAGGAAGAGCTAAAGAAATAACTCACGATACTGTTCCTTCAGCTCACACTATGCTCCATTCATAACGTACCTCATCACTGACTTTCCGGGTGACGGGGGCCAGCGAATTCGATACCAGGACTCCGTTTGAAGCTGGAGGGGCGGCGAAGCCGCGGGACAGATTCCGCCACGGCGTCCGACATGGAACCAACACCCAATTATTCTTGGGTCTCCACCCACACCGGTGGTCTTCCCCGACACCGCCCCCACTTATTACACGGCTGTAAAGTTTCCATGGTCTGGCAGACCTGCAAAGATGACCCCAGCTATTCCTGTTGCGGTATCCATTTTAGGTTTTTTTTTTTTTTCTGTCCCCACTTTCCATTTGCCGGACAATTATCATAATCATTTCAGGATATCGGAGTATCCGGTGATGTGGGAAATGTTTTTTGTGTTACTGTGATTTGCTGGAGCTTTTCCTCCCCCTATTTTTCTGTGTATTTTGGACAGAAATTGTAAATGTAGCCCTGCATGAGTATGAACTTTTAAATAGGGTATATTAACAGAAGGACTGTCATTCTGTGGCCAAACCCATATTTCACTGTGGTCTCCAGATTAATGTAATACTTATGGGACCTGAACAAAGGTAATGGTCTTACACAGTACTGTGTGCCATTCTTCCTCTTTGAAGACACTGGATGGGTCTTGGCTGTGGATCCCCTTCCTGGTGTGGGGGGAAAAAAAAAATCCATATATATTTGTTGAATAATATATAGATAGGGACTATATACAGCTCTCCACTATACACACAGCCTGCAATTATAATCTATCTCCAGCCCATGAGCACGGAGATGTATGACAGGTACTGTTCCATTCCTGCCATTCCTCAAAACAGAATATGACTCTTCACTATCAAATGAGTTCATTGGGATTATATGCCACATACACATGTACTGTGTGAATATTACACTATGGTATCTAATTATATCTATTTTCATATGAATTGGTTTCTTTACTAAAATGTTCAATATTTCCCTATTTTACCATGTTGAATAACACCCATATCATTTGCTGCTGATATCTTTCAGAAACGTATTCTAAGTCTAGCTCCCTCTAGTGGACATATTGCATCATGAAACACAGCATAGTTACCAAGCAGGGAGGCAAGATATAAAATGCAAGGTCAAGGTGCCTGGGTTTCCATGGCGCAACCTGGTTAGCCTATCAACACATGGAGAAACCAGGGGTCAAGGGTCACATTGGAGCAGATGTTGGGGAGGCTAAATGGAAAAAAAAGGAGAGCATGCTCTGAAGTTAGAGGCAATATAATAATGAAAACCAGTAACGGTCAAGTGAAATCAACAGGATGGATGTAAGGAAGTCTTGAATTGTGTTCTGGTAAGCAGAGCCTCTCAGTCAGTGCCAAGGCACAGTTCCCCCACTTAAGGCATCAGTTCATTGGTTTTGGGCTCAGAGACAAGCCCCACTGTTTAGTTCCAGGTCTTTTAATGGTGTTCATATGCAGTTTGATCAGTCCAGCCCAGATGGGGCGGGGCTTGGGCCCACACGGGTGTGGGTATTGGTACTGGAAGAGAATTGGGTTCACGGGTAAGACTTTGTGGGAGATTCTGCTTAAATACACACCCGATCCGGAATATGGATGTCTGCACTCAGCTGACCATAACATGAAGCTCTATACACACACAGAGAGGAAAAAGGCCACTTCTCCCACTCGGCAAACACATTATATTTCATCATTTCAACCTCCCCGACCAGAGGCAGAACCCACTCCCAGCCCCATTTTCCTCATTAAGACATATCTCAAGACCGCAGACATTGCAGTGCAGCCTGTTTCAATAAGAAACCGAAAGGTTTTATCATCTCATTTATTACCTCGAGGAAGTGTGAGAGGCCTTTGGCAGGTGGGGAAGCCCGCGGAAATAAATCTCGCTTTACTTTTGCGTAATGATCGGCTCACCCTCCAGCAGATACTGTAACTGTGCTTCCATGCCTCAAATATGTGTTGGTACAACTCCTGTAGACTAAAAAAAAAAAAAAAAAAAAACAGACTGGCGTCATGTAGAAGAGAGCACCTCCAAGACATACAGGCATACATAGAAAAAGACCCATTAAGATGCATCCAATGCTTTTATGAGAAGTGGCTTCAGCAAATCTGCTTATTTACAGAGAGGCTACTTTTGGCATGCAGAATGACTTGCGCTCTCCCTTCGGGGCTCCTGGTTTGATGTCTGGTTGAAGCGAAGGGTTGAGAAGTAGCTACTAGGTATCTGGTACGTGTCCCAGGTGTGCTCTCATCCTCACGGTGAACCCGACGGGGGGGTGGGGTACATTCCTGGGCCTTTTGCTTTTTTCAGGTATCCACACAATGAGGTCTAACAAACGATCATACCTGAGCAAACCAGTCAGCTGAAATAGCCTGCGAGTCAGAGCACTCCTATTGGCTGTCCATATAACTCAATGGCTGTGTTACTGCCAGATGCCCACATGTGGAAGCCATTCACAGTGAGGCCCCTCAGTGTGAACATCGAGTGGAGGTCCTCCATTCTATCTCAATCTTTTTATTGCGAGCTCCAAGCCAGTGTCCACCATTTCATCAGGATGTCACATGTTTTGATACGACTCTATACAGTTATGCTTCCTTATTGGTTAATATCAAGTTTGGTAAGTGGGTGAACAGCTGATCCAGCAGAAAGGAAAAATGCAACAAGATTTCTCATAAATTTAAAAATAAAGTAATAAATAACAACAATACGTGTCAAAGGAGTAAATCCCATTACTTGGTTAAATTTACTTGCGATTTTCTAAAATGTGAAATCTTTAAAAATTAAATTAGGTTCAGATGGATAAGGGGGAAAAAAATCTCAGCAGTGTCTTTGAAAGTCTGTCTCTGCTCAAAGAATCAAAAGAAATCTTTCCATAAAACTTTAATTGCTCTCTGTTTTGTCCACCCATGCACATCATAGCTTTAATTCCCAATATTTTTTCTCTTGTGACACATTGATCTCCATTAATTTTATTTTTTTTTATTGCGTTCAATTCTTCTGTGGCAATCTTACGACAAACAAATCAAGTGAAGTAAACATACAACTAAACATAAGCATATCCCTCTGGCTTAAGATGGTCTCACTACGCTCCCATACTTGCTGATATCGAGGAGATTTATCTGCAGGTCTACTACAGTTGTACACGTGTAAAGCCAATGTTTTATACAGATGTAGGTAACTGTGCGTTTCATGTGAGAAATGAGATTCTGATTGGAAATGGGCCTTATGTCCCTGACGTGATATATCTCCCTTTGCTGCGGGGTACAGTGTAAACCCTTTATGAGAGTCAGCTGGAAAGGGATTTTCAGGATAGGGCCCGGGCCAAAATCCGGCCCGCTGGAGTCCGCTAAGTGCCTCTCTCACACTAGTCCCAATCCCAGAACACAGCGGGAGAGCTGAGTGAAGACGCCGCGGACAGAGACGGCGATCCAGGGCTATTACAACAGCGGATGAAAATTCAGCAGGCATTCCAAACAGGGGGTGGCGAACCTAGGAAAGAGAGACTCACCAAGGTTGAGTGACCTGTGCGGGGAGGTACAAGGAGGTGGGGGGTCTGTACCGACCAGCGTGACCACAAACAAAACCAAGACATCCAGGTGAACATGGCCAGAGGGCAAGAGATGGCGAGAGAAGCCACACACATGTTCCAGACCGTGGAAAAATACACACACGTTATGTGTGGCAGCTGGCTCTTCTGAAGCTGTTGGTCAACATGGTCGTGTGTCATGTTTACCCGGGACAAATCTAAGCTGTAGTATGAAAACTCACACATACAAGGTATAGGGCGATTCCAGGCAAATGTACATTTGATGTTACACCCACACTGATAAAGAGATGTAATTGCAATATGTCATACAAAATAGTGGCACTGCCCTGTAAAAAAAAAAAAAAAAAAAAAAACAAAGCCTTTAAGATGGAAGGTTTTAGCAGGTATAGGGGAGTGTGAAGGACAATCTAACATGGGGTTAAATGTAACACTGATCTTTTACGTAGTACCACAGGGTCGAGCAGGGTGTGCATACAGTCAGGGTACCACGTGACAGCAGACGGTCTCCTGCTTATTTTCAGAGTGTTTGGGTGCATTTTCGTGGAGATATACAGCAAAGAGTGTTTCTCACGGCATGAAAGAATTTCTTTATTGTATTTGTTTTTCAATTGCTGAGGTGTGTGTGTGTGTGTGTGTAAGTCACCAAATCCAATCTTGTATTACCTTAATTACAGTCCCGTTACCTAAAACATAGCACGATCTTGAAACAGAGAACCAACTCCTAGTATGTGTTAGCCAGACTTAAAAAAGTCACACTATGACACTGAGTCACAGCTAAGTTGCTCTAAGTATACTATAATAATGAAATGACACTTTTTTCACAAATCAAAATGCTTTATGGAATGTCTTCAAGAACAATGTTATCAAAGCATCAAAGTACTTTTGTCAGGATTGAGTGTTAATTAATTCAATATTTATATATAACAGATGTTTCTAGCAAGGCTGCCATTAACCCCTCAAGAGGTAAGTACATTTATTTTCCACCACTTTTTGTAAAATTGAACATAAACTTGTAGAAAGAAACTTCAAGTGTACATTTGTAGCAGAGATGTTTATGTTGCTTGCATAAAAATATGATAGATTAATCTCAAATATTTTTAAAATCATTGCGCTAAACCAGAAATGTTTGAGGTTGTGCTCTGTCATTTAGGGACTCCCATATTATAGGAGCTGATACTGTATAAAGAGGCTTCCCTACTCTTCTGAAGCTCCGAGACGCGATCTGGCAGGTCCAGTCTACACTTACATATCCACACAGAGCTGGGTGGCGTGACAGGGGCGCAAACAAGTGCGGCAGAAGCGAGATGGAGGGTGACGCCCCAGGAGGGTCAGCAAACGGGCACTGGGGAGTGAAAACACACACACACGTGTGATACTCTCTCTGCAAACAGGTTTCCATTCAACAAACACCAAAGAGAGATGTGAAAACAGTGGTCCCATTTTCTGGACAATTTCCTAAAGTCTCACGGTTAACAGTCTTCCTTTATGTGTATTAAATATTAATTGTTTTCATTAGACACAGTTCTTGGTTTGGATAAATATTTGAAAAGCTACATGCGTCTAGAAAGTTCTGCCTTTTTCTTCCCACAAAGGCAGCGTTAGAACTGTGCCCAAGAATGCCGAATGAGTTTTTAAAAATGTATTATTGTTTTTATTTTTTTCAATAATCTGGTTACCGCTTAACAATTAGGTGTTATGCAAGGCTCAATATTTATTTTTTCAATTCAGAGAGGTAGACAATCCCTTAATTTTCAGTGTTAAGGGACTGAGGGGTGTTTCAAAAAACAAACCTTTGTGTATAAAAAAAAAAAAAAAAAGTACAAACCAGTTTGTGTTTGTTTTAATTGCGAACTGAATGCACAGTGCCAGGAATACAGCCTATTAGTCAATCCTGTCAAGTTTTATTTACATTGGCTTTGATTTTTATACTGTATCTGCGTAATAAAATGATCAATTACTTTTTTGTTTGTTTTTTGTTGCCTTTTATTCATCTCTACCTCCTTCCCTCTGATAGGAATGCCTCTTGTCCCATGTGGAAAACAAGATGACAACGACAGATTATAGATGATAGATTAATTAGAAAACTCATTAGGACATTCATTTTACCATCTGTCTTTTTAAGTACATAGAAGTGCTTTAAATACATCACAGCACCTTATATCAAACTCATGCTTCACCTACAGTACTGTCCCTCAGAGTAGACACCTAGTTTTTGCTGCATACAGGGTACATACAGTAATGACATCTCTCTTATTGTACTACAGCCCTGACTGATGTCACATGATGATGTCACTGCTGGCCAGGGAGAGGCACGTCAAGGCAGCGACATTCTGCATGCCCGGTTTTCTGCGTCCATTGCCTGCAAACTGCGGTACTTTGGCATCCCTGATTTATTCTCATTAAACGCGTACGGGTCCGTGCAGCTGTTCTAGCAGTGAGAACCTGGAATGGGCTGGTTCTGATTATGGAAAAGCCCTCGTTCCCCACAGTGAAATTAGCTGTTTATCATGCAGCAGGCTGGCTTCCATTAAGGATCACGCCTCCTCTTGGTAGCTCCCTCTTCTCTCTCTCTCTCACTCTGTTACAGTCCAGGACGGGTGATAGATGGCGTTTCTCAACACTGTGTTCAGTGCACGATGCGTGAATGTCGACCTGTATTTTCTTGTGAATGCTTCCTTTGCCATTGCTGCTGCCGTATTCCATGTCCCCTTTCAATTTCAACCCAAAACGTTTGGCCCGTACAGTCAGTTTTTCTGATTCCGAGAACCTATACACATGATATTAATCTAATCTTGCCCTAACACTCTAGCAAGTTTCACATAACGTTAAAACAAGGTTAAATGACAGTTGTGAAAATGTTGAGGGAGGGGGCAGCGAGGAAATTAGTCCACAAGCATATTTGTGTCGTCGATAAGATGGCCATGGGGGAGAAGGATCTCCATCATAGATCTGTCCTTCTCATCACAGCATCACAAAAAAATACAGCGAGATCCAGGCCTTCAGGCAAAAATGGATGTTTGTAATTATCATTGTAAGCTGTTAACTGGCCTACTGCAAAGGACTGGCCTCTGAGCTGATGCATAAGGGAATATTAACTTGGAGTTCTCCTTTCTGGTCCGTTTTCACACTGCAATTAATTTTTAGGTCCAGGAATCTATGGTCAAGGAATATGGTTTCTGATGTAGAAAGGGTATTAATTGAGAAACTGAGCAAGTTGGAAACATGTGTGGGGGGTGGGGAGAGGTCTGTTTCCAAATATTTGAGTTTGGTTTTTAGTTGGAAAAAAAGGAGCTTAGTGAGATTAAAACATCAGACAAAGGAATGAAGGAATGCTTTTACTTCAGATAACCCCAGGGTCCTCGACCAGAGAACCCCTGGCTATCACGGGACCACGTTTGGCACTTGATAAGGATTAGGCTCAGTCAGACCTGTGAGGTCAGCGGTCATTATGCAAGGGTCACCACTAAAGGACTGGTGACCCTGCCTTGCCCTCCACCCCAGCAGTCCTCACCCACTATCACACAACTTCAGGCTTTTGGAGATTAATGGCACTCCGGCAGATCCAGCAGTACCTCCTCCTGGAGCATCTGAGCACAGACGGAAAGGCCCGGGGTCACGCGGGAAACACGCTCAGGAGTAACGGGAGAGTCCCTCGGAAAAAGAGGGAAGTGTACGGAGGACCGCAAAGCTCATGGAAATTTACAGTTGCATTGGACTGTGTAAAAATCATGCAACTGAAAAATAAGATGTTTTGACAGCACCTTGACTCTGAAACATTGGCTTAGGCATTTTGTTTTTGTGCGCTACTCTCCTCCAGTAGAGTTTGAATCAAACCACATCGACTCTGTCTCCATAAAAGTTTCCCCTTTCATTCCTCTTTTCCTCCTCAGACCATACATTCCTCCCTTCATCCCTCTCATCCTGTCAGTGGTTCTAGGTTTACTTGGACGGTAGGTACCCACCCCCCTCGGGGAGAACCATCTCAGATTTCCTTTTGGGGAGGGGAAGAGTTAATAAAATAAGTATTTTGGCTGCTCCTGTCACATTGCGGCTTCAGCAGGAATGTTGTGATTTAATAAAGGCGAGGTCCCTTTAATAACTCCAAGCAGGAAGTATATTACCCTAAATGAGAGCCATTCCCTGGCCACAGACTGGCTTGGCTTTAATGAAGGGGTCACTTGGTGCCATTTAGGAGCCATGTTAAGAGGAACACAGAGGTACATGCTCATACACAAATAGAACATACTGGCGTGTATAAATAAATATGGCAGAAACGTACTGAAATACTAGTTTTTTTTCCACTTCCAGAAAGACAAGTGATCTGATCTAGACTCAAAATTTTTTCTTAAAGCGTTTTGTTTTTTTTAGGCCCCGTATTGCTGTCGAGCCTGGTTTTTTCCAGGCCAAAGAGCTTTAAAAGCTAGAGGAAGAATATTTTCCTAAGTTTTGATCATTTAAATGTGGTGGTGACTGCTGAAGGAGAGGTGACACTGAGAGTGCCCCTTAAGAGCCGTTCCAGTGTAGAACCTCGATAATCATCAGCAGCATACTTCAAGTATGTCCACCCTTTACCGGAAGACTGGGCTCGATCAAAGTGGCCCACATTACTTTCCTCTAAGATTGATCATTTGTAGGTTCTCCACGCAAGCTGTCAGGAAGCTGTCCCCATTGCCTTGGTGCAATCTGGAGATCATGGCCGGTAAACACTAGGTGGAGACATAATTTCCTAAAGGAGATGGAATTATTTCAACCCGCAGCTCGATAATCCCTCTCAACACACTCCAGGCTCATCTTACTACTTATTTTATCATTTCCACTGCTTGTAAAAGAGGCCTGACTCTTATACTTCTACTCCTCCTTCTAAGGCTCCCATTTGGAGCAAAACCTTCCCAAGATCAGATGCAGATGCCTGCTCTGTGTGCCGGATTGAAGATGTCGACGGAGTGTGTAACCTAGGCTGGAAAGGACAAACAACACTGAGGAAGACTTGTACACAAAGTACAGCTCATTAGAATTTTTTCATTCATGGTTGCCATCAAACGGCCTCATCAGTCTACAGTTGTTGAACTGCAGTCTCTCTTAGCTGTTTAGGGGTATCCTGCAAGAGAAGGCGGCATTGGGAGTCCTGAAGACATCTTCTTAAAGAGAGGTGCAACAGTATTAATAGCAGAAAAGTAGTTTAAGCAGCATATTATATCATAGAGGTAAGCCAGGCACTTGGGGCTCTCCTTTTGAGGTCTAATGCTCCGGAGGGTTATGAGTTTGAACCTTCTAGGGGTGCTGGGGTTAAGCTGAAGAGCCTGAGTGCCAGGTGTGAATCGTCCTGAGGGGGCCTGCGGTTACCCTGCTCCCCTTAAGCCATCAAAAACCAGCCAATGAGCTTTGCGACCGGGTTGCGGGGGTTAACCTAAAGGTCCCCCCCCCCCCCCCGAGGTCCACGAAGTTCATATATCGCGGACACTTGATCTTCAGGCACGCTGTGGAAAATAAACACGGCGTTTAATCATGAGACGGACAGAGAGAGCAGAGGAGAAATGCAGCGGCCATTATGTGGACGGTTAGACACCATTACATTGTCTGCCTCGTTTAAAGACATTAGCTTCCAAAACCAGATCAAAGTCACCCCCAGTATGTTTTTGAGACGGGAAGTAGAAAAAAAAAACTCAAACTTCAGAAACCACCCCACTACCATCCTAAATGCCTTTGACATGAGTCCTGCACTCTGGTTTTCTTCAAAATGTTTTCCAAATGCCTTTATATGTTCAAATCTTTCTGGTGACAAAATAAAGCATATATCTCTCTGTGAGCAAGTATGCCCACATCCCCACTAAGCTAGTATTGGTCTATAAAAAGCACTCCTTGAGAAAATTCTGGGACTCCAAAATATACTTAACCGATCTCCTTGATCTAGCAATTTATTGACGATGAAAACTTCAAAGGCTCGAAACCTGACCCTTGCATGTCTTCGAACCATGGCTGCAGCAATTTCCATAAAGACAAGGCTTGGAGGGATGCTGGGGCCAGCCATTGGTAGGCAGTATATTGGCCATCCTCGCTTTTACATAAAGTTAATTCGCTCTTGATGACAACCTGTGGCGAAGGTGAAAGGTGAGAAGAGAAGTTTTTCCATCAAACCGGCTGTTTTATAGACCGGAGCTCACAGACATGGTAATTAATCTCTTCTTCCTCAAGCCCTCACCCTTAGCCGCTATAAATTACTGACTGGGAATTTATACTGTCTGAATGAAATGGCAATGGGGCCCTGAGAGAGGATGGAGAGGGGGGGGGGGGGGTTGGATTCCTCATGTGATGATGGATCTTCTTTTATCGGACGTCGATTTAAATCTGTGGGATGTGAATCCATGGTGGAATCTCTGTCATTTCAAGATAAGTACCAGCCATAAACAGGGGAATGAAAAGATTCATCTATTCATAAACGAATCTGTGGAGAACATGAAGAACTAAGGGAATACAAACACATAAATTTAATCAGAAATCTGGGTCGCAGATTGGTGCCAGTTATTATGTACCAGTGGGTGATCAGAACCTTGAGGATCACCCCATAGGGGCAGAATTCACTCTGATGGCACAGTCCCCAAAACATAGTTCCAGGTGCCTTGTGGCAATCTACCTGGAGGTGGAGGATGTTCACATGGTCACTGGACCTGCCTCTTCACCAAGGACCCGGGAATGTGGCCGCCTCAGAGCCAGCATGCTGCAATTAAATCCACATTTTGATACAGACCCGCGTTTCTGGAAGGCAAGACCAGCTGTGGTTTACTAGCCTCTGCTTCTCGAACAGGATGACGGGCCTCTCAAGTTTCAGCGATTGCAGTCAATAATGCCGTCTGGTTTCAGTTACATTTTCATTTCATTATTTCAGATTTATTGCCCTGGTAGTTGCACTAGCTGTTGTCATATGAATTTGAGTATTATCTCTCTGATCCTAATGGATATTCCAAATATTTGACCATCGTCTGAGCTCAGGGATAGTGAGCAGAAATACAGATACCCGGCGCAGCTGAGTTTTCTTCCCGCCCTACAATCAATTCCTGAACATATGGGATCAACTGGCTCTCCTTTGCTCCTTGCAAAGGCACAATGCAGACATTGGAAAGGTTCCCTTATTGCTTACACACACGACTCCTCAAACACCTGATGTGAAAGTAAAAATGTCCTGTTTTCCCCTTAATAGTGAATTTAAATCTGGCCAATATGGTTACTACTTCAAATCACAAAATCTGGTGTTTTAAAATGCGACTTTCTGACAATGACACTCGCCTGTTAAAATTGCCTCACATTATCGGACTGTTTTATTGGCAATTCAATGTCACAACGTCTTAGTTATTTTAACTGGTAAAATTTGATGCAGTAATTCACATTTTTATATTGGCCTTCTGCTATATGCATCTCCAATTGTCTTGGATAATTATTTTCTCCCAAAATAAAATATACTAATTTCTTTCTTTTTATATCAAAATCTATATCAACAGAAATGCACACTTATAAGAAAAACAAGCTGTAATCAAAGCTTCTCACTTTCTTTTTATGAGTTTAAAATGCTTCCCTAAAGTGTTTTTTCCCCTGGAACTGCAGGAAGGAAGGGTCTACAGTCCTCTGACAAACTCTCCTGCTCTACCCTGCTACCTGTTACACTACAGAACCAAAAATCTTGGTACTCAGTTCCTGGAGTGAGCTTATCCCTACAAACAGGCAGAAGTAAGGTGCATCAAGGACTGTGAGGTCACTGGGGAGGGTCAGACCCCGGAGGGTGTTTGCACAGCCGTCTGGCAGCACAGCCTGCCTGTCTGGTTGAGGGGCTTGACCCTCAGCTGGCAACAGTAGTGTGAAGGAACCCAGTTGGTCATTAGGCAGTGAAGTTCATTGGACTCGCAATCCTCTCCACAGCTGCCAAGCGGGGATATTTACCAGGCAAAGATGGAGATGAATAAATATATACATAGCCATTAACCCAGATACCGCAGGCATGAGACATCTGGAACTGGACCCTTCAGAGCAAAACATCACATGACAGGTTGTAGGTGTACTTTGTCCTACTGTGGTATGTGTAGATGGGGATGGTACAAAGGCATAGTGTCACACCACATCAAGGAATCCATTTCAGTCTTCACAGTTAATTACAAGAAAGCTAAATGGAAAAAAAAAGATCATTTGCTCAGGGGTCATGGCTCCCATTCATTTGACAGAAATGGGGCTTGAGGCTTAGCGTTAGCTGCCATGGCTGCATTTGTGATGGAATTCAAACCCGCAACCCCATGGGCACACAAAAGCGGTAGGATACCAGCTGAGCTGCATAGCAGCATACCAGCGTAAATTGACATCAACGTACCAAAAGCAGAGACCTGAACAGAGAACCGAGTTCTTCTGTTCCTGCTGAATTAATCATAAGAGGCATGCTATCTCAGCAAACACAGAACCCCGCCTTCCCCGTCGAATTCGTATCCTATGTAAATGTTTAAGTTTCAGAGCGCAGCGTTCCTTTCCCCTCCTTCAAAGGGAGCCTAATTAACTACCAAGTTTCTCCCTGCCATGAAACAAGGGCAGCGGTATCAGCTATTATAAGCCAAAGCTCAAATGCGGTAAACTAAGACAGAATCAATATTTTAGAAACGATAACAGTATTCAGAGAGTGAGCGCGCCATTTCCAACACGCTTTGAGATCATGACTATCCCATGCAGGAAGATACGCAGTATCATTTTTAAGTGAATGCTGCCATGTTTGCAAGTTTCTTCAGGAGCAGGTCAGAGATCGTTTGAAGGTTAGCATGTATGGAGGGATCCAAATTGCCCAGAGCTTAGTGAAAACACGCAGTGGATGAGTGACACTTTCGGGGAGAGACTATGCTAGTCAGCGGCAGCACCTTCATGTTCACTCCCTGCTTTGCTTCTCTATCTGAACTGAATGAATTTGAGCAGAACCCCAAACACAAAGTATTTCCTATATTGCCAAACCAAAGAAAGATCCTGAAAAAGTATATCTTTAAACCCCGTGTTCAGAAATCACAGCTGGAGGCTCTCTCAATATATCTGATGGGGGTCCAGAAACCACACCTTATGACAAGAAAATGAATTAACCTGCAGAGAAGCACAAATACAAAATGAATGCGTTATATTGCTCAGGAAAACAGAGTTAAAAGTATGACTGAATGAGCAAACGAAAACTGAAATTTAAATGAATGAACGCTGGCAACAATACTGTCATGCATGATTAAACCAGTGAATAAATGCATATATCAAGGTTTTCGCAAACGCAAACAGTTCTGCAAGCGATTCTCTTCACGGATCTTTAAATCAGTCTTTGCGAAAAGAAGCTTGTATGCATTTTTTAACGCAATGATGTAAATATATATGCACGTTGCATGTATTCAGCATGATTTCCAAGGACTGGAAACAGCGTGAGACGTGATTGTCGCTGTAGACTTGTGTATTAAATGCGCATGCGTAAATTTTCCGAATCCTTAGTGGAGTGTGAATACCTGCATTACTGAGCAAGTCGCGGCACGCAGTGAGTGACATTAATTCACAGGATAAACGTGTGCAAAAGGTATCCACTGCTCTGTGTAGTTATTGAAGCAATATCTCATCCTAGAATCTCATTCCCTGAATCTTTTGTGTGCAAAGGAGACAAGTACAGTAAATTAGAGAATAGCCTATTTCGCAAATAGACCTATCACATACCCGTGACTTTAAAATGATAGGGTTTCAGTTTGTTGTGTGTTCTGAGTCCTCATTTATGAAGATGCATGCTCAGTTTGCATGTATTTGTACATATTGTCCTAATGGGTTTTTTTTTCTCTCTATCGTTCATTGTGGGAGGTTCAGGAGTGTTTCCGATGAAGAAAACAAAAGCCAGAAAGAAATTCTATCTCTGGAGGGAAAAAATAGAACAGTTTCAAACTCATCTGTGATTAGCATAATAGAATTAGCCCTTCCAACAAAACAGGTATTAGCACACCGGTGGTGGGATTTGGAATGGGATCCATCTCTTTCTTCTCATGGCAGGTCGGGACTCGCAGCCAAGGAGAGGGAAAATCTTCTCATTGTTTCTCGCTGGCCCGTGACTCATGTAAGATGTAGGCAAGGAGTCTGAGCACACAAAAGCACATGCACACACCAACACCAAGTAGGCGGAAAGAGTAAAAAGTGAAAACACACACCGCACAGTGCCAGTGCCCATATACACACATGAAGAACCTTACAGCTATGCTGCTGCCTGCTGCAGGATATCTATCCATTGTCTAGTGGGGACTAACAGACTTGAATATTACTAGCTTTTGGAGGAGGTGTAGAAGATGAGCAGATCTGCTGTTCCTTTTTTCAAGCTTTGGCAAAACCTTTCCCACATGGTGTGTAAACAGGCTGCTATTACTGTCATGGGGGGTTGGGTCAATGTTAAATTAGATCAACACAACCATCACTGAATCTAGTTCATAGTCCCAAGCTGTCCCCATCTTGTTTTCAACATAAATACTGTCATAACTCTAGCAAATTCTCCCAAAACAACCCAAGGGAACAGTTTCATGACCCATCTCAGCACCAGCGTCAGCGTTCCAAGTGTGGACAGTTCCTGCTAATTCACCTCCCTCTATGTCAAAGCCAGGCTTCAGCAAAGAATAACAGCAGCGGATGCCAACTGCTCATAGCAGACAGCAGACACCTCACACATCAAGTCCGTCAACTTGCGCTCAGTAGACCCAGATCTTATTGATTCAGTGCCGGATTTGGATGACAAGACAGCGAATGTCGTCAGTGCATCTGGTTGGCTTGCGAGAGTTCTGCTGAAAACATCTTTAGAAGAGCAGCAAGCCCCGGGCCTGAATTAGGGAGGGGTCTGAAGGTCTCACCGATGTTCTATGAATGCATAATGAATGCACTATGAAGGTGCACTGAATGTTGTATGAATGCATAGTGAATGCATTAT
>JABFEA020000067.1:14335472-14345521 GCA_019775915.2 Cyphomyrus plagiostoma | reverse complement strand
CCCCCCCCCCCCCCCCCCCCGCCCCCCCCCCCCCCCCCCCGCGCGCCCCCCCCCCCCCCCGGGGGGGCTGATTTCCTGCCCTCGGCCCCCGACGTATCCGGGTGGCTGCATGAACCTCCGATGGGAGTTCAAATATAGAAATCAAACTCTGATAACGGTGAGGTCCTGGCAAGGAATCGGGACTCCCAAGAGATAACATGGCAAGGGAAACAGAGGGAGGGGGCGGGGCGGGGCGGGCGAGGGGCGGGGGTTGTCCAAATAGCCATGTCGCCAGGGCGATAAAGGTGCAGCAGCAACAACAGCACAGTCTGCAGAGGAGTACATAAAGTACCTAGGGGGTGATGTCACCGGTCGCCAACTCGTAAAAAGCAACACAAAGCTTTACAAAAGACTCAAGAAGGTGCCCTTGAACTCCAGGCTCTCTAATGTATGAAGCCATAGAATACACAAATACATTCTTACTATGAGTAGGATTGGAGTAGTTAATCCCATTATTACCACAAAAGAGGATCTGGGCACGCTCAGATTCCAGGCCGAGGCTGCCGCTTGTGCAGACGTCTTGCCGGCATTGTTTCAGCTGCCTTACATCCCTGGGGCCTCCACTTAATGAGCGCACGCTTCCTGGATACGTAAATAGAGGAAGGAAGGCAAGGGGAAGAAAGGTGTTTTATCACTTTAAAGAGAACGCAGTGAGGATGCTTCATGTGCACGTACATGTATGTAGGATGCCTGCTTAGATACCCTCACGCATCGTACACATAGCCATGTAGATACAGTGAGAAATACACAGAGATGTCAACTATATATCATCCAGCCAAGACTGCTGTGTAAGGTTCTAGGTGAACTTGGCACCATTGTGTGGCAACAAACTCCTGCCAAGTCTCTCTCTCTCACCACAGAGCTTCAGAAACAACCTGATAAAAGTTGAGTTATCTGTCCATCCATCCATCCATCCATTTTCAGTAACCGCTTGTCCTATTCAGGGTTGCGGGCCATCCCAGGATGGAGAGCCAACCCTTCGCAGGGCACAATCACACTCCATTCACACACACATGCACACCTACAGGAAATTTAACCTCAGCATGTTCTAGACTGTGGTGGGGGGGTGCACTAGAAACCTCACTATAACACAGGGAGAAAGTGCAAACTCCACACATGTAGAGCCATGGCCCAATATCCAAACATGGAAGCAACTGGTTAGAGATGATTATTCAGATTTATCATTGTTATTTTCCTTAGCCAAAGTGCAACCAACATTACAGCATGCAAGTTAAAAAACATCCATTATACCGACAGCTGCAATTGTTACTGATGACAAAAGAGGTGGGGTTTTGCATGTCAGTCTCTGTCCAGTTTGACCAATGGGAACTATAAAGTCTTGGTATTCATTGAGTGGCAGGATAATCCCATCCAATGACAGACTCAATTCTCATTTCATTGCTTATTGTTTTAACTCCAGGATAGCTGCAGTTAAAACCGAACACCTAAAACTTGATTACAAATAGATCCATGTGAAACCTTAAATATGTGGTATAGATCACAGTAATAACAGCCTAAAATGTCTTTGGTATGGGTCAGTATTTGGCAGATCATGCTAGGCCGTCTCATTAGGCTACTGTTATCCTGGGGGTGCGACATTACTAGAAAAATGCAAGGGGGGGGGGGTGTTCAGGTTCGTGCCTGTATTCATCAGTGGGGTGGCAGGTCTGACATGGGCTGGCAGCTCTCCAAGGGGGGCGGAATGAAAAAAGGGAATAGGCAGGGAGAGAGATGTACTGGGGGGAGCAGAGGGGACCCCGCAAGACGACATATGGGATGTATCAGGCTGTATTATGTCTATCTTCTCCAAGACTGACTGGATCCAGGGCCAGGAAAATGCGTCCAACGTCATAATGTATCAGCCTGGGCCTTTCATGGCACATGGCTCCAGGTTCTAGGGTTCCTGGTGCTGTCACAGCCATTCGTGCAGCGGCGCCGGGAACCACACGCCAATCTTCTAAAATCCGTTCTCCCCTTTTTCTTTGAGTCACTGGATCCACGGTCCTCCAATCAGCCATCGCCAGATGCTGCCAAAGACCCATATGCAGAAATCTCCTCTACATTTTTAACCCGACCCACAAATGACCTGCATTAAGTCTCGCGGCAAAAAACTTCAGTCATTCCCCACATCCATTCTCCTTTGTAAGTGATTGACACACATGTTGCAGGGGACAGTTACTCTGCCCAGCACTAAGGCCTCTGCAGCCACAGATGAAAATGTCGCATCAGTGTTAAATATCATGTAAGTATTTGCTGAATCGCAGCATTTTAAATTGCTGGTGGCTCCTCAGTTGGCCCAGCTTCTTGCTCAGAGATGCGCATATGCAGGCCACCAGATGCTAAGATCAAAACGCCAGTATTAGTCACTCACTCCATAGGCAGCCATCGGCCTTGGATCCTTCGCAGCACCAAGCAGGATGAAAGAAGTTCACTGAGAAATTTCTGGGAGCTGAAACTGCGAGCACAAGTCCAGACAGGGAGTCCATTCTCCAGATCATCTCATATTCGGACTTCTACTGCCCTCTACTGTCAATTAGGACAAAATACAGGCAGAATCTGTTATTTTAACCCATCCCAGCCCTTCTGTTCAGGCTATCAATGCACAGCTAGCACAGAATTATAAATAACACAGTTCTGTCCTATTATAGTTTCATCCTATTATTGTAAATATTTTTCTGTGAAAAAATGTCCTTGGCCGTTGTTCGATTTCCTAGTTTTGTAATTATTGTAGCTACTATTTATAATATGTGTATAAAAACAACCTTCAGTCCCTGCCAATAATAATAATAATAATAATAATAATAATAATAATAATAATAATAATAATAATAATAATAATAAAATCATCATCATCACCATGAATTCTGCACATAAAGGAGGAAAAAAATCTCTGGGACACAAATATAGTGTGAATGTGGAGATTTAATAAAGCCACATGTATTGTGGAACACCATAATAAGCGACTGTTTACTGCATACACATTTTCACCTGTACTTCTTAAACCTGACACATGGAATACAGCAGTCACTGCTGTCAGTGCTGGCTTTACATCTGTGTATGAGGCGTGCATTTCAATATCTATATATTCTATATATTACAGCAGCAGAGTATAATGCATGTGATTAAAGTAAAAGCAAATACGAGGTGGTGCATGAGATGTATTAATGTGGATGATAGAGGTGCATCGCAGCTGTGTAGTTATTTAATACATCAGTATATGTCCTTTTATGGGCCATATAGCTGCAAGCCAGCGTGGGCACGACGGGGTGCCCATGGTCCCCGTCCCCCTTCAAACCCTGGGGACTCCAGGACAGGCCCTTAGCCGTAATCCTCGTCTCTCTCTCTCTCTCGTTTGGCTCAATTCCACCTCGGTTCCTGCCCCGCTGCCCCCTCCACACCAATGCCTGCTTTTGTGCTTGGGGCCTCTGCGAATCGCAGCTCTAATGAAAACAGCGTCCTGTGAAGGGGGGCACAGCTGCAACTGGGATAATTGCAAGCGAGAGATGGCAACTGTGACTGTGACCACCAGGGAGAGTCAGTGTTCATTACTCTCATAATCATAGGGTTCTTGTGGCAAAGGACAGGTTGCCATTTTAATGTTGTATTAAGGAGTATGATTGATTAAAAGGTTATTGCAGCAATATTATCATTACTGTTGCATCATGGTTTGTTATGGTTATGTTGTATGAAAGCCAGCTAATATATGGTCAGCTATGTTGGTCCGCTAAATGTAGAGTGTGTGTGTGTGTGTGTGTGTGTGTGTGTGTAGGCAGGCTTAGGCATAAAAGAGAATACTAGCATTCAAATTTCTTTTTTTGTGGTGCTGTTCCAAGTAATATTGCAGTCATTAAAAACTAGCCCACATCTACTCGTAAAAAATCTTTATTGAGTTCACCATCCCTTTATTTCCCATGCAGATCCCATGCAGATCATGATCACCAGGATGATTTGTAATATTCCGTAATGTATTCCATTATTCACTGGCAAAATTGTAATTATGACATTTAATCCTTTATGTTGACAGCTGCCTCAGGGTCTGTGTCTAAAACATCTGCCAGAGACGAAGCCAAACAGAATTCGGAGATAAAAAGTTTTTCCTCGGGAATCAAGTGATTTACTCACGCGAAGTACCAAACCAATCCTCGGTGCAGGGGAGAGCATCATGGAAAATAACAAGTTAGGTGTTTTCCAAAAAATGACAATGCTCAGCTAGATTCCAGATCTTGCATTTCATCAGAGAATTAAGTGGCAAGGATTTATGTCTACAAACCTGAAGAGTTTTTCCCTTTGTCTCTTCTCTAAGGTGTCCCATCAAAAGGGGGTCCCTTTCGCTCACATCAGGTTCCTCACTGATACACGCGTAACCAGCAGCAGAATGGCGCTCTAACTGAAGGTGCTTGTTTTGTTCTTTGTCTACTTTCTTGTTCCTCTATTGTGTTCCCAATTTCGTCTGGAATGAATTCACTTGTGTGCTTTTAATGGGAACCTTCTGTGTTGTGTTTACATGCGAGCACAAACACGCACATGCATACTGTATTGGCCTGGCGATGGTGTGGGGCGGTAAGTAACAACAAACACGGGAGGGGATGTTTAGAGCCGGCACTCAGGGACTGGGCTACTGGCAAACACCAGGGTATCTGCAAGTATCAGGTACTTGCTTCAAACCCTGAGGTTCAGCAGTGCCTCGCAGTGCATCTGTTGACAATTAGGGAGGGGGGAATGGTGTATTAAAAATGAGAAGCATGGGTTCCATGGGTGATTACAACAGGATTGCTCAAGCTGAAAGTGGCATGGTCGCTGGATCACTATCCGCTTATTGTCTTGGAGGCTGTTGGAGGTTGTGTGAGCACAAACCACTGATCAATATTCTGGACGCCCATTTTTTGGCTATGGAGCTTCAGTTCCACGCACACAGAATGCCTACATCACTGCTTGAGTTAGACATTTTCACTGTCTACTCCAGACCACTCTATAGGGTATTCTTTCACCCAAACATTTTGATCTCTTCTTTCAAATCAAATATCCATTTGAAGTGTTTCACAGCCTACCTCCATTTTGAGAGCATTTATGGGTGTGCCTTTCAGACTGATGGGCACGAATCGATCTGAACACAGCCTGTTGAGTGGCAATGGTTTTCTGAGCCTTCTTGAACCTGAACATCACCTATATCTGTGCCTTCTCAGAGACTCTCCTTCTCAGCGTTAAGGCGACAGAGGTGGTTCAGTCAGCTTCTAATCCCAGAGCACATCACCATGCTTTAAAAGCACTGATTTCTAGTCTTGTAGTCAAGACCACCTAAACCAAGACTAAGACACTACCAAGACCAGAGGGTATCGTGACCAAGACGAGACCAAGACCAAGACAGACCGGGTCAAAACCAAGACAAAGTCTAGACGAGACCAAGACTGACTTTTGTGTGCTATTGAGGACTGACATGACTGGTACTGACAGGTCCCAAAGTCATCTGACAAAACAGCTGACACCTCCAACAACTGTTTAAAGGATGGGAAATATGTAACTGATTTTAATTATTATTAATTTGTAGATGAAATTGTATCTTCAATTTGATGTTACACAATTATAAACTTGAAATTGCATCATGTCCCATCGTAGTAGTACTAGCCAAATGACACTGTATATCAACTTCCCTGAAATGGATTAGGCCTGTTAAGTCAACACAACGTGATATGCAGATGTTAAAGTCAATGGTCACATTTATTTGGTCAAACACCATTTTAAGTAAAATAATGTACTCAAACAATATAAAGACATGCACACACATCACATGAAGCAAATGCAAACTACATACTGTATACTACACAATACTACACTGTATATACCAATACAAACTGCACATTAATTCATTATCAATGCAAATTGTGCATTAATAAGAATAAGGACAAGTGCTTAAAAGATTCTGACATTTCGATGTCTGCAGTGGCATGTGATTACACATTTAACTAACATTTTACTAGTAAACAGTTATTTTGCACGTATAACACATTTTGATTGGATGAGTGCCAATGTCTGAATCACAACAAAATGCATGCATGTCATTGATTGGTTGCATTTGAAGGGCGCGAAAGGCAAAATAATAATAATGTTGCATTATCAAATGTTATGTTGTGTGTCATGGATACTTTTCGCTGCAAATCTCCCACCACTATGTCAATCTGAAACTGCAAGACCAAGACATGACCGAGGGATCCGAGACCAAGACCATAGACCATCGAGACTGTGACAAGACCAAGAGAGTGTAAAAGTGGTCTCAAGACCGGTCTCGAGACATCCAACTCTACTGATTTCCCATAAGACTCCACCCCTAAATCCTGCACAATACCTAAATGCCTAATCGTCTTTCCCATCTCGCTTAGGCATGTTTGCTTTGCCCTACATGCATAACTTCTTTCTCACACAAACACACCCCTCTATTCCCCAGAGACACACACAGTATTCATAAATGTTTTCCAGACACGTTAAAGCTTGCATGTCCCCAGGTAAGACACACGTCTGCACACATGCCGCCTCTTCCTTTCCCCCCACATGCGCAGCTCATGGGACCTGTGTGTCGACTTCATCCAGCCAGGCATGAGCAAAAGCGACACACCAATGTCTCGTGGCACAATGCCTTCATTGATGGCTGCATTGAGAGTTTGTAGACAGTGCTGTTTCGCTGTATGCAGACCAGAAAGCCACAGAAGACCTTCTTTAATGGAACACTGCAGGTCTTCCCAGAACCAATAATAACGGTCATGTAAATGCGGTGGAAACACGTCCCCTCACCTTTGACTCCCCTCTCAGCCCTGCGTCCTTCTCCTCCTCAGGAAAAGAGTAGAGACATACATAATCCAAGCAATTACATCAGTAATTAAGAAGGGGGAGGGGGCAGTGGCTGCAAGGTGCTTGTGGGGCTGGGGGGGTGAGAGGCTGCGGGTCAAAAACCCACGACCTCTATCATTCAATAGATGTTTATCTTCCAGAATCTTCACTGTGTTTACACAGCATCCAAAGCATAAAATAAACAAGCACAAGGGAGTAAACAGGCCTCAATTGTCTGACATGACAAAGTACTTGGGAAAAAACCATAAAAGCACCATCCAGGACAGTAAGATTATTCTGTTTGAAATTGGTGAATGAACACAATGTGAACAAATAACGAGAGTAAGAAATCACTGTTTTTTTGTCAAAATGTCAAAATCCTTTTTTTTTTAATTCCATAATTCATTTCCTGTGGAAAGTTTCGGCAATACGATTTGTCCTAAAAGCACACCGTGACAAATGCAATTCAAGTGATGGATTGATCTATCAGCATATGAACAAATTATAAAGGAACCAGAGAAAAGAGGGGGAGGAAACTTTGAAAATATCACATTATTATCAGTTTTTATTAATTACATAATATTTAGTTCATCTGTAATTCTGGAGAGCAGCCAGCTTGGTGGGAAATATGCAGAACTGCTGGCACGTTATTAACCAGTTCCACTCGATAATCTCAGCCGCGAGACACCATAGTGACAGACTGATGGTGCAGACCTCCACCTCCTTTCTCCATAGCCTTGTACCTTGACCACCAGCCTCATACAGGCAGATGAATCAAATCAAATCATTTGACATATTACTTGGCACTCGGCATGAAACATTTGTGCATGAGTTTACAATGATGGTGATGAAGGAGCGCAACAAAAACAAACAGTGGAGGTCTAGCTAAAGACTATAATAAGCAGCATCGTGTACAAATAAGTAAAACAAATAGAATGACTGGCCATATGAAGTATGCTTGTGGTGGACATGGGTGACGGGAATGGTTGCTGTGGCCAGAGCTGGGGTGGGGATGGGGTGGGGATGGGGTGAGGGTGGAGAAAAGGATAATGAAGATAAAGAAAGATGAGGAGGAGAACAAAATGGAGAAGCTGAAGTAGAGACCTGCAAGGGTCGGATAAGATTTTTATGGAGTGTCAGATTTCAGTTAGTATCCGGAAATTAATCGGAGCAGCCCCCCTTTCCGGGGGTTGGGGGGTAATCAAAGTGAGACAAAATAAACTATCCATAGTACAATTAAATCAAATTACTTGGTCAATGTCCTTGTTAGGTACTTTTTAAGTTCTAGGCCAAATGTGGTGTTCAGAATGTCTCAGTTTAAAATCTGGTAGCTGGATGCTTCTTGGAGATGGTTGAGGAAAGCATGTGGTTCTGTGGTCTATGATCTCACTAAGGATCAGATTCCACAGTTCCCAGGTATAGCAGGTCCATTGCCCTGACCACAACACCACTGTCAGATATATGGATTAGATTGACTTGTTCCATTGTCCAATCTGATGCGTACGAAACACCTGCTCCAGCGAATGGGATACCTCTTACACCCAAAAGAGGCAGGACCAGGTACCAGACCTTTAGTAAACATTAACTGTAAAGCAAATTATACCAATAATACTGGAATAAAATATCGGGAAGACATTTAACACCTTAAAACACTTATGGTCACAACAGTTAGTTATGTAATGATAAATGTGGATTGTCTAAAACAGATACTAAATACGCAGATGTTTTCCCAAGTGAAATATAGCAAGCAATCATTAGTTGACTTAGCTAGATTAAAGTGATGTAGTTCCATACATGATAGTATAAAGTGATGTAGTTCCATCTGATGACATATATATAGCTGGTCCTCAGATTATGGGTTACAATTGGGTTACATTCTGATAAACCTACGATAAGACAAAATATCTTAAGGTGACAATGCAGTTTAATATAGTACACCTAACCTAGCACACATCAAACTATCTTAAAGATGCTTGGAACACTTACATTAGCCCACAGTTGGGCAAAGCCCATTTTATAATAAAGTCTTGAATATCTAGTGTAATTCATTGAATAATGTACCGAAAGTGAGAAACATTTACCCATCGTAAAGGCTAAATATCATAACATGGAGCATCGTAACCTGACGAGCAACTGTATAGGTTTTTCTGATCCTTAATAAAAGATTCTAATGAGCAGAGAAAGACAAGCATGGAGCAGGATCAGGCATTCGGGCTCTCAAGCTGGTCTCTCATGCCTGAGGTAGGAGGAAGACGCTCAGGATCCTAAAGCAGGGGGCAGAAAAATCACAGGCCAGCCAGGGGAGCAAAGCCCAAAGCGGGTACCTCCAGGGCCAGAGTCCCAGCTGGGCATCACCATACATTCAGGCGTCCCTGACATTTTAAACAATATTAAAATAGGGTTTTTTCTCCTCCTGTTTTCACTCCTTTTAAGTTCAATTACATGGGATAATGAACAAATTATGAACTGAAAGACGTTTTTCTAAGGAGGAAGATTAAGTTAAGGGGTGCAGGCTTGAGCCAAAAGGGATTTTCTCGTTCTTATAGGGCGGTAAATGTGCCGTGATGCGGATGGCGGGGTAGCATGGAGCAGTTCTTCAGCTCGCCCCTGGGCACCGGAACTAGAGTTTCCCAGGAAACCGTGCGAGACATAAATATAAAAAAAAAAAAAAGCACTAACACCATTCAAAACTGCAGGGGGGGAGGTGGGACTAGAGCTGGCTTGGCATTTTAGCTTTCCTCAGGCAGAAGTTTTCTGGGATGAGATCCAGTGACCATGATTTAAACATTCAAAAAAATACGGTGTGGGGAGACTATTTAGAACAGGAACAATCAAGATCATCTTGTGAGGAGAGGAAAAATGAGGAGAGAAAGGACACCTCAAAGGACGACAGCATTCACAGTGGCATTGTTGGCCCTGCATACTAACAACGCAGGTCTAACAGACGGGCCTTACTCCGGAATTCATTCATTAAAACGTCTCGCACAACGAAACCGTTTGTTTGCTGAAAGGCCTTTTGTTTTAAGCTGTTTTTTTCTGCTGTTTTTTTGTTTGTGTCCAATCTCCAGAGTGAGAGAAAGGTACGAATGAAAAATGGAGGGGTGGGGGTTATTTTATAAGTGGAAAATGGGTCTTGCTGAGTGTCTGAGGTAAAGCGGCGAGGTGAGGCACACGTCCGGGTGAGGGGATGG
>JABFEA020000067.1:14310599-14335344 GCA_019775915.2 Cyphomyrus plagiostoma | reverse complement strand
CCCCCCCCCCCCCCCCCCCCCCCCCCCCCCCCCCCCCCCCCCCCCCCCCCCCCAAGTGGCTAAAACCTTAAACAGAGCTGAGTGACAGCCCTCATCCTTCTGAGTAACTGAGGAGCCCAGGCTGATGTCTGAAGTACAGAGTATGACTCCGATACTTCTCCCCTCTATATTGTTACTAGCAAATGCTTCTGTTTCCTTTAAATTCCCCACTATGTGGCATCTTGTTACGCTCTTCTATTAATGCCATACTTTTAATATGCAAATAAAATTCATAGAAACACCATAGCTTTTGATCGAATATACAGCATTGGTGTGTTCTGATTTTCTGCAAAAAAGACACGCAGCCGTGGCTTTGGAGCAAGTTACAAGCCGTCCATGTTAGTGTGTCCGAGTAAGAAAAACAAATTAAGACAGAATGATGAAATATCCAAAGCTCCAAACTTCCAATACCACACGTCTCAGTCCCTGATTGTTTTCTTGAAATGCAACTCGGTATCACAGTCGTAATATAGACTGTCATTGTTCCTGCATGTGCACTAAATCACTGTTTTGTGATTTTAGAAAGTGGTTGCAACCTAAAAGTGGGTCAAGAAACCATTTTCATCAGGTTAAGGTTAAAATAAAAACAATTAGAAATTAGAAAAACTTTGTAACATCGAGTCTTTAGTCGTCCCGGAAATCACTCTCTTTCTTTTACTGCCAGGACCCTCCCCCATCCCTTCTCATTTTGGTCAAAACAAACCAACAACAAACAAACGCAATCAAATAAAGGGTTACAAGGGTAATTTAATTGTAAAATGATGTAGCAATAACGTGGGACCTGAGGCTTAACCAATTGAGAACGACTGCACTATTGAATTGCCACTTCTTGGCTTGACGCATTTTCATCAAAAGCTATATGCAGTTTTATGTTTATTGAAACCAAGTTAACTTAGCCTGAATCCCCTGGATTTTAATACTAGAGTTCCACCTAGTGGTCTCTGTGAGAACAAGACACAAAGAAATGAATTTACCAGACAACACAGACGGCATCAACAGAAAATGAATACCCCATTTCAAAGTATTTTATTTCTCATTGTATATACATAAAGCTTTATACAAGTTTTCTACCACAGACAGACATTCAAACTGAGAAAATTCAATGAACATATTTGAAAGGAAATCAGGCAAAAGTACTTCATTTGATACAATAACTGAACAAATGATAGTCATAACATTCATATACTGTACTTCAATTAATTCAAAAGTGAATCACAATCATGAAAACATATAACAGCAGTTATTCAAACAATGATTTTACACAGATTATAAATGTATTCGAAGCGAATATTCTTGGGAAATAAGGGAGGTCAACAAGAAACACCAGGATTCAGCATCTGAGGTGTGTGTAGATTACGATACCTAATGTACAAAATAACGCTGACATGCAGAATACCACCTGACTGCACGCACGAATCACAGGGCAATGTACAGATACTGCAGTGGGTAACAGGTTATAAATTGTAACTTAAATAAAAGCAGAAGTGGTAACTTTGATCCGCCTGCGAATTATGACTCACAATATCAGCAGTCATGTGTAATTTCAAATTTCAGCTAGAGAATCTCATGCCGACACAACTGGCCCTTAACACAAAGTTTTACATTAGTATTTTGAAATTATTCGTCATCTGAAATTTTAACTAGTGTGGGTCCTTTCGAAAGACTTTGGGTCACATAATATATCAAATTTTTTTATTATCAAATTTGCCTACTTTTCGCTTTTTCTTCCATTGCCAAATGAAAAAAGCAAATGAATTAAAAGTAACACCTTTGGTGAAACACAGAATTTTACTGCCAAAACAAAAATAAATCAATTCTGCTGAGATATGGCTCAGACTGGCCACATATGATCCAACACAAGCATCCACAGACATTTCAACTAAAGGAGGTGGAGACTGTCTCTCCATTTGTCCCACACCGCGCTGAGCGCCCTCTTTAGGAAGCAGACAGGGGTATCGGCACTCACTTCAATACTTTACTCCACGGTTCTGTTTATCCCTCTGCTGCAGGGTTCAAATACTTGAAATGCCCTCACCAGTATCCATTCAGAGGCCATATCAAATGCCCTGTTCTCACTAGTGTGCGCTATTGGGCGGAAACAGGAGCAGTGAAGTGCATCAGCGCAAATGGAAAAAAAAGAGAGGAAATAACGCCTAATCTTACAGATCTGATACCAATCCAAAGGAGCAGGATGTCAGCAAAACAGCTTCTATTCTGGTCTGTATGTTCTCATCACTAATAGCTCCATGTTTTTTGGGTCTTCTCGGGTGGGGTTACGGCAGACCGTTCCTATGGTAAAATCTCCAAAGATGTGGTATTTACAAAAGCAGTTTTTATACATTATTCAAATACTTATTTTTAAACATCTTTGAACCTATCCAAAGAAAGGAAAACAGGAGTTACGGGGAGGGATTTTGATTTTTACTCACAAAGAGAGAGGGTTTGCATCCAGAGCAGTTCAAAGACGTTCCCCTCAGTCTACACCAATTACCCATTAAAGAAACCAAGTAAAATCAGACCCATTACAGACTACAGCCTCCTTTCATGTCTTCTCAACATCAGACATGCTATTTATTCAGGCAAAGTGGCTCTGAAGGTAATCACTGCTCTTTTTTCTACTAATGTAACATGTTTGCTTTTTTCCCATGAAATGTACATAACCAATATACAGGGTATAATAACCTGATTGTCTGCAATGCCTCTGCAATGTGTTATGAGTTTCACTAGAGGGCGCAATTGTGTATAAAATTCATCCACAAAAAATGGGAACGTGGGGGAATGTGAACAAACAACACTTCTTTGGAAATGCTTTATAATGCAACTTGATTTCTGTTTATTATAAGCAGAGGGATACTGAGCAGATATTTGTTTCAAATGGGAATGTGGTTACAGTGGAGATGAAGTGAAGCAGATTTGACACCCGTTTCGAAAGAGTTGGGCCAAAGACTGACACACCTGAGTCTATGACACTCGTTGAGAACACATCCTAAAGAGGCCCTTTTACTTGGAAATGGGCCTTTTAAGGTAATCGTCCCATGGGCTGAGCTATTTGGCTTTACACCACCAAACCTAGCACATTCAGTCATTGATTTAAAGTCATTTAGAGTTCAGGTAGAAAGGCAAGGCAAGACAATTGAAAGCATAAATTTCTGCATCATTTATGGGTAGTCAATTTAAGTGCAATATTACTGAGTAGTGAGCTAGAGCAGTGAGAGTTTTATAGGTTTAAACTATTATATCAAGTACAAAACTACCGTTTTGATATCACTAGCCCTGAAAACCTTACATATCACTGACTGACTGCATGCATGCGTGCCTGCGTGTTGGCATTTTCCATAACTCTCTCTGCCTACAGGCCAATGATAGTGTACACACCCGGAAGAGTGCCCTCTAGTGTACTCAGTGGCATAGCACAAGCAGATTGAATAATCAGGGAAAAAAAACAACATTAAAGTGCAACAAACATCAGGCAGAGCCAACACCGATACAGACGCAATGCACACAGAGGTATGGAATGCACTTCATCTTTAACCTGGATCTATCCAGTTACTTTTCTACCTAAAGGAAAAGTGAGTACAGAATATGATGCCAGTTTGTTTTGGGAAGGTCCATAGACAGAAAGTAGGACAGGAAGTGAGGTAGAGAAAGGAACTGGGAACTAAAGGGAGTGGAATGTTGAAATAGACTGCAATCATAAAAAATGAAATAACTCCTTCCTGCATACATATTCTTATTCATCATCCTCAATCAGGTGAACACCACCCTACCTGAACCTACAATGACCCACTGGCCCACCCAAGCTGTACCCCCCAAGGCTATTGTCACCATTTTTTTTTTTTTTTTTTTTACTTGGGGGATTCCAGGACCCCCTCCGCTTCTTCCAGGCCCCCATCTGCCTCGTCTTCAGGCTGGAAGAGCTCCTCCAGGAGCTCCTCACCAGCTCCACCAGCTCGCGAGGCCCACAGTGCAGCCCCCTCCCTCAGGCCCAAGGTGCGCAGCAGCCTGGCGTAGTCTGCGAAGGCTGAGCCAATCAGCTTATGTGCAAACGGCGGATCAAGGAAGACAAGAAGAGCCACACAGATCCTCTATCAGGGCATTCATGCAGAGAGACCCAGTCAGTACCCAGAGAGACCCAGTCATCTCTGGCTGGGCTTCATTCCAGGGAACTTTCCTTTAAAGGGTTAATAGACAATGCAAAGCGACTGGGAGGGAGGTGTGCATGACATCCACACATCCATCCATCCTTAAAAACACCTATTCACGTTCAGCCCATCTGCTGAAGCAGATGCTTTAATCAGACACACCCATCTCTGGTGACACGTACATCTCAGAATCTGAAGCTTTATTATTTTTTAGGGCCATTAGGATTTGAAGTAGCTGTCATGAAGCTTTACACAAACACACACACTTCAAAAACTGTTTAACCATGTATGAGCAGGTACATTCCCCTGCCTCGTGTGGACTCAGTGCACGTTCCCCCCTGCCTCGTGTGGCCAGCATACCAGCTCTGACTCTGTACTGGACAAACGGCTGGAAGATGGACACATGGATCACACAAGTGTTCATCTCTTGTAAGGTACATCAAATATATAGCATTGAGCTCTGGTAGTTTTTTTTTTTCCGTAAAATGTAATTAGTTTTAAAGTGGTAATACATTTGACCAGCAAGAGAATGAAATGTAAATTGTCAGTTGAAGATTTCAATCCTGGGCTTTTAAACTAGAATCAATTAAAAGTTGTTTGAATTAAAACCTGAAAATGTATTCCTTAATAAAGGACAGCTCTATGAGTAATCTGTATGGGCAATTTATGTTCACTTTTCAGGCTGTTATACTCAAGCAAGCTTTAAGCCGATCAATAAATAAAGCAGAAATAGAAAGCACTCCTGTTCTAGGTAAGTGGGATGAATATATGGATGGATGGATAATTACTTATGATGTTGGATGCAGGTTTGAATGTTTTCTATGCAATAATGCAACCCCTCGGTTTGGCCCATTAAAATAAACGTCTAAGGGAAAACGAGTAACCAGCACATGGTCGATTTATCTTTTATACTGATTACTTAACCATCCCCTACGTACAAAGCTTACAATCTGTGAGAGGAACACAATCCATCCTCCAACTGCTCATATGTGAGAGTCTCCCATGTATGTGGGTCATGGGCATTATAGGTGGATGGAGGACTGTCTTTGTGGATTGGAGAGAAACCCATGCTACAAAGTGCAACCCTGGCAGCGGCGCCATCCACTGGGCAATGAAAACAGTGATTTGGATTTACACACAACTACTACACCATTGGACTGAGGTTCAATGTCTGGGTATCAAAGGGAGGAGCCTGATTACTTTCCTGTTGGTCGATTCTGCTGAAGAGCAGCGTCACTTATGCGGCAGGGGTAATACGGGTCCGTGGACACGCCTCAGCGGAAGCCCCTGATGACTGAGTGCCGGCGAGGGAATTATCACCACGCTCAACATGGCCGTCATTTTAAGCCAAGGGCGAGGCGATTCAGAAGATATCTACTGGTAGGAAGAAAGCTTATATGATATGGCCAGAATGCATCCTCCAACGTTCCACAATAAAAAGGGAGCTATGTGTGTCGATGCCAGGGAGAGGGGGAGAGGCGCTGAGTCGGTCTACTTGCAAAAGGAGATTAGTGTCTATCTGTCTTATCAGGTGAAATAGCAAAGTTGAACTGACAGTAGTAATAGAAATGTCACCCTCACCGAGACAGTATTTTGTTAAGAATTGAGGAGGATGACTGCTCTCTTACATCTTCATGATCTCCAGTGTTTGCTATAGTTATTTCGATTCTGTGCTCACCCCAACACTCTAGGTGAGCAGGCTTAGGTAAAACAAGGGGCCCCATGAAACTTCATAACCTTATAACAAAGATCTTTTTGGTTACACGTTAATAAAAGTTCATATGTGGAATCCATTGGATATCTGTTATAGATCACAGTATATTATGAAAGCATTCAGTACTGAACTTCAGTGAACAGAGTGAGGAATGGCAAGAAAGCTTGCAAAGCACTTAAGCAGGCAGGAATCCTTGGGAATGTCTGGCCCATTAGGCCCAAACTGACTGAGGACACGTCACATGCCTGCTGTGAGCTCAACACCAGATACTGGGAATTCTGTAACTATCACCTTATGCTCCGTGTCCCACGGAAAAACCGAAAAACAATCCAAAGGAGGTGATCAAAAGCCGTCCTCTGGTCCACAGCCTCGAAGAGGGCTGGGTTTCAGAAAGGATATTGGTGCAGTCGTTGGCCTCCATGACGCCGTACTTCAAACAGGCCTCGATGAACAGAGCCGCACGGTCGAAGTACCTCATGCTGCGGGGGTGCAATGCAGAGACGGGTAACGTAACGCTGCAAGAAGTCAACCAGCGGCTTTTTCTTTGTCCCCCACGCCACCCCCCTTTTCCCCACGAGTCTGTTTGTCGCCATCTTCAAGGAGAACCTAATTCAGGAACACTTCTACAAATCTCACTTGAGGCATCAGCATTCATGGCACTCGAGGAGGCCCAGACGAGACTGGATCGATACGCTTTCAGATTACACAGCCCGGCCCAGATGGTCCCCACTGCCATTTCTATGCAAATGAGGCAAATGCAGCTTATCTGGGATTGGAGGCTGAAGGGGGTGGGGTGGGCTGGGATGGGGGGACTTACCTGTGGAGCATCTCGCCAACTTTATGGAAACAGCCCAGGGAAAGGAGCACTAGGATGGCTTTGGACTTCTGGTTCACCTGAGGGGAGCAGAGATGCTCCACCCAGCGCTTTAACACGTCGGAGGCCTCGGAGGGGTTCAGGCGTACCTGTGGATGCATGTCCACAGACATGCCACTGATGACAAAATGCCCAGTGGCCTCGCAGAGAAACTCCAACACACAAGCTTAATTTAACTGCACAATTATGGTACAGAGTCACACTACAGGCTGAAATATATTCACAGCTGCCTTGCTCTTCGGCTGATTTTAGAGAAACCTCAATTTCTCACAAATTTTTACGATACTTTCTGCAGTCTGCTGGAGTAGGATTCCTCCTGGACTTAAAGTGAGCAACTTTTGGGTTATCGATTCTTAACTGGTGCGCAACCAGCTGCCCTGAGACTGACTGGGACTATCCACGGCTGACGTACCAGACACACAGCCCTGCCACAGTTACACTCCAAGCAGCTTAAGTGATCACCAGTCTTACTGCCAATGACAGATACTGAAAGCCAGTAACAGGATAGCAATAGATTGCTGTGAAACGACCTTTGTCAACAAGATTACTTTATAAAACAGCATGTTTTCTCTTCAAATACTGTAATATGACCTTCATGTTGGACCACTGTTCCCTGCTTGTCTTTAGGTAATTAGGATCCCACAGGGCTGAGTAAATTGCAAATGGATTCACAGCTAAAGGTTGTTAGAAATGTCAGGTAGGAGTTACCATTTATTTAAAGGAATATTGAGAACTGATATTTTAAACAATTCACAAACATAAACCTGGGGAAGGATGAATAAAAAGCAGTTGCTAGGCAACTGAATTCTTTCAGCGGAGGGAGCTAATGCCTAGGTCATGTAGCTACAGGCAGGCAGTGGGATCTATAAATGCTGTCAAGTAGACTAGCTAACTGCGAGACCATTATGTCACATAATTACTTTGATGGTTTTGTGAATTACTGCTGTTCTGAATGCTGTTCTTCCCCCTTTGGCTCTCCAGCTGCTCTGCAGTGAAGTTCCTGATTAATTCCCACTCCTGGGGATAATTTCCTTGGCCTATAAACTTGCATTAACCATATCACACTTTAACCCTAGCATACCCTAAAGCTATCATACCCTAGCCCTAACCCTACCCTAAAGCCATCATACCCTAGCCCTAACCCCATCATACTTCATCATACCTTGGCCAGCCAGGCAGCACGATTCCACTCCCCATACGTCTGTAAGTAGCGGCAGGCGTCGGCTGCCTTGTCTATTAGGCACAGCAGTTGCACACCCTCTGAAGAGGAGGAAGAGAGAGTATGAAATAGCAATGGAAAAACATGAAATGGAGCAGTAATTACCAGCAGGCAGTGGGGCACACTTTCAGAAAGGCTCCTCTGGTGCTCTGTGCTAAACTAGCCAGCCCGTTATCTTTAGGGTTGTGTTTGACATACAGACCTCTCTGTATGACAAGTTAGCATTTGCCAGCTGTTTTTCTGATGTTAGCGGCAACACAATTGGCTGTGCAGATATTTCTGATTGCAAAAAAAACTGGCATGGTTGCAATGCACAGATACTCTATGGGACATGCATTGGCACATTACCATGACCCACAGAGAGCTGCAATCTCTGACACAAGATCTTTTGGATCAATTACATGATACAATTTATTTGAAACCATGACCAAACTAATACTAGGAAAGTAATGGAGCATAATGCTATTTATCTTCATCTATCTATCTGGGCTACAGGGAACAGATTCCGCAGTAAACTAGGGTCGGTACCTGCCAGCTTTCCATTGGCGATCATGTTGGTGGCCACCAGCTTGATGGTGCTTTGTGAAGGGCCTGAAGAGGTGATGGTGGTCACCAGGCAGGCCTTCAGAGAGTCGCAGTAGTAGCTAGGGTTGTCTGCACTCGTCTCCAGGAGCAGCTGCACCGCCCGGTCCGTCTGGGGTGGGGTAAGGGGCGTGGCTTAGGCAACCAAACTACACCAGATGTCAGGAAGCGTAAGGATGGTCTGCATTCAGACGTGTGTCTGATTTTTAAAAGAATATATACGTTTAATACAGAAGCACTTGGGGGGGGAGATCCACTGGAGGAAATTGTTTGTTTTACCGGAGCCGGACTATTTCCTTCGGTAAATAGCAATGCATGAATATGAATACAAAATAAAAATGACAAAAGGCCCAACTAAGTTTACTGTGAAGCCCCAGCAGCTCTGCGGTTCTGCTGCTCGGCAGAGGGCGGTGGTAGCCGAAGCAGATCCAGAGCCACAGTGCGCTCCTCTCCCTGCTCCGCCTCCAGCTGCCCCCTGCATCTGACTCCCTACCTCCTTTACCGCCCCGGGACACCACCTTGCAGATAGATCCTCATTATTGTAAATGAGGTTCCTAACAGCACCACAATCATAGCAGGCCTCTGTAGCAGCGGTTCAGCCTCGCTCGCCGCATCCCGCGGTGATGCCATAAAAGGCACAACATCCGGCTTCAACATTAGAGTCTGAGCGGGAATAATGAATAAAATGAGAGGAATGGAGCTTTGATTAGATATAATGACAGGCAGCCATTAAACTGGTTATTTTCTTGGCCGACCCCAAGATGGAGGCCGGAAAGCCCAGCGCTACACGACGCCGCTGGGTGCTTCCTGATGGGCTGAGACACGCGACCGTTCTCGCTTTGTTTCAGACACTCATCCATTTCAATTTTACGATGCGAGGCAGAGCACCTCTTAGTTCATGCTCTTTGTAGTCCTTCATCCGTCTTGCTGACTATCGCTCTGTCGGCCTCCCTTTCTCTCCCTTTCATTTGTACCACAGCTTTATTGCTGTAATTACCGCGCCGGTCAGATGAGGTCAGGGCGCCAATTCACACTCCCCTAAGCGCCAGCCACAGAGCATTGCTCATGGATACCATACGGACATGCACAATATGCTTTGTCACCTTCAAATGGGTCATGGCTTCTTGTTTTTCTATATATTGGAAATCAAAATGGCAATTTAGTTTCCTATCCACACAGGTGAAATGGGGAGATTTTTGTATTAATGGTGCTCGGGGGGGGGGGTCCTATTATGTTTTAGCCAGCCTCTAATTTCACAAAAGCTTTAAAAATGCAAAACCTGAAAGAACAAAAGACTGAAAAATCATATCCTTAACACAGCGCAAGAGAGAGATTCGGCTGAATTATACGTGACAAACTCTTAACGACTGAAAGGCTTTTATGATGATTCCGTTGGGATTCGTGACACGTCGGATTTTATTAGAACCATTCTGAGTTTCCGGGTTGGCAAGTTGAGACCTCGGTGATGAACAGCAGAGAGCGTCACAGAAATCTGCCGTTCCCGAGAGACTAATAGGGTCTTTCTGCCATTACACAGCCATTCGCAAAGGCCATCGTGCCCTGAAATTATGGGCATAGATGTTTGCTGCTGGGTGGAATTGGCAGGACTTAACACAAATCCCCAAAGAGCAGGAGTCAAACTGGGCACTCCCTGACCTGCATTCAAACACACCAGCTCTGATACCCCTCAAACTCTCCAACCTAACAAATATTTTACAAAATAGTGCTGGTAGCTTGTGTAATCTACAGATCTAGCCAATTAAAGTAACCCAAATTGACCTTGAGAAGTGCATTCCAGTGGAATGAGTAAGCGTTTGAGTCTGAGGTTTACTTTTTAACTTCCTACTTTTCAGTCCGATCAAGCTGTGCAAACTCCGTAACCACGATGCCAACAGGGCGGCAATATTGAGTGGGAGAGAAGCCACATGGTGGCAGCTTTCGGCACCAACATCCACCTGGCGAGAGGCACCTGCAGGTGGCAGCCGACCACCCATCTGTGGCACGGTGTGTGTGCAGGGGCCGCAGTGACTCACCTGTCCCAGAAGGAGAAGCTGGTCAGCACATTTCTTCGTGTGTTCATAGCTAGACCTCTTCAGCTCCTGGAGGTGCACTCGTTCCAACTGAAACCTCTGTCAGAGAGGAGAGTCACCTGGTGATTCAGATGAAGGCGGTATGGTGTTTCTCACTAATCAACCCATATAAATTCCCAGCGTATGCCTGGTTCGGTTGTCCTCATTCCACATCAGGACTCCATCACGCACTGGCTATACAGTGAATTAGACCATTGCGGACTCTGCGGGTGCCAATTCAAGGAGAACTGACTGAAGGAAAATCTACCGTTCATCTACCACATTTGGAGAAATGATGAGCCAGACTGAAGTTTCCTCAAATGTAATCAAGGAGAGAGAAGCAACTGCACCCACTCATGGTTCCTGAAGCAAAGTTCTCAGTTCCACACACCATACGTGACAGGATAAAATGCTGGCCCAGCCTTTTGCTGAATAGCTTCTCGGACATTTCAAAAATGCCACTTCAGAATTAAATTCCATTTTATCTGCACTCTTTCCTTTATTATGGGCTGGAGTTTATACAAGTCAAGTTACGGTAGTCTGAGTACTCTAAAAGTGTCGGTCTCTGATGGTGTCTGGAATGAAACCTCAAATGTTCAGAAGATGCCCTACATGCAGCTCATGCAGACTGACACTAGGATTTGTCATCTAAAAGTCTGGGTGTTTTGAACCGTAATCAGAAGACACTGGGGATATGACGTTGACTATCAGAACAAATAACATCTTTTCTCCAGAAATCCAAAATAAAGACAAGGCTGGATGTCAATTCAGATCAAGCCCATTCAAACCACTGATTTTTCCCATATTACATTTGCGTTTGACTGATGGGTTCATCATAGTTGGTGTGGATATGGATGTAATACTGAATTTATTTCGTTTTGGTAGGACGCCCAGGTCCTCTCACCACACTAATGAAGGGTCTTGCTTTAGTGACAATTTGAATTACTGTTACTGTCTTCTGATCGGACGCTATATATTCATGGCCAGCTACCATATTGATGAAGTGCACACAATGCATTTTACAGAACGCAGGCTTTGTCTCACAAAACAAAGCTTTTGTTTCCTACCTGTGGATAATTGAAAATTAAAATCACAACCGCTCAAGCAAGCTTCTGCACTACAAACAGATGCCTTCTTTTAATGGAAGTCGTTCATAGCCTAATAGCTTCTTAGAAAAGTCACCAGCATTCAGGAAGCAACCTGACAGTCGCAAGTCAGCCATACAAAAAGCCTGCAGAATCCTGTTATCTGGGACGACACGATCGAAACCCACTTATTGCCGCTAAAACGTCACTCGTACAACTGAGATGTATCGCCTCACTAAGAGGTGGGAGTAGATGCTAGCCAGGACTTTAAATCCACTATCTAAAGAGGCTTAACCGCTGAAGCTGCCAAGAAACATTATGGGGCAAAACGATACAACTGAAGACGCTAAACAAATCAAGATCTAACCCTGGACCCTAACCTTCTCCCTAATAATCGCTCTCTGCGTTGGCCTAGTAACTAAATCCAGGATCTCTCCATCTCGTGGCGGCCTCCTCAATTCACTAACCAACATCACTGCGACAGAAAGATCGATGCCTGCATTTAAATCACCGCCCACAACCCCCCCCGGCCCGTTAGATCAATGACCGAGGCTGAGATAAGCACCATCCATTCACACAGTGTGAGCACCCTGCATCATTGCCCTTCGCGACGCGTGACGAATGGGTCTGACCCAAGGCTGAAGCCCACGAGATAAATAAAATGGTTCTCCTGTCTATGCTCAAAGGTGTGGGGAAAACACAGGTGCTAATGAAGCAGGTGACAAAGTGTGATGACAGCTGCAAGTCAAGAAGTGTGACCAAAGTTTAAGTCCTTGACCTAGGAATGGGTTAACCAGCTGTCGCATTCTCAGTTATATCCATTTCTGTTTAATAGAGTAAAGCATTTGATATTTTTTTCCCCCCCAGCTTATATGCGCAATATGGGAACGGACCCTTTACTGCTTCCAGAGAGACATTGCCGCCTTCCCTTAAGCCAACTTTGTTGTAAAGCCGGGCTTCGAGTCAAAGCCTTTCTGAGGCTCTACAGAGAGAATGCCAGAGCTGAAAGCTTAGCTTGCCGTATTGGTCTCTGGAGTTCAGAGACGCGCTATACTTTTGGGATTCATGCTTTTGCCCTGACGCCTGAGATCTCCTTGGCAGACAGAGGGAGGGAGAGAGAGCGATATGCACTGGGAAGCATCCTGAGCAGAAGGCCGGAGACCCCGCGGCGCCTCACCTGGAAGTAGGCACTCTCGCACAGCGTGTCCTGACAGATCTCCAGATGGCTCACCGGCGCCCCCTGGGAGCTCTCAGCCCGGCCGTCGCTAGCCGCGACACCCGCCTGCCGCTCTTGGGAGAAGGTCTGCAGGTAGTGGGCCGCCACCGTCCAGAACTGCAGGTCCGATTCATCCCCAAATAACCTAAGGTGTCCCGGGACAGACAGCAATATGTTAACCATAGGCCGTCCCTCTGAGGATGCCAAACCATACGGTGACATGCTACTCTACACAGGAGCCATGGATGACTCTAAGCCTTTCTACCAGGGGTGCAAGGTGAGAGCCCAACCAGTCATTCATGAAAATAAATAATAAATAAACTTAAAAAATTTTATTTAAAAAAACAGCAAAACATTTACAATAAATTGACACATTCATGTAACTGACACAATCCACATTTGCTAGTATAACTTTACAATATAATTTCATTTTATTAAACTTAATATGTTCAAATTGCATTTTCATCTGACCAGTAGGGGGTGCAATTGCACCCCTGGTAAAATCACCTATGACAGAGTGATTAGAAAGACATGGATGGCAGCAGGGGAGATATTTTCTTATGACACCTCTGGAAAAACTATTTTGTGGTGATGAAGTGTATGCTAAATTGTGTAGCGAGATAGCCTTCAAGAATGACCACAATAATTATACACTCCTCCTAATCAATCCTCCCATTCACACTCTTGATAATATGCGTTGCCATGGATAAGACCTTCAGTTCAAAGATAGATATATGGCTGCAGCCCTGGTTTTAGAAGCTTACTGTCCTTCAACATTTTGGAAAAGACCATTAAGAAGCCCTCAGGGGTCAATATCCTCAACTCCAGGTGTGCTGGAAGAGCCATCGCTTTCGCATTTCAGACCAGGGGAGTGATATTAAAGCCGCCCCCCACAGGACGGCGGGGTGCCACACTGACCTATGTGCAGAGATAAAGAGGAGCAGCGGGTGAAACGGAAAGTCAGAGACTCACCGTGACACAAGAAGGCATCGCTGAAGGACATTTAGCTGTGGGTCCTGCAGAACACTCTTGACGTCGCTAAAAAACAAAAATACAATACAAAGTTACACTTTAGCTTCGAAAACAACCAAAAATACACCAAGGAACACAACATTTTTTTTCCTGTTGTATGCCTCGTATATCAGGGGCCAGGTTGCAGCTGGGGGCTACTTCCAATGTTTGGCTATCACACGTTAAGAAACCTCAAAATGAGAAATAAAAAAAGTTGGGAGGGCATTTTATCCAACACTCCATCCAAACCCACAGTTGTGTGGGACTGAAGCCCAAGGCAGCTTTAACTTGCAGATCTAAAGCTGCAATTGAGATGCCAGCTGATTAGCAGAACGTAGCTTGCTGCTACAGTACGTTACCCGGCTCTGCTTTTCCATGACAGACTGATCGAAGGTAAGTACTCACTTGGAGAGGGAGTTTAGCTGCTCCTGGATCAGGCCCTTAATTTCCTCCTTTTCTGTGTAATCCCTACAATATTTGGAGGGAAGAAAGCTGGCATGAGATTAAATATATCAGAAGACACTCTGATGCACGTTTTCCAAGGCCAAACGCTCTGCGGAACACCGACGGCTTCCATGTGATACCCTGACCCACTTATAAACCGTTCCAGGAAGATTGGAGAAACCACTGATCACTGTCACTTTTGTTGTAGAAAAAATGTGGCCAACGAACTGATTAAGCGTTCCTCCTCACCAGAGCATCCTGAATTATCCAATAGGCATCAGCTATGTTCTCCTGTTCAGCAAAGATAGCTGTAACCCACCAGAACTGGGTCATTTAGCATACCATAATAACCAATGAGGGTCAGGGCTTTCACAGACCAAGCCTGGGGATCCCCTGAAGTGCCTTAATTAGGCATACGAAAATCAAGATGGTGGATCATGAACCATTTTCTGTATTTTTTGACTCCATTAGATGGTGCTCTTGGTTTGTTTTGGGGAATAAATGAGCCCACTTTTTGAAAAGAGAGAGCACCATCTAGTGGTGTCAGAAAACACAACAAATGGTTCATGAAGCTTAATTTGGCCATCACTAGTGGTGATGATGATGCCGCTGATGGGTGGAGGGGGGTTCCTGTCCATCAAAACCAGATTGAAGTAAAGGTGATGCAGGCCGGCCCATCAATCTGAGACCGTGGAAGCTGGCAGACAGAGCGGAGACCTCACACCTTACTGCAGGATGCACAGAGAGAATACCTACACCTGGGTGATGTCCATGGTGAAGGAGCCAGACCAAGGCTGCAGCAGAAGGAAAGCCTTCAGAGTGAGGGCGGCCCGGGGCAGCAGCAGATATGGGCACCACACGGGGTCTGGATGACAGAGACCAGCGCAGGAGATCAGAGGCCGGGGGAATTCACACAGCAGGATTACATGCAGGTAGCTATGTAACTGGCTGTTAATGGCCATGTCAGCAACTCATAGCAAGGACTCGGGTGAGTAAATAAATATTTATGAAGAGACAGAAATCATATACAATTGGATAGCCACAGATACATGAAAAACTGATTCATGAATTGATGTACAAACAGGCAAATAAATATCATGATATCTAGTAAAACTGAATAAGAAATAAAATTTTTAAAATAAATAAAAGTAAAAATGCTTAAAAATACACATCGAGCTTAATACTACAAGGCAGACATCTTATGTATTTGTGATTAAAAAAAATTCTAGCATCCTTCTTGGTGACGCATTATTAAAGTCCTTGCAGTGCAGTAAAGAAGAATCGTTGTTTGCTGGCACCATAGGCAGAACAGTCCAATAAAATGTGTTTTATCGTCTGAGGAGGCTGACAGTCCTTAATAAAAATGCATGTGTAAGTCTTGTTTGACCTTAAAGTGGTGTACTAGGTGCATTAATGTATGAATTTTAAGGAACGCCCCAGTTTTTTTCAATATCTGGGTTGATGACATGAACCCTGTTAGTTTATCCCATTCCGTTTTCTGAATGTATGTATGCATTCAGGACAGCTGTGAGGTCAGACGCTTGCATCTGGTATTCTCCGATACCAGAGATAAAGGCCGTTTTAGCGGTATGATCCACCTGTTTGTTGCCTGATGACTCCACTGCACAGTGGGCTCAGCAAAAAAAAAGAGGAATATCAAAGTTCTGGTTCCATAAGTACTGCACGTTTTCAAAAATGTGAACCATCACGGGGCGTACAGTCATCAAAGAATCAAGTGCCTGAAGGCAAGCTTTGGATTGGGTAAAACTGCTTTTTCAATATTTTCCAGTGCTAAAAGTGAAGCCAAGACCACAGGAAGGTGTCCTGGCTTTACAGTTCTGCTGGGTCATTTCTCAGTTGACTCCATCTATGAATGCCTCCCTCCCTCCCTCCCTCCCTCCGTCTCACCGGTGAGATCCTGCTCGTCCATCCTGTAGCTGGCTGACTTCATGGCCATCTCCAGCACCCGGATGCAGCCATCGTCCGACGCCAGCACCACCTTATCCGAGGTACACCAGTCGATGTCCAGGATGCGGTAGGTCACGTTCCGGCCGACCCTGAGGCTGCTGACCATCTGCACCTGGTTGGGGAGATGAGGGAGGGAGGTCACTAACCTCTCTAGCCTCTAAGGCATGGGTGAGGTCAGCTGGCACACTTCTGTGCGAGTCTGTCACCCCCTGACATGTCACCAAGCAAGGACAGTGCTCTGTGGCCGACACCAACAGGCCCCAGGGTGAAATCTTTCCAACCCACAATCTTGAATCACATTCATTCAGTAAATATTACATTCATTCATCACAGTGCAGGAGAAAGTGTGAAAAGGACATTTAAACCAACCCTCAGCTTTGCTAATTTTACTTTTAGTTTATTTCCTTTAAATATTTTAATTAAGAATGTGTATTTTTTTTTTATTTACTGGTCATTAAACCTCATTTTCAGAGCTGGTACCCTGAGCAAAGTGTGCCTTAAATAAAAACTTCCACTTATGTAAACAAAGGTATTCATCTGGACACTTTACAGGAATGAGAAACAGCCAAACCACTTAGGCGTACTTCTAACTGAGAAACGACTTTTAATAAGCGGAACTGCACCTCCAACTACCGTCTTGTGTGTGCTTAGCTGCATAAAGACCCTAAGAAGTGCCCCCTGTGGGAAACAGCAATGGTTACAAATCTTCCATAGCAGAGCTCCTCTCAGAAACACCCCTCCGTGTAAGCAAACAAAATTAAACATTCACCAAGGACAAGCAAATTCTCACTTGGATTCCCAGAAATTCTCACAAGGAGGACAAGGCCCACCTCTTTGGTGTCCCACACTTCGGCCCCGTCTGTGTACATGACCAGCAGCTTCTGGTTGCCCTTGCCCGGGGCAAAGCGGATCTTCTTCACCCAGCCGCGGTGTGTGGGGATGCCCCTGGTGGCAAACGGACAGCGCGTTGCTAAGTGAAAATGTGCGGATGTGCACTGGAACCCAGCAGATGGACGCTATGGACTCATCCCCACACCCCGACCTCAGCCTCACCTAGACAAACGCGCCTTCAGATCCCAGAAGTTGAGGTTCCCGTCAACGTCGCCCAGTACCAGGGTGTCCCCCTTCCAAGCGATGCAGGCGATACTACCCATACTGCCCTGCGGCACAGAGAGCAATGTCACGGTTATCAAGGGCAACAGAGGGGAATGAATTCAATTAACGTAACGGTGGCAGGGGGCACAGCAAGACACAGGCAGGCAACGATTTCCTATCTGAAAAGACGCTGCAGATTGTCACAGGCTATGTGGAGAGAGACTAAGGGACAGAGGGATGCTAATGAAACGGGGTGGGGGGAGAGGCGAAGGGGGGGTCCGCGCGGCGGTAATGACCGCGAGGTGGCCGCGCTCTGGTATTCCCAGCCGCAGTGTGAATAGATAGCCTTAATAAATGAGGTGCATTCCATTGCCCCTGGCAACAGCAGCCCTTCCGGTACGTTCCAGAATTCCCCATCGCACCATCTGCTCCGTGAGCATCACTACCGTTTCCTGTTAGAGGCTAATAGTCTTAGGTATATACCCCCCCCGACCAACGTAAGATAACTAAAGATGGAAGTGAATGTAATTTAAAGGGGGTGGGGTGGAGAGAAACATTCAGGTCTCAAGAAGCCCCATGCTAGGTTCTAAAAAAAAAAAAAATGGACGTAGGGTAGAGATTATTCAGCCGGTGGAGGAGGGAGCAAGTGTCTGGCCTGTGTTTGATTCCAGCAAACTTTGGGGGGGGCACCCACACAGACACCGACAGCGGGATGGAGGACAAGAGCCAGACACAATTACTGAGAAGACCAACTCTGCTGAGTAAAGGCCGCATGTGTGATCACGTCCCCCACATCTCTGTGTTTATCTCCAAACATCGCCTCATCTGGCGGGAGTGGGGGGGCCGAGACGGTGCACTCACGTCGGGCGGTATGCGAGCCCCGTCCTTCACCGAATTCCCCTCCACGGTGATGTGGTACACCTGACCGTCCGTGTCGGTGAACACAAAATGCTCGCGAGCTGAGATGCCTTGGCTCAGCTCCGACTTGCTCTCCGCATCCTGCAGCAGGCTGGGGGGGACACCGGGCGTTACTGTGGGTGAGTATGGCTAGCCCAGTGCTATTACCCAGCTGGCCCTCCAACAGTGCCAAACGTTACAGTGACCTCTGACCCTTGACCCCTGACCTTATGACTGAGGATTCCACGCTGCTCTGCTCCGTGTCAGACACGGTCTGTCTGGCCATGGCTTCCCGTGCCGCCAGCTGCTTCTTCTTGAGACTCTTCAGGTTGTGAGAAGGTGACCATTCCTACACACAGGTGTGTAAAACAGATCACAAGCATGCGCAGAACACAAATCCCCCTTTTCGCGCACAATCATCTGTCGCCCCCTTCTGCAGTATCACATAAGTGTCTAGCTATGCTCGCTGACCTAGGTGAGGGCACTGGGATACTTGACATCACGCTCAATGTTAGGAACCATTCACCTTGACGGCATAATCAATATGAAGATCAACAGCATCGGGAGAATGCTGCATTATTAACACCGTCGGTTATATTATATGCATCGCTTCAGTTTTAAAAACCGAAATAAAAAAATACTGCGACGCTTGGGGGAGAATAATAAATATGTTGCCTGTAACTGAATTTCCCTGAATAAATTCATAACTTTCTGCTGGCGTAGGCAAGCCTGTCAGTAAAAAGAAAAAATGTTTACGCTATGAAAGCAAACCGGCAACATGAATACAAACTGGTGGTAGCCACAAAGGGCATCGGGCTTAGGGAGGGCATTTCTGGAGGTGAGGGGAAGAGCATTTACCCACATTGATCGGGGGGGGAGGGCATTTACATGACCATGGGGTATCAGGAGAACGGAGAACGAGTGATTGAGGGGAGCAAGTCGATAAATGTGCGTGTTGGTGCTTTAGAAAGGAGTACTTTGTGATTAAGGTGTGTGGGTTGTTCTGCCTTAAGCGGGACAACAAGTACTTTGTGATTAAGGTGTGTGGGTTGTTCTGCCTTAAGCGGGACAACAAAAGCAGGGAAAGAACACAGGTGTCTTGTGTAAGAGCCAACAGAATTGTACTGTTAATAATCATAATGCAAGTGTCTGCTTGTTACCAGGTTTCTGCAGCTATAGTGATAAGGAATCGGTACTCATCAGTACGGAGAGTTGGCGTGGAGAGCAGCTGGTGGCGATCAGTGTGCGTATGTGAGCATCCGTGCGCCCCGTGTGCCTCTGTGCGCCCCGTGTGCCTCTGTGCGCCCCGTGTGCCTCTGTGCGCCCCGTGTGCCTCTGTGCGCCCCTGTGCCCCATGTGCGCCCCTGTGTGCCCCTGTGTGCCTCTGTGTGCCCCGTGTGCCTCTGTGCGCCCCGTGTGCCTCTGTGCGCCCTGCTCTTACCAGCGCCGTGACGGTGGGGAAGTTCTTGGCCATCTCACGCAGCAGCGTGCCCGTCCTCACATCCCACAGCTCCAGGGGCTTCTCCTTAAACACCACCACCAGGTACTGCCTGAGGGAGAGGATCCAAATACCCAAACACCACTCGCAGACTTCATCGGACACAATAAGGCAAAGCGGAAGCTTTGGAAAAGGCAAAATATTAATATATTGAGCTCAAAGTACAGGGATTTCTGGAGACAAATGAGAAATAATGCCCGCTCCCCCCCCCTTGCAATACACCAACTTCATTAGGCCCGTTTTGGGTTCTGCCCACAGTAAGGGATCGTCTCAATTTCCCTCCACATTATTCTTCCCAGCAAACAGACACAGCTCTGGACGTTCAGTAAGTATTAAAAAGGGAGCTATAAGAGTGAGACCGACCGCAGAGACACCGGCCAGTCGACGGGAAGGCAGCCCACGCCAACCCCGCGCCAGCAGCAAACACGGGTATGTACTGCATTCATAATCCCCGTCATGGACACTCACTTCAGGTGGGAGACTTTAATCATCTCAATGGGCGGCTCGTCGTTCCCCCGTTCACCTCGGAATGCAAACGTCCTTCCTGAAGAGGAGGGGGTAAAGGCTTTCATTAAGGGGACAGTAATCATGGACTGAAAAGAAGGGTGCTGCTCTTGGACTCCGTAAGATGAAAGGCTGAACGCCGCCTTTCTAACGCTCTGATCTAAACTCCAGGTCTAAAGCCTCCTGACAATCTATGCACCTTGAAGCTGTCCCTCTCATTCCAAGCATGCGGCCACTTTCGGTGGCCCCTCCAGAAGACCCTGGAGACCAGCAGCTGGGTAACGACCTCATTTAACCAAAAATTCAAGCCTTCCCTCCACTGAAATATCTTTGCTGGTCCACCATATCTCATCTCCAGAGTGGATCCTTGAACACCGGGCTGTTAATCATCGATGGCAGATAAGGGGGAACTCAACAGGAAGCCATCGACACATAAATACCCAGTGACACAGTGAGTGGTCGCAGGAACAAGCCACCTGCTCGTGTGGTACCCGCACTTCCTCCCACAATGCAAAGGGAACCCAGGAATTTGACATCACCCTGGTGTGTTTGCGCATGTGTGTGCCTGCAAGCTGTACCTTACCTCCAGATGATAATGACCCTAATATATTTATAATAATAAATTAAATCTATGCCCATTCCAGTAATTTCTTACTGAAATGGTTTACAGAATGAAAAAATCATGAGGATGTAAGGCTCTTAGATGGTCCTGTTCCTGAATCACGCCTGTCTCCAACAGCCTACGCAGATTCTATTCTGAGGTGCTGGACTGCTGTCCTCAGGGAGGAGCAATCGCCAAAGGTAAATTAATAATCACTAAGAAGGCAAACAGCCGGGAATTGATCTCAAAGCGGCCCTACTGACAGGGCAGGTTGAGGAGACGCTGGACCGATACGTGGTTAAAGGGCGGAACCGGGTCGGTCAGTCTCGCTTGCTCAGATTGGGTAGGGGGCTCCCTGTGGCCCCGCCCCATCCAGTGCACACACCAATTAGCACTGTGCACCCTTGCTACAGCTCCCAATTGCCGGATTCTATCCCTCAAACTCCCCATAGCCTCATGCTGTCAGGGAGGTGCCGTAATGAGAGTTTACGCCTGAATTCTGCCATGGTCCATCCGTCGTCCCCACTAGAGGGCTCGCCTTGCCTCGGCCCGTCTGACACAAGCATATGCACAGATGCACGCGTGCACACGTCCACTGTGACCTCATTTCACTCATAAGCATCGGCAGGAAAACGCCACTTATGTAACTGCCGCCGTCCACGTGAGAATTCATTGCCCCGCTCTCGTTTTTTGGCAATGATTCAGCTGTCGACGTCCTGCCGACAGGGCTGACAGACCGCAGCCAGGCACATTAGCCACGCGGTGGCACGAAAACAAAAGCAAGGCGCGGTAATTAAGTGCGGCAATCAGTTTACCGTGCTTAACGTGTAACATTCAAGGGAAGGCGTTGCCGTAACAATGCAGGAAGTTAAACAAGCTTGCTGGGCGATGCTTATAGAATCATCTCCCAGGACCGGATTCCCTTCTGTCTCCTCTGTGTTTAAGTTAATGAGCTCTCACATCACTGGGGGGCTCCTAGGCTCGCCGTTCACCTATGTGAACATGTTTGCAGACTGACGCATGCAGAAGCACATGTAGACCCCCCTCCTCCACCCCCTCCTTGACAGCAGACCACAAAGCCATTAATCTAGTTTTGAAGGCCATCACCCATCACTGTCCAGGGGTGCTACTGTGTGTCGTCATTCTCCTGCATTCACTAATCTCCAATTACAGGCTTTTCGGCTTAACGTGATTCCCGCAGATGGTGACCAAGGAAACAAGTCACTCCCCCACCCAGTTCTTTTGGTTTCTATTGGTTCCCAAAACTATGTCAAAAAAGAAAGGAGGGACATAAACGATGAGTGCTACCCAAATGAAGGCGAAACAAGGTGTAAGCGTAATATTACACTACTTTTCAGAGCGACAGCCACAGACACATATTAGTGGGCCATCGGCGGGGCCCTGGCCATCCGTCCAACAACCGTTTGCTCCTTTTGAAGCTCCATCAATAAAACTCATTCATTTATGGAGGCTGACTTGATTAAGAATAAATCATAAAAAATACGTCTCAATCTTTTATTGCTTTGGGTGGAGGCGAGTTATTCTCCGGTAGCGAAACTGGAAGTAGCCAGAGGAAGAGGGGAAGTGAAATAATGCCACATCTTTCCAGCTGTCTGAGCCACCACGGTGAGGGACTGCCCTCTGAGGCAAAGAGCAGGACTATGACTGGACTAGGGGGGGCTAATTACTGATTTTATGTTTTTGAGTTACTTGGCACGGGATTTGAGGGATGTAGGGTAATATTCATGTCCACAAAGCTATTAACTGCCCAGTCCTTACCACCGTCAAAACGCAGCCTGTCTCATCTGTTTATGACGGATCAGTAACGACCAGCCTCAGTGTAACTAATAACTCTATCGACTAGCCTCCCTGGGCTACTCCCTCCATCTCGACACAAAGTCACCCCTCTGCTTTCACTCCGACACGCACCAACAATTCGAAGTGCCATTTTAGTGCAGCTCCAGGAGCAAAAGTAATGGTTGACAGGTCCTACATCAAATCTGAAGACCGAAAACGCGGGATCTTGATATGGGCAGATAAGAGGCACAATGTAGCTGGTACATGGTAATAAAATTGGTGGATAAACAAAACTAGCATCTAATAGCGGGTGGCCATGTTGTAGATGTCTGAGACAAAATGTTCTTGTGTTATAAACATGTGCAACACATGCAGATCTCATATGCAGACAGTGGGTTCTGCAGGGTGTTTAGTCTGACCTGCGGCATGTGGTATTTAATGGGGCAAGTCTGGCATGTACTGTATGTTGTGTAACACTGTATTTGATAAGTGATCAAGGAGAAGAGATGGATAGTAGCCTGGAATGGTAGTCGTTGAAGGAACAAGATCGTCTGGATGGCACCAGAAAATCCTAAGCATAGAAGTAAATCTACCACTGGATTTATGTGTCATCTTGGAATGGCTTGACCCAACAGACATACTGAGGAACGAAACAAGCATCAAGTAAATGGATTGTTCTGAAGGGAGGACAAATTTGGTCCCGACACAAAACAGCATCATGAGCTGATATGTTAACTTACAATCCATCCATCCATTTGATAATTCATTTCACACAATTGGTTATTTGGTTCATTCAGTTCATAGTCATCAGCACAATAAAATGAACACGTAAAGAGAGACGAGGCCAGTGCCTCACCTGTGGGCAGGTGAGTGTGCTGCAGCTCATTCCGGACCAGGCCCAAGTTATTGGGGGCTGAGGTGGCGAAGGACAAGAAGCTGCTGAGACTGACCCACTCGATCCCCCTGGAGAAACAGACACACACAGACAAAAGCGCCAATATTTGAGTGTCATGTGCAGCATGCACTGAGACTCCAGAGAAAAACTGCTGACAGACCAATTGGGCAAGAAGAATGCTGACAGGGGGCGGGCACTGCTGGGAGAACTGATCGGCCATGGGGCCAATGGGGATGTCACGCCCGATGGGTCACAGTCTACATGGCAAGCAGAGGCAGGATGGGAGGTGTCACATGACCTGTGATGGTAGGTGGCCCATGTGCCGGGAATTGGCATTTGTGGGACAGCAAAGGGACAAAAAGGCGGCCCACAGAGGAACAAATGGGGTTTCACTCTGAAGGCTGTAGTACTGTCAAAAAAAATCATCAAACATTTAAATAAAGGGGCCATTCACTAGCCCACATTACTGACTGACGTACCGTCTAATAGGTCTCCAACCATTTAATTCTTCTTTCCAATTTCTGCTGGGAAAACTTTTCTTAAACGAATGAGGCAGAGTATCCGTCATGATTAATTTGATAGATGGTACATAATGATCTCTATTAACCTGAAGCTCCCAGGCTTTATCTGGAGAGATTTCACACGAATTGCAGGCACGGCTAAAGGCTATAGATTAGCAGCCTCTAAGAGAGAATACAGAGGAGCTAACAGACCAGGAAGGGAGTGGGGAGTGGAAGGGGGATTGCACGGGGGCGATGGGGGAGCAAGCAGGGGATGACGAGATGGCTGCAGGGGAGCAGAAGGATAGTATGGGAGGAAGAAGCATGTTAGCATTATGTGACACTTAAAACGTGGGCCAGCTAAAGCATAGACAGTAGAAGGGCTAATTAGCAGGGCTGCAGGAAGCACGTGTGAGACGACCTGTTCAATTTCACCACTGGGTGTCAGGGGAGAGCTGAGGCGCTTGGTGGGGGTGTGTGTCTGTATCTCTGTGAAGTGGGGGTGTCCGATAACACAGTGACGGGGCCAGTCGATGGCCTGCTGTGAATGGAACGTGGGGGAGTGGGGGAGATCTGCAGGGAGACTAACCAGGGG
>JABFEA020000067.1:14287496-14310511 GCA_019775915.2 Cyphomyrus plagiostoma | reverse complement strand
GTACGGGTGAGACAGGCGAGAGGGAGGATGAGGACTGAAGCAAAGGCAGGAGTCGGGGGGGGGGGGGCAAACCTTAATCATTCACACCTGAGCTACAGAGACTGAGAGAAGCTGGAAGGCAAAGGAATGCTTCCAGGATGCTGGATGGAGAGGCACCGGAGCGGGGATGAAAAGGAAGGATGTGACTGAAGATGGGGGGGAGGAATGCGGGGCAGCATATTATACCCAGTCATAGCTATACAGTCCGCTGCTCAGCACGCGCACACACACACGCGCGCGCGCGCACACACACGCACGCACACACACGCACACAGAAGTGAAGGGGGCCAAACCCTAGCCGCAGCTCCAGCCCCAGACTCTGCCTTCATTAACAGCTAATAGCCTCCTGCTTATGACTGCAGAAGGAAGGAGCTGCAGGTTTACAGGAGCACAGTGGGAAAAAAGGCAGCTTCATCACAGACTCTAATCTTAAAGTTGTCTTGGACGCACAAAAACTCCAGATGAATTGTGCATGCAAGAAACACCTTGTGCAATGAGTAACTTCTGTAATTAAAGGGCGGCCTGACCCTTGGAAAACAGAGGGCCGGCTCCCCAATCAATCTGTAAATTGCTTAATTGATCACATTTCCTGCTTAATGGATCACAGTGAAACTGTTCTGAATGAACCAGTTGACAGCTTCTGAGGCCACACTGGCTATCACACCCAAATTCGAAGGAGACTGTGGTCCATAATGTTAGGGACTGACTGAGGAGCCCAGTACAACAAAGCAAGAACATGCAGGGGAACCAGCTCTTAGCTTCCTTTATCTTTGCATTTTCCGTGTTTCCATGGCGACGGAATGCTAATCCAGCATCATGGACATCGGACCCACATCCTGACTGCAGGACTCATTAGGTTAGTTAATGGGTTCAATTACATGTCTAATATAACCTGCATAACCGTAATACCCATACTTATTAAATATGATATCTTCAAAGACAGGGTGCATGTACACTTAAAAGCTAGCCACTCGTTATAAGAAATGAGAGAGAATTATACTAACAAAAGCAGCTTAAGGGAACAAAATGAGACCGAAAGGGTTAAGCACAAATTCAGTCTTCCTCCCTTTCTTTCAATAGTCTTTTGTGGCAGCTGATGGTCCCAGAGACACAATCGATGCCTCTTACCCACGCAGACGAGTGCTAGTGCCCACAGAGGGGCTGGAGGAACAGGAAGGACTCAAGCATGAAGCATTGGCATAGCAGCAGACACTCTGATTTAAGTCCACCATCAGTGTGAATGCATTATGTTACAAAAAGGGGGCAGCATTCTGGTGTTTTAAAAGAGCTTCTACTACTGATCAGGAACCAAAATGGATAATTAAAAAGAAAAAAGAAAAAAAGAGTAATTACTTCTGAGTTAGAGAACTGCATCAAGCAAGATGTTACTGGACCAGAACGTTGAGAAACTCAAGGCTGTGACTTAGATTTATTATTAATATATTATTTATTTAGCAGTGCTATCGTTAGAGGGGTAATTGACAAGAAAGCTGCCTCAGGAAACAGCAGAGACAGCCGTCAGAGTGACATGTAAATTTAGAGTCACCTGACACTTAAATGGGCTGCAAACCTGTGCCGTCGATAAGCCTCCCCCCAGCCGCCCCCTGGTACTGAAACAACATTTTGACGGCGGCTGACAGGAAGGCATGAGAGGGGCTCGCGATGCTGGGCTACGTGAGAGGGGGAGGCCGCATGCCGGCCGTTATCTCAGACTACACCATCCGTTCTTATAATGTCACGTCCTGGCAGCTGTCTGCTCAGCTGAAATGGATGTAAATGGATTTTAGATTTCAAGACGAGAATTACGAACACGGCCATAAATATCAAATTTGTACAGGGTAACCAGACTTGACGTGAAGGACTGGGCTAGTCACCGGCGCTGGAGACACCTATATGGCCACTGGGAGGGCGCCTGCTCTCACCTGACTTCACAGGAGTGGCTGCTCAGCTCTTTGTGGAGAAGGCCGCTGGTCAGGTTGTAGATGAGCACCGAGCCATTGCTGGTACCTGAGGAAAAGGCAGACATGATATTTAACTGCTTCATGTTTCGAGTTGCTTTGAAGATGGAGGCCATGGTCCTGGCAGACGCACCAGCCCTGCCAAAGCTGCCCCCACCAGCCCCTCAAGCATCTCCCCATTCAAAGGGCCACATCTCAAGGTCCTCGACTGACCGAAGAATTAGGCCACTGAAAGTCGTCTCTGCAAAAGGAGACCAATAAAAGTAGTGGTCTGTCCAAAAGCGGACCAATAAAAGTGGTGGACTCTCTAAATTTAATATTCAGTGATAAGTTGTCATTGTTGACACACCACAGTGCACAACAATGAAACGTGTTCTCTGCATTTAACCCATATGTGACAATGTGACATAGCAGGGGGCAGTTAATTCAGCGCCCAGGGAGCAGTGCTTGGGGGCGATACCTTGCTCAGGGTACCTCAGTGGTGTCTTGCTGGTCAGGGATTTCAACCAGCAATCTTTCAATTACAAGTGCCCTTCCCTAACCATTAAGTCACCACTGCCCACCATACCCGAACCAATAAAAGAGGTGGTCTCTCCAAAAGCAGACCAATAAAAGCAGTGGTCTCTCCAAAAGCAGACCAATAAAAGCAGTGGTCTCTCCAAAAGCAGACCAATAAAAGCAGTGGTCTCTCCAAAAGCAGACCAATAAAAGCAGTGGACTCTCCAAAAGCAGACCAATAAGGTGTTTATCAGCCTTTCAACTTCAGAGATCTCTGAAGTGCACCATAAAAGCCCATCCTCATTCAGGAGCAAATCCACCTTACAGTGCACCGCCATACAAGAAATTACTCTCCTTACTAAGAGCTAATTGCTCATTAGCATAAAATCTTACCCAAAAAAAACACCCTGCGATACTTCTCAGGATAAGTACCTCATCGGGGGCAGAACAGAAGAGCCTCTGGATTCGAATCAGCAATTAAAGGACCATTAACGGTTAAGCTGCTTCCTGGCAGGCATGTGACATTCTGTGCTGTTGCTGGGGACACTAAAGGTCGTGTTCCCTGGATTCTGCACGGCTGCTGCTGCAAACCCAAACAGGATACAGCTAAATTGCAGTCGCACCCCTCTGCTTCCAGGGTGCGTCACAGGTGGAGAGTTCAAATAGGCACCGAACACTGGGAAATAATATTTTGGATCGCCTGCACAGGTGTAAATGTACACAGTTAATTAACTAATTTGACCAATTAGGCCATCAGGGAAAGGCTGAGAATTGATAGCCATATGGCCTTTTTTGGGATGTGGTGTCCCTACACAATCTGCTCTCTAAATGCACACACCAAAGTGAAAGGAGGACTTGCTGAAGCACCAGTGGATAATAAGTCATGTATAAATGCATACACTATGCTAACGACTCTCAAGGGAAAATAAGACCACATCTGAATATGAAGGACTATGTAATAGGATTTAAAGCAGATTTGTAGTAATACAGGGGTCTCAATAATACCTGCAAACCCTGCTCTACTTTCTCTTTTTGACTCGCTCTCTCTCTGCCTGTCCTCCCCCCCACTTTCAGATAAGCCCCATTGAGTCCCGCAACCCCGTAACAGGCAGGCTCCTCCCGGTCCTGCGCTACACCTAGCTGCACAGTTGGGGGCGCTGCTCAGATCAGAGGTGGGGGGGTAGTCGGCCTCCATGCTGCTGCTGGCTGCAGCCAAGAGCTACTTAAACATCTATAAGGGTCCTTTTTACTAAGCTCTCGTCCTCTTCTCCCTCACCTGCAGAAAATCCCAACCCGCAGGACAACTCCTAAGACCATCTTACCAACACCACTATAATTCTTTGCCATTTTGGGCCCCAGGACAATCTGCAACAGTGCTGATGGAATCGGACAGAATAGGCCAGAACCAGACAGAACCAGTCGGCGACAGACATCATTCCCTTTCTCCCATCACTGCAGCACCTGGCTTCTCCTTCTGGACACGAGAGGACCTGTCCTGTCTCTTTCTGCAGTATTTTCCCGATTGAAGAATACTTAATACTTGGGGGGGCATACATGTATATTAGGGGACTGCAATGGTCATCCACAAACATGGCAATAGGGAGCACAGAGTAGGTGATGAATGCATGACTAAAACCAGTTTTAACCAATAAATCCCTTTAGTGTCAAAGAAAGATGACAATAAGGGTGTTATATAGGGGCATAGACCCAGAGGACCGGGAGGTTGAAATTGAAGACTACCTTAAACGATCACAAGCAGAGACGAGCTGGTGCATGAAAACAGACGTCTACATACAAAGAGAAGACTGGGAATCAGCCACCTAAGGGAGACGGCTTTTACAGTCATTGAAGGCGGCAAATCTAAATAAGATGTTTGCAAAAACGTGTATGATAGTTCACCTGCTGTGCAAAAACACTAGGAATAAGATAGTTGCATAGAAACAAAGGAAAACCACATGCATCTTAAATAATCTGACAGGCATTTCTACATGAGTGAAAAGCATACTGACAATGTTTTATATATATATGTGTGTGTGTGTGTGTGTGTGTGTAATATGCTGTACCACATAAATCAATTTCAAGGCAAAATGTCAACGCAGTGCTATGGTCAGCTTTCTGTATGAGCTCAGAGGGCTTCTGCACCAACGGCTTTCACGAGTTTCATTCATAAACAGATCCACCTCTCCCTGACTGCGTTAAAACGTGTGTGAGATTGAGCTGTCAGGACCGAACTCCAACAGACCCTGTAAACACGGAATGTCAAAAGGGGGAGGAGGCGGGGAGGGGCAGATTGACCGCCGAAGAAAGAATAGCCCTCAATCATAGTGGGGGTAGCAGGGACAGTTATCAACTCACAGCTGGGGGGGGAGAGATTGAGAGAGGGGGAGAGCAGGGAGGGAGAGAGATCACCAGGACAGCCCAGTGATGAGAGTTTACTCCTGGTCTGAGTAAAATCCACCAGCATTTAATTAAGGTGCCTAATCTATATTTTGGAATTAAATATTGATTTCAAAATGAATTTAACAAAACTTGACGTTAACCACAGAATATATTACTATTAAGTTAAAAGGTTTTATTCCACATCATCAAAAGAACACTGTTATTAAACTAAACTTTCTGTGGTATATTTCTAAATTTCATTCCGAATGTAAAAACCCCTGGTAATAACAATAGTGAAAGTAAATTTCAACTAAGCAAAGGTAGAACGTACTCCAGGTTGAGACAGGATCAGGTAGTCATCTGGCGGCAGCATTTATGCCAGATTCAGTGGAGGTATATCCTCATAGCGGACACCAATCAGGCATTCAGAGCTGTGACTGCCATGATGCACTGAGTCCGGCAAATCTAATCCCAGAACATGAAGGCGTTAGCAGGCACCTCCCCGCACTCAGTAAAATTATATTTATAATGGAAAACACCTACGAGTTCTGTAAGGTGGATGTGCACCAGTTCACGACCCAATGACATCATCACTGGAGTTCAGTAGGGGTACCCATTGTACCCAACCCCTGGTCCGTCGCCAGTATTCCACCGGGCCGCCGAAAGCTAGGGTTTTGCACAGGGGTTGGTTATTATTATTATTTTTTTAATAATAACAATAATAGTAATAATAATAATAACATTTTTACAAATCCAAACCTGGCCATTTTACTGGTCCGTAAAGTTTTTGTACAACATAAACCAGTTTGTAGGAATCTGAAGGTTAAGACCCCTGTCGTACACATGATGGACTTTATTTCCTGTGAGCTAAAATGCAGAGAAATTCAAATCTCTGTAAATATATGTATTTCCGTGGCACATTTTATAGAACATTTTTACAGGGCAAATTAGTCACAGGGGCTCATATAATGTAACAGCTTGTGGTGATATTTTACATAACTGCTCTGCAATATATTGGCCTCCCATGCAGGCTGCAGGCTGCCCTTACACCCAGTCCTGCCTGGGATAGGCTCCAGCCCCCATAGACCCACGCCAGGACAAATGGATGGATGCATTTCAATGCAGACAGGAAGGGAAAATGACATACATCTAAGCGGACCATCATCCCACCACAGCAAATACAGATTTGCACAACTAATAAAGCTCTGAATAAGAGAGAAGATAGAAGATTGTTTTTAAATGTTGCAAAGGTGAGATCGAGTCCTCAAAGAAATGAGCGATTAGTCAGGCAGGCAGCCTTTACGTAACTAACAGTACTTCCCCACGGTATAACAACGCAAACTGGATAAGGAATTTTAACCTGGGAGTTCACACTTTGAGATAATGCCAGGGGTCAGCTGTGGGGGCTAGGCAGGCTTTTTCACAACAGCTGGTGTGGTGCCTCCCAAGTTCAACCCCTACTGAACTCCACTGATGATGTCATTGGGTCGTGAACTAGTGCACATCCACCTTACAGAACTCGTAGGTGTTTCTCATAGGGATGTTTTCCATTATAAATTTAATTTTACTGAGTGCGGGGAGGTGCCTGCTGTTAGAGAGGTGGACAGTTCAGGTTCAGAAAGTAGAAATCCAGACCAAGATTTTTTTCCAACCAACCAGTTGAGTATAAAGAGTCACAGTCCTCAACTGGTTGGTAGAAACAAAATCTTGGTCTGCATTTCTACTTTCTGAACTTTCCACCTCTGTACTGTTGACCTTTGAACAAACTGAAAATAATGAGGCACAGCTTTGGAAAAAAATCGAGCACAGCACAATTTTGTGTTTCACTCATTTCTCAATTCATGGGTGTGCATCTGTGAATTACATACTTTCTTTTGCCTACTGCAGCCTGGTTCTTCCCTGCTCCTTACTGATAAAGGCCTTCTTCCTTGTTTTATGGGACTTCAGTTCTGCTTCTTGGAGCCTGATATGAATTGCTGATACGAATTGTCCTAGCACTGCACTGCTCTTCACACAAACTTAATCTTTCACATTCCTTTTGAAGATCACTCGATGTCATCCTTCCATTCATAAGAAACTGTTATAAGTTAACAGTCATTTCTGGCATTACTAAGTTGCTTCTGCCCTCTACCTGGCTGGTATTTGGTTATTCCCAGTGTCTCCTACTCTACCTTGTTCTTGTGAACTGCTGTCTTAGAAACTCTGAACTTGCAAGAAACCTGCCACTCAGTATAGCCTTCTGTCAGCAGAACCAGCATTAAACCAGGAATTTAAAATGCAGATCTTTTTAAGATATTGAGGTAGAGCAGGTAAAAGGTAAGGGGCGTGTGCTGATGACAGCTCACTGTCACACCCACCACATGACAAACCACATGAGGAATGAGAACCTGAGTGCAGCCATGTGGCGGGTAATACCTCAGCACCACACTAGTCCGAATGGACCAGTGGGAGATTTTTTTTCCAGTAAGTTTCCCTGTAAGTTGGAGGACCTCCTTCCAGGGCTAGGTATAGATTAACGTCATACCCAGGATGAAGCAAATGCAGGTTTAGGGCCTTGCTCAAGGGTCCAGTGAAGTAGGATCACTACTGACATCCACAGGATTCAAACCAGCGACCTTCCGATTGCTGGCACAGAGGCACCACGCCACCCAACATAGAATGGTCTCGGTTTTTTCCAGAGCTGTACATAATCAATGGAATGATGAAGGTTCTCAAACAAATACTTTGGGTAAACACCGAGGAAAATGAAGGTATTGGCTGAGAAAAGACTCACCTACAGCCAGGAGGGGCTGGTAGTGGCTGATGTTCTTGGTGGTGAGTGGGGGGCACATGCGGAGGGAGAAGGGAGGCAGGGGAAGGCCCGAGAGGAGGCCCGTCAGCAGGAACTTCAACAGCACCTCCTGCTGCTGTGGGGTCTGTGACGGCTCCGCACCCGGAATGGTGCCCTGACCCGCTGGATGGACAGAAGCGCACCAAACCAAACCATTCAAAATTGGGTTGTTACATCATAGTCGACGCTGCGGCTGGGGGCAATTAACAGGGGTAGGGTAATACTGATTGGGGGCCGATTAATGAGGTGGAGGGGGCGCCTACGCTGAGGCTGAATAAACATCACAGCATGGGGTAATCGTCACGCTGCGGGCGTGGAAAGACGGATATCAAGGGATATCCTGATGGATATCCTGCCCTATCATATGTTTATATGCTAATATGTGATCTGGCCAGCTTGGCGAGGCCATTATTTTGAAACACAGTAGTGCGGTCCAACACAAATATTAAAATGTCACACGCAAACCCTCTAAATCTACAACCACTCTTGGCACAAAATACATCTGTGCGCTGTCGGGGGATCCCAAACATGCAGCTGCTGGCATCTGAAAGGGTGTTTATGAAACTCCGGATCAGCTTTGATACAGGATAAACCTCCCTGTAGTCGGCAAATAGGCCTTATGCCTGCCCCGATCAACATTTCGCATCCCTAACAAAGTCCTGTCCGGGGGGGATCTGGGGGGCTTGTGTTTTTCTGTTTGTCACAGCTTTTGCCATTTAGACAGAGAAACGAGCGAGTGCTGATGGCATGGAAAATGGCACCCGAGCCCTGGCCGTCAGCGTCTTCGGAAGCGACACGGTAGAAATATAAAGCCCCAGAAAGATCCGTATGGGTGGGGGTGGGGGTGGGGGCTGCAGGAGAACCCGTCACCATGCCAGCCTCGTCTGTGTATAATAAGCACCCCCCCAGGGTGGAGCCCAGCGCATCGAACGCTTCTGTGACGCATCAAACCGCATCCGGCCGCCTTCTGCTGGCAGCTGTGCCGGTGAGAGAGAGAGAGAGAGAGCGCCATCGGAGAAGACGGCAGAAACGGGAAGGAAAAGCGGCAGAAAGGTGCGGAGACGCATGTGTCTGTATAGACAGAGTGAGGAAGATGAAAGGAAACACAAGAGGTGAAAAAGACGGGGCCGAAAAGGGCCCCCCAGGCAAATATTACCTATCATGTTGTTGAGGGACAGGTCCGGGATCATCTTCTGGTTGGGGCTCAATGGGGTGCCGCAGAAGGACAGCGGGGAGTACAGGGGCGTCAGGCCAGACCTGGAAGAATGGCAGTGAAATGTACTAATACCCCACTTGGATATATAAGCCCCAGAGTGTTCTGATTCTGAAGATGAAGGCTCGCTCTCGTTTTAAGAAACTAGAGCTTCATTCTCAGCCTGGAGATTCTGGCAGACAAGTGTACCCCAGACTGCTGGCCGATCTGGAGACGTGGGCCTTGAGCTCCCATAGCATGACCCTGCCGTCGCTGACCACCAGGGCGGCGGCGTTCTCATTGACCGGGCAGATGACCACGCGGTACGGGCGCACCGTCTTGGTGACCCGGATAGCGTCGCACTGCGAGCGCAGGTCATACACCAGCTCCTGGACTGCCTGCTCGGGGTCTACTGGGGCAAGAAGGTAGGAGAGGGGGGCAGAATGAGGGAAAAAACATCTAAATATATGTAACAGCAGTGCTGTGAGCTCTGTCAGTCATGAACAGATGTGTGAGATGGAGTGCAGCACACAGGGAGAAAACAAAGGCAGCGAGTGCCAGGACGGGGGGCTCTGACCCGATTCATCAGGAGGGGGCGCCCCGGAGCGGCTCAGCCGAAGGGTGATGCAGCCGTTCTCATGCAGGCAGTAGAGGGCATCCCGCTGGGCACACGGCACCACCTGCAGGGCAGATGCGAGGTCAGTGGCTTGCAGGCAGACCATACAGGGGAGCGTGTGTGTGTGTGTGTGTGTGTGTGTGTGTGTGTGTGTGTGTGTGTGTGTGTCTATGTGGGAGTGTTCAGCAGTGGCCTGAGTAACTGCCAGAACACGGAAAACACGCCAGTAAACGAAGGGACACCAGAGTACACTGAAGGCCAACGCCTCTCCACAGCCACCAATAAAGTGCAGGGCACACACAACATCCATGCCTATGGCAAACGGGGCAACTCCAGTAAACTGGGGGGAAACCAGAGAACCAGGAGGAAACCCCATCCCAACACTGGGAGATGCTGAACCCCCAAGCATTCACTTGAAAGATACAGCTGTGGAAAAAAATAAGAGACCACAACACAATTTTTTGTTTCACTCATTTCTGAGTTTATGGATGTATGTCTATGAATAATACTTTTTTTGTTTTTGCAAATTGCAGCCGGGTTCTTCTCTGTTTCTCATTGATGAAGGACTTCTTCCTTGCTTTATGGGACTTCAGTCCTGCTTCTAGGAGCCTGATATGGACGGTCCTATCGCACTTCACACCTGCACTTAATGTTTCCCATTCTTTTTGAAGGTCATTTGACTCACATGTTAAGTCATCTGCGGCATTAGAATGTCTGTTCTGCCCTCTACATGGCTGGATTTTGGTCATTCCCTGTGTCTCCTACTTCACCTATTCTTGTGTACTGCAGTCTTAGAAATTTTGAACCTGGAAGGAACCTGCTGCTCAGTGTAGCCTTCTGCCAGCAGAACCAGGATTAAACCAGGACTTAACAATGGAAAATCTTTAAAAAAAAATATAGATCGGTCTCTTAATTTTTTCCATGGCTGTACATAGCACAGTCATACTAGCCAGCCCTCACCTACGGCTGGGCGATATGGCATAAAATTCATATTGTGGTATAATTTGAACCATAGACGGTAAACGGTATACATTGCGGTATATGATTTGATCTGTAAATTTCAGTATAACTGTTTTTGAAAGGGTAACATATGTCCATAGCAAAGGCATTGTAGCAGGAAGTTGTATAATAAACGTAACACATTCTGAAGTAGTCATGAATGTAGAATATTTATATTGTGCGAATCTGCAATTATAGAAAAAATATGAAATTTCATGTAACTTCACTGGTTTTCTTATATTAAAAACACAGGTTGGTTTTGTAAACTGTATTGGTAAACAGAAAACAAGACACAGAACTAGACTAGTGTCATATAATTCCATCTATATTACTATGACCATCTCTCCCATAAAGGTCCTGCCAGGGAGAGTCCTGCACGGGTTCGGGTACCCGACGGCTGACCTGTAAATTTTGTTGAAATTTTGTTGAAACCGGTGAAAAATATTCTACTGTGTCGTAAACGGGGTCGGGTCGGATCGGACACAGGAGACCTAAATTTTGGTTTTCGAAACATCATGTGCCAACAAAAAATACCCTAGGGCTATATTTTAGTGACAAAATCCCTGCATTCAAGATGATAAAACAAACGCACATTCCCAGAAATTTCTCCCACTTTCATTTTCAAAAACGCATGCGATCTCCTCCAGTTGTTCGAAATGGATGCTGAAGTAGTCAGCTGAGGCCATCAGCTGCGGAGGATATCCGTTTTTACAGAGTAACATAAAGCACCGCACCAAACGCTAATCTTCGCCTTCAAGTAGGAATTCCAATTGGGTAATCAAAGGAAAATGGACAGTGCGCGTAGGTAGCCTATAAAACCCAGTACTGCGCAGGGTAGCCTAATGTACAGTTTTATTAAAATATTTAATTGTAAGCTGGTAAGGCTATGTGTGGGCATGGCAATAACAGACATTATTTGAGTTTGGAGGTAGGCTACTACCATTTGTTTTGCTTATTATTAGGCTATTAAGCAACATTTACATTTGGCTATGCCTTTTCAACTGATGTTGCACATGTCACTGGTTGTTTGTTGTGCCAATAAACTTTTGTCTTTAATCTGATTTTCATTCGGGTGGGGGTCGGGTGTCGGTATTTATTTATAGCGGATCGGGTGCGGAATTTTATTTCATTTCTGTCAGATAACGCTTTGGATACGGGTTTAAGTATGACGGGTATGGGCGGGTTGTCAAAATCTGACCTGTGCAGGACTCTGCTGCCGGGTGCTGCAATAATCATATAAACAATTTTCATATAATACAAACGAATTATTTATTTGACACGACTTCACTGAGTCATTTTTGCGGGCGAGGAGGGGAAATTTCCGCGTTAGGACGGTAATCTCTCCCGTTGCCCAAATCTATATCACATATCGTTTATACTGCCCATTACTACCCTCACCCCACCGGAGCAGGCCTGCCAGTCTGTGTACTCGGTGTCTCCTCTATCCATCCACTCAGACATACCATCCAGTCCTAACCTCACCAGAGCAGGCCTGCCAGTCTGCCTCCTCTGTCCATTTGCTTAGTGCACACTGTGCCCTGTTGGCTGTGCAAACCAGCAGGTCCCAGGCCACTGCATGCATGTCTGTGTAATATCTTGTTTTGCACATGGTTGTATGAGGAGACTGGGAAGGCCTAGTCGCCCATTTAGGGGAATGTTCAGCAAGGGATTGGGTCACGAAGGTTGCTTGGTCTGCCGGCATTTAGCAAAGCAGGTCAGGATGATGAAACAAATCTCAGATGGCGGACAGATACGGGTCTTTCTCCGCAGTGAGGTCAGCCTGCTGGTCTGAGGTGTAAACAACAGACGCACGGCCCTAAGGTCAATTCTTCAAGCGTAATCTTCAATCTAGGCTATGAGGAGGCAGTATCACCACGTGCTGACCATGGAGAGCTTCCGTGGGGGATAATGCGGCTGGGTTAAAGAGCAGAAAACCATTTATATACCCAAAAAAGAACTTCTTAAGGGATGTGGTGCAAAGAATACAAGCATTTGGGAAGTCACATGGTTGAGTGAGTCATCCTTCATCCCGTCCTCGACACCCGGATGAGTAAATGTGCCATACGCCAGCAGGAGCATCCAGACACCTGTTTCCCTTGGTGTAGGCTTCCGGCGTGGGGAGCGTTTTCCTAACACAGCTAAGTAAATGGCAAAAAAAAAAGACAGAGCTGCTCCGAGCAATAATGCTACTCAAGTGAGGGAGCGTTTCCATGCCGACGGGAGTGGAATCTTCCAGGGTGACAACGTTTCCATCCACGGGGCCAGAGCCATCACCAAACGTTTTGGTAAACATCCAAAAAAGACAGCCCGATGGTACCGAGCGGTTTTCTAGCCATGTCTGAGACAGATTTTTCCACCACCATAAAAAGAGCATACAATAATTTCATGTAAAACAAAAATGTCATATCTTTGCAACCAAGTTACAGTCATCAGTACATTCTATACCACTGAGCTCAGTCTGCCTTGGCTCATTGAGGTGTTAAGCCCTGGTAAGACACAACTTTGCTTTTACTTTTATTTTTACAAATAACTGGAAATACACAGTTATACAGGCCCTGTAGCCGTTATTGTCCTATAAATCATTAATGTACATTGACAGCCAGTGTAACGTGTGGTATAAAGTTAATGCCAGAGAGTGTGTGCGCGTGTGTGTGTGTGTGTGTGTGTGTGCGCGCGTGCATGCGCACGCCTGCATCCATGCGCATCACCAGCTCCAACGCCCCCCGGCTGGGCCTGGGTCATCGCTCATGCAAATCGCCTCGCTGACAGGTACTTTATATCACTTAAGAGATGATGGTGCTCCTGGAGAGGGTAGCCTGATGTCGGGAGACACCATCCCTCTCCCCCACACTTCAGACGAGGCATGTAGGGGACCTGGGCTGGGCACCGGAAGGTTGTTGGTTTGATTCCCAGGCGGGCTTGGGTAAATGCACCCCTGAGTAGTCTCCTGGGGTGAATAGTCTACGCATAATATACCCAGCTGCCAAAAAATCTCACCTCTATAACTCACTGGTGTTTTTAGGCTTTACTCAAAAGAGACATGCACCCCCCACCCCTCACAAAAACAGCTGAAATATTAAGTTAAAATCCTGCCCTGTGTGTGCCGTTTCATTTATGTTTCTTGTGAAAGGACCGGGGGTTACTCTGACCCCCCCTCAACCTAACTGTCAGCACTGGTCTGAAAGGTGTCGGCTGTGGTAAATAAAACCAACAGGTCTGCCGGAAAGGGGGGGTATGGTAAATGCCTACATTGTGTGGGTGAGGGAGCTGTCAGCAATGAGCATAGAATTGACAGACAGGGAGAGATGAGAATATTGGGGTAGACAGAGGCTGGGGGGTCACGGCCACTATTTCCCCCTCTTCTTAAAATACAATAGAGACAGAGGAATTGCTACAAATGTTCTCTGATGGAACAAGGTGAAAATTGGTAGCAAATTTGTAGTTAGTGACCTGCTTCAGTACGAATTTTCATTTTTACTCTGCAGCTCAGGGCAAATGTGATGTGTCTTTGGGTGGAGCTGTCTCCTGAGAAACTGTGCGAGGCACCGCAGCTGCGCCCACCTGAATGAAGGGCACGCCAGAGCGCTCGATGGCCACCACGCCCACCGTCTGGCTGAGCTCCAGGTCCAGGATGAGGATCTCGCGCGGGTATAGCAGGACCATGTGGTTCCGCTTTGCGGGCAGGTAGGACAGCTGCAGGCAGTCATTGAGGGTCACCGCCTCCGCACTGCTTACACACCAACGAGAAGGAGGGAAGAAGAAAAAGAGAGGAGGGATTCAGAAACTTCGCCCCTGTGCATGAGTCCGCCAGCCTGCCCTGGGCTCAGGGGAACCCAATCAGGGACTAATTAAAAGCAGAAGCAGGAGAACCGTGCTGGGAAAAGACAGGTGACTGTCTTGGCTGGCTAATTCCTCTCAGTATACTCTGTCAACCAATTTGCCTAGCTGGTCAAATGCACCCCCCAGGGGAAAAAAAAAAAAAAAAACTGGGGACCAGTAAAAAATGCAGCTGAATGAATAATACAAGGTAGAATTTATTAAAAATATCTATCCATCTATCCATTCAGCCACTTCTCCTTATGGCAGGGAAACTAAAATATTAAATATTAATATTAATGAAATATTAACCTAAAAAATGTAACAGCCTGATTAATTAGCGACTGAGACGAGGGCAGGACGGAGATGAACGAGGGGCAATCGCAGGAGGGATCTTGCAGGCGGCGCTCCGAGCGAGACAGTAACGGCTGGATGACGGGCCTGTGACTCCCAAACCGTGATCAGGGGATGCCCGTGAGCTCACAGTGAGAGCAACAGCGGTGGGGCCAACGAGGAAGCAAGAAACTCCAGGACACAAATTTGTGCCTCTCCCTGATGTCACCGTCACTGCCGATCAGGCGGACGCTCAATCCGGAATGTTCTGCATTCCGCTTCGCGCGGGGCTCCAACCTCCCAGAGTATGATGAGGGAGAGGGTCACGCCTGACCATCTGACAACCGAGACTGAACCTGCCAACACATCCCTCCCCATTACCATGACCATCTCTCCACCTGATGATACATCTTGTCCAGAGAATAGTCTCCTAATCCCCAATGTGCCTGTTTAGCATTTGGCCTGCTGCAGAGACTAACAGAACAGGAGCAGCTAAGGCCACACAGAGGAGGTGTCTACAACCACGCGGCCACAAGCACAGCCTCACATCTCTCGAGAATCAATCACAAGCAGAAAATGGAGAAGTAGGGGGTTAAGGACCTTCTTCAAACCAGCAACAATCCACGCTTGGACTACCTACTTCGTAGACTGACAAACTCGTTACAGCTCGTTAACTGGAAATGTCAGCCACTAAACAACCCTTGGCCTTTTTGTACAAACGCACGGATCCTTGAAACACAAAGTGTTTCCTTGTTTAGAGTTCAGCTGATTCTGTGAATCTGAAAAGAAGTAAAATTCCCATCATTTCTGCCCCCTTTGTTGCACTGCTCTGACAGATAACGAGTATGAATAAAGATATTTTAATCTGGTTTAATCTTTTTTTAAGGCCAGAAGCTTAGTCTGCCTTATTCCCGCAGCAGGAAGAAGCAAAGACCGTCTGATGTAGGGAACAAAGTACAGGGACGACTGGTAATCAATCACGTCCATTTGCAAGATGGCGGCAGGCAAAAGAAACTTTAGCGGCCCTGGGGAGAGGCGATCAATGAAAATAAATCAGAGAAGTGAGGCCTGTGTCATCTGGAGGTCAGGAATGCCCCAAGTGAGAAGGAGAGATGGGCTTCTTTCACAGAGAGCTTTAAGCAACAGCGACCGCTTTTAAAATGGCAGGCGAAAGAAAGCGACTGACCAAAGGACGGCCAGAGGGGGCGCTCTGGCAAAATTCACAGGCTCCTCTTCATTAATGTAATGTTTAATGCTAAAACGAGTTCTGCTCCGTGCCTGTGAAATGCATCAGGGTGGTGTAAATTTCAGCCTGGGACACTGTGTCTATAAGGCTGAGGAAACCTCTGTGCCCAGTACAGGGTCACAGAGAGTTTATTCCCATAAACACGGGGCATACAGGAGGGAGACAGCAGTCCATCACAGGACACATACACACAGAATCCTTTAACAGCACTGAATTAAAAAGGTAGAAAGGAGACATGGAGAGCTCATAGTTATTGAAAGGAAGTGCTATAAATGTAGTGTTCAGCTTAGTGCTGTGGTAGAGGCTCACTAACACAGCAACCGTGAGCCAGAAGTGCCAGCAAGGTGGTACTTAGCCATGTTGCTTTGCGTGCAGCAGGTTGTTGGGTCTAATCCCTGTAAAGGGGTATCTGGGTCTTAGTAGGGGGAGCCTGTATATATCACTAAAACTGTACAATTAGTCTTTAATTGTGATGGAAACTAATATTACAGCTCTTTCAAATTAAGTTTTAAATGAACACAGGCAACCATTATGACTTAGAGATGGAAAGGGGAGCTTTTATGCCCTGTTTCGTGTGAGAGCACTTTGGGGAATTACACCTGGGAAGAGGAATTGGCGGATACAGTGTGTAACAGTCCCTGCGGACCCCAGAGTAGCAGTGTGGAGCCAATCTGTGTGCAGTAGACCTTGAGTTTAAGGGATGCTGCCAGCTGCCAGCAAGGCCCTAAACTGCATTTTATCATCCGAGCTGGAAAAAGCCCCAGACTCTGCATCGACAATCCAGAAGGACACTGTAAAGTTACAGCCAAACCCGCCAATAAAAATATGTAGCACATTTAATTGCATAAGCGTAGCACTGAGGCTGAGTGAGTAGGCCTGAAGCCTCAGGATTATGGGTTCGGGTCCCACCCCCAGCTCTGTGTGGGCTTTTCGTGTTCTCCCCATGTCCGTATGGATTTCTTCACACAGTAAGTAAAGTGCAGTTTAGATAAACTAGCATATGTAAATATATTCGGAACATGAGGCCTGATACCGACTTGCTTCCTGGGAGACTTGGACCAGGATAAGGAAGGATTTTTTGAGACAAGCCAGGAAATTCATCCAGGAATATTTCAAGCCCCCCCCCACCCCCCCGGTCCCAACTTTACATTTCCAGTGGCAACAAGCGACTCTTATCAAACAGAGAGAATAAATGAAATCTCCTGTGCAAGGGAAGCAGATTGATTCTGGGACTTTGGAGTCCTGCTGCAGCACTGCCAGGAACATTCTCGAGTCCTACCTGGGTTTCTCGTTGGTGATGAGCACTTTGACCTTATTCAGTGCCTTTTTGGCCCCAGTCGGGGGGGCCGGTTTGCTGTGAGCTGGGCTGGCGTGGGGGCTGGCAATATAGACCTTCTTGCCTCCGCTGCCCGGAGGCTTGGAGTGGGAGAAGTCAGTGACGAACACGATCCCTTCGCTGGTCAGTACTGTGGAGGAAGAGTGTGGGGGGGGGGGGGGGGTTCAGCTCTCAAGCTGGAGACACAAAGCAAACCCGCACACAGTTTTTTTTTCAGAATCACATAGGGAGCATGAGGGAATGGATGTGAATCCAAGATTACCATCAAGGATATGATCAGCTTTCACTAAAAGAATTGCAATCATCTTCTCCGCAGGATCACGCTGTTTAGCATCTAACTGGAATTTAACAGCAGGCCTGTAGCTGTAGTATAAAACCTATTCATAGGCTGACATTGCTCACTTCTGTAGGAGTGTATCAGATAACAGCCACTTCTGAATTTATTCCCAACGTCCTCTAGCAGAAGGACCACCCACAATCCCCGTTACTAGTACGTGTGGGCATGGTGAGCAGCTTAACAAGGAGATGAGTGAGCCCGGCGTCCTACAAGCAAGGTTGGAGGGGTCGAATGGGTCAAAGGAGAAGGACAGGATGTTCTCTGCGTAGCTCTTCTTCCACAGCTTGGCCCCCGTGTCGCCGTTCCAAAGGATGATGTAGTTGGGGGGGTGGACGGCCAGTAGAAGGTCACGTGACGCATCCTGCGCCCACAACCACTCCATGTCTGAGGAGCACAGTTTATAGAAAATTCCACTAAATGAACTGCTTTTAGCAGGCACCAGGAGGCAGAGTGGTTAAAGATAACTTGCAAGTTCGAGTCACAGGAAAGACGACAACTTGGCCCCCCAATTTTGCACTTTAAGACAGGGACTCAGGGACCAGTAGCCATTTAGCATTATTATACATTTTTGTCCTATTAAAATCATGTATCATATATAAATCCTGCAATTAAACTATTTCAATTCAAGCAACCAATACTGGAAATGTAAATCACAATTATAAAAATGTCAAGAAGGACAGACAGTACAAAAATGTAACTTTAACATAATTTATGTGCCAGTTGCTACAGGAGCACTATACTCTTCAGCATTGCACAAAACAAGCCATTTCAAAATTTCATGGTTTTATACATCCAGAAACGGCAGAGGAGGCCCCCAGCTCACCCTGGATGGGCTTGGAGTGCTCCTGGATCTCACAGTGGGCCGTCCCACTAACCACATCCCACACGATGATCTTGCCGGCTGCATCCGCCGAGGCCAGTCGGAGAGAGTAGGGAGCACTCAAGCCGTGGTGGTAGTTCTCCCTAGACCATTTCACCTGTGGCAGGCAGTGCCCCCCATTAGAAAACTTAGACAAAATACCACGGACGGCATTCCCAAAGGGATACAAATTTGGCCAAACTTTATTGCAACGTCGAACACTGACAAATTCCTAATCTCCCCAGGGGAGGACATTCATGAAAAGCAGTACAATAAACAATAAACATCATAATCTGAGGGCAGGGAAATGAGCTTGGCAGCACAACAGCAACAAGATTACTAATAATCAGCCAATTTCATTTGCATAGTATTATAACTGTACTGACTACTTTATTTTTCATTATTACCATTCAAATAAATCATCTTTTATTGTGCCGACATGTGCTCTCCTTCCACAGAAGCAAATTAGCCCGACTGGAACTCAACTGATAGAGATAGGATAGGTAATTAAACAAAAGCCAGAAAGAAGGGGGGGAGTATCACGTAGAACAACAAGAATATCCGGCATCAGAGTCACCATTCTCCCCCCACGCTGCCCACTCATGGAAGGCAACACCCCCAGGAGACAATTTCTGTCTTCACAGCTGCTTTATTTTGTGTCATTTTGGCCATTATTCCTCTAAAAGGTCAAGCCCTTGATGCTGAACAGGAGGCAGAAATGAGAATCGGCGATCCCACCCCCATCTGGACAAAGTGCTCCTTTGTGTTGCCGATTATTCAAACCGTCCGAGTGGCACGCCTCCCATTAGAAGACACCCCCTGCCCTCCCTGAGATGCACAACACTGCACACCTCCCATTAAAGCACCCACTGGCTCATTGCACTAAGCCTAGGATGACAGATAGCACCCACATGACAACGATTCGCAGACATTTTTCTTTAGCTGATAGTTCAGCATACATGAAACATCACCCTCTTCTCAAGGCTAAAAATGATGGTTTTTAATAAAGAAAAATAATCATCTCCACTTTTGAAAAGGGCCTCACATATCCAGTGAGTCTGATTCCCACCTGGTCCAAAAAGACATGGTGCTAGTGGGCTGGTGTCTCTAAATTGATTTTTCTGTCTCTTCCTGGATGTACCCTGTGCCTACTGGGTTGGGCTTCAAGCTCCCTACCACTATGTGAACTGTGAGCAGTGCTGGGTGAAGCTCGATCCAGACCAGCCATCAGAAAGCTAAACACTGGAACTTGATCTTGAACAGTCATCAGACACAAAACAATTTTATTTAGAATCAAAAGACAGCATATGATTTAGCGAGAGAGCCTTAGAAGGACAAGGCAAAGTTGAGGGAGGCCTGAAGTTACCTTAACAACACTGGCTTTGTGTCTCTCCAGAACCTGAATGGTTTGGGCTGTCTTGGGGTCAATGATGAGGATGCTGGAGTGACAGCCCTGTGCGACCAGCCCCTGCCATCCCCTAAGAGGGAAAGACAAGAAAAAAGAAAAGATCACAAAGAGAAGACATCCACAAATAGGACTGGTGAATAGGGAGGAAAGGGACACACAACAAAGTTAGCAGGGTTCCACCCATATTGATTATGCTTCCAAGAAAATTCTAAACGGCACAAAAGATCACAAATTCAATGATGACACAGCCACAACCTTAATTTTATTTCCCAAAAGTACTGAGCAATACATACAACTAATAGACACCTCAATAATAGAATGTATTACAAAATATTGCAAAAGACACATTGCAAATAAAGGAACCTTGAACTGGCCTAATAAAAATATTCCACACAGAAACTGGACATTGAAATGCTTTCAGAAAGCTATCATGACAACAGTATCTAGTGATACACTGGAATTTAGACTGATAATACAGCTACAATGGCAGCAAAGCCAACACCCAAAATGTTTAAGGAAGTTCTTAAAGGGAGTGTAAGCTATTGTTACATACCCTTGCAATTAAACAGTATTTACTGTCTTTTTAAAATACAATGGATGAATTTGTTTAGTGATGTCCTGTAAAACCAGTAAGGCATGCTGACTTGGGTTTGCGAATACCTACTAAAAGTCTTAATTTAATCAATTAACCTTTTTCCGCCATGGTCAGTGAATGAAATTGAGAACTATTTTAATCAACGGTCCCATTAAAAAATTACGTCCAATATAAATTTGTATTCATACAGAATACATACAGTTTTCGCACATAAACATTGACACTTCTCTAACAGCAGGCATCAAAGTAATTTCATCATCATAGAAGAGCAACTGACACATCTGTCAGGACGATGACAAGTCAACCACCCCTGCCAATCTGATCGGCCATACACAGGACTGTTAAAAAATAACCAACATGGGTACTTCTTAAAGTATGGTTAACACTGTAGTGCTTAGATATTCAAATGTTATTCCTCCTGTTGAATTTTGTCATTAGAAGGCTAAATGGCTACATGCTAATAGCACTACTCACCAGTCGACAGCTGTTTTGTTTTGCAGATGTAACGTGCCAGTCAAAGTCCGAGCAGCCAGCTTTATGTTCACAGTGTAAGGAATCATGACAGCTACTTAAAAGTCAGCAACAATACATCAAAATCATAAATAAGGCTGCACTGTTTATGAGTGAGCCGGTTTATTAAACGATCACACCGAACCGGAAGTGTTCATTCCGTGAGTGGTCTCACTCTAAATTGGTGGAGGAAATATCGGCAAGCAGATTTATGGTTCCGGGGACACTAACGTTCCTAGTGTTAATGATAGAATGGACTATCTCACTTGAGGGAAAACATTATTAAAAGGAATTAATCATTAGAAAATAGTGAATTTCAATACATCAAAATTAATGATGGTAGTTTTGCTTTGTTTTTTTGGTTTTTGTCTTTTCTTGGACAGTTTTTTTTTCTCTGGTATGCAAATTAAAGTAATGTGATAAAGTGGAGAAAAAGACCAGGATATTTTTACATTTTTATGTCAAGCTACAGAACACAACTTCATAAAAGAGAACAATACATAAATATATCATAATTGTCCACCAATGGTATATGCTTGCAGTACTAGCAGAATTTGTTCCTCATTTATTTGAAGAGCTCCTCAGCCAGTTCTTTTTCTATTTGCCAGAACCCATTCTTTGCATGAGGCTCTGCCTTGTTTAAAAAATTCACTACTCTCACAGTCTCCCACAACTTTAATAAACTTATGTTTTGGCACAATGGAGAGATTTATCACTCTTTTCTCCCTGGAAGGTGTACACCATACTCATATCTCACCTGGCTTTCCAGAGAAGCCCACTGAAGTGAATAACCTGGGGTTGCTACACACCACGTCGATTATGATCAGACTTTCCCCTATAGTGATCTCTGCTTCAGAACATGTAAGGCAAAAATCCCAGAGCACCTGCTATTCAACAGTACCGTTTTTTTCCCTCTTCATTCAGTACCTTTAACACACACTACAATAAAGGACCTTGGTGCTTGGCTGGATTTTTTGACAGCTCTCTTTGTATACTTGTCTATCCTACCAAAGTACCTGACAAGTACAAATCATAGCATTCTTTTAAAGATTCTCTACTGTGTTTTTCTTATCTGCCTGGTGAAGATTTTTTTATCGTGATGTATCCCCATCACACATTTGATATATATTCTGTCTGTTCTTGACAATCTATATTTCTCTTAAAATGAAGTTTTACTGGTAAGTACTAATTAGTGATATCCTTTGAATTGCATTTATCAGTAAGTCTTTCCTTTTGGTTTCTATACATATATATCCTGAAATTAGTATAGTGTTGTATAGTACAGTATAGTATCTATGTAGTTATGAAATAATGGTAAATTCTTAATTTAAGTCATGCTTTCAAGATTAGGGTCAGGCTACTAGCCTATGGTAAAAACAAAGTATTATGTCTGTAAAAGTTTCAGCCCCGAGTTGTAATAATAAGGGTAACCCTGGGACCTCATCCACTAAGTGTAATTAAGGTTCAGTAATGAGGTCCAAGTAGAAAAATAATCACATGTCACCTGCTATAAAAACCAAGTTACTGTAGACAGATAGGACCCAGTATCTGTACTGCGGCTCACAACAAGACCACAGCGGAAGGTCCATCTGCCCTTTCCCCATTGTGATTGCTACTGAAACTCCAAAGAAAATACCATGCTAGCTAAAAACATGGACAGCCATCATTTCTCTGTGTCCAATCAGACCTCAGACAGTGCAACATTATGTAAGGGGCAGAGGTGAAAGGAAGCCACTATCAAAAGGGAAATAATTACAGGAACAGCTGTTCAACTGGAAAAAGATATTAATCTTTCTCCCCCCTCCCGAATTAATCATGGATTTAAAAATCAACTTGAAACTTCAGAAAAGAGTAGCTATGGAATATAGATCTGGTATGAATTATTGCACCTCTTTCTATAAAAGTACCCTAATGTGGACATTGTAACCTTCCTGATATTAGGTCCTGGGGTGTCCTAAAAATGATAAGACCTAGCACACTTAAGGCCTAGCTCATTTAAGGTCTAGCTCACTTAAGGTGTAGCTCATTTAAGGTCTAGCTCACTTAAGGTGTAGCTCATTTAAG
>JABFEA020000067.1:14246083-14272528 GCA_019775915.2 Cyphomyrus plagiostoma | reverse complement strand
TGAATGTAATCGAATAATTTAATAATACAATAAAAACAACAAACTTATGCTAAATTATTACATTTCAGCTGTACAACCATTGAAAACATAATTTATTTTTCATAATATGTTGCCCCCCCCCCCCCCAACCAAGAACCAAGGGTCCCTTGAGTTACCCTAGCTGTATGTGGTTGGGCAATGTGTGTGTCAGGGTCAAACCAAACCTGCAGAAACCTAAAATACTTTTAAATAAATTATTTGCTCAAAGTACATAAAGATCTATTAGCTTTTACCTTTACTGCCTAAATATGGCTTTTTCTTCATTCATATTTTACCCCTTGATTTACTATAACAAATTCTAAAGATGTTGTTTGGAAAATCTTATTCAAATGTAGATCTGACACAATCTGGGAGCAATACAATCAATCGGTGCCCTGTGCGTGGTTCTCCTTTTTCTTTGTGTACTGTATTTCCTGGAAAAGCCTTGATGCTCATCTGGCTTGGGTGGATATATGGATGAATTGAACCAACACACACCATAAAGTCTTGCTTTAGACAATGTAGCCTCCATTGCACCATTTTCACATTTAATAATGACCATTATCACAGCACTGGGGTCCCTCAGCAAGTATAAGAACCATGACATGAGCTCCATCGTCATGCGCACAAGGATTTCCTCAACTCAGCAAGCCATTTTAAAATACCATTAGTTGAATTTTGGTGAAGGTGAGGGAACACTAACAAATTGGTAGAGTAACATCATCAATATCTAGGTACAGAGAGACACTAGTCTGCAGTTCTTTGTAGACTACATATTCTAACTGCTTTAACAGAGATACTAAACATAACTATATATAAGTGTTAGAATAAATTGTTGTACTATTGACCTATTGAGCTGTTCGGTCAGTAACGTCTTAGAATAATTTTTGATTTATAAGTTTCATGTGGATCTTTCCACCATCTTATAGAGCTTATCATTATCCCAAAAAAGTTGATTAAGGGAGAGAATCTTAGGCCCATGGAACATTCTGGGAAATCTCGCAAAGGCTCCGCTATTTGTTTATCCTTATCAGACCTTCAGTGACAAGTGCAAAGCCTATGATGAGCACAAGCACTAACCTGTGTCTTCTCTGAGACTATATGTTGGTGTGTTAGCAACACACCATCTAACACAGACTCTCCCATTGGAGTGGGTGCCAGTAGAATCGCTGATGTGAGCAAGCCTTCAGACAGTCACTGCAAATTATTTTATTTCCCTGCCCTTATTTTCTCCCAGAGTGTGTGGGCTGTTTGCAAGGAAAATTATAGACAAGGGTGTAATATAAATGTACATTTAGCTCCATTAGCTGGAGATACAATTAAAGACTGGCATGATGAAAGGATGAAGAGACGATTCATAGTACTGCTTTGTCAGAAGGGTTTCTTATAGTATATAAGCAGAGCACAAAATGTAAGACTAGAATAAAAGGGACCATAAAGGGTCAAACCAAAGCAGGTACTATCTCAACAAGAATTGAGTAGACTGTAAGTAAGACGAAGGGAAAGTAACATTGGCCATGCTTAGGGAAACATGAAGGACGCATGAAGTCATACAGGAGTCAAGCAGGGCACAATACAAAAACAAACACAGCAAACTAGAGCTAACTCAGGAACAAGCATAATGACCAACTGAGGGCACAGAGCAAGGGCGAGAACTTAAATACACATGATAGAGTAACAGAAGACAATTATCCATCCATCCATTTTCCAAACCGCTTATCCTACTGGATCGCGAGGGGTCCGGAGCCTATCCTGGAAGCAACAGGCATGAGGCAGGGAACAACCCGGACGGGGGGCCAGCCCATCGCAGAGAAGACAATTATAGCATCTGATATTAACTTGGTCTAGCTCGCTTGTGAATAAGCGAATATGAAGCAAATGTGCCTGGATTTCCTCATTCGAAAAGTCACTACTAAACGTGGGCTTAATATTTCTCATCAGATCTCCACCAGCCAGGCTAAAGACAGCTCATCCATGGTGCCTAATATTGAGCCTCTGAGTTTGAAAATACATTATTAAAGAGATATTGAGTGTCAGTGCTTTTAGAAAACATCAAGGATACAGTATAGCTATGTCATTCTGTGGCTGCACGTTTCAGTTTGAAAACATGATTTTTGTGTACAGTATGTGTGTGTGCTTTTGTGTATGTAAGTTATGTATATATTACATTATGGGTCCAAATTATTTTGACGTTGTGGGAATTTTTCCGATCCCCATAAAGATCTATGAATGCATTCATAAACCTAAAAATGCAAAGAATCGCGCATTTTGTTTAGTTACTTATAGTTAAGGTTAGGCTGGGTACGGGTTAAGATCATCATGTTGGTATTAAGGATTTTCCCATAGAAATGATTAGATGGGCCCCAGAAAGATATAAATGCAAGTGTGTGTGTGTGTGTGTGTGTGTGCGCATGTGTGCGTGCGTGCGCGTGTGTGTGTGTGTGTGTTTGCAAAACAGCTCCAGTATGATAAGTGGCTTGCGAAGACTGCAAAAGCTCACTGGAAGGCTGGAGATAATTTTATTGAATTATTTCACATTTAGGTGATCATTGTATATACAGTCGTGTTCAAATAGTGCCATGCTGACTTACAGGGAGGAAGTTCTTCTGCCTTATTCGTCCTGGGGGTCTTTTCTCAATCACCCAGTTTTTCACATTCTCATTTCACCATGTCGCAAAATAATTTCTTTAATATCTTTCTAAATGTCAGGTTTGGCTCTGATTATACTATTTTTTTAGTTGGCTAGAGCTCTGGGGTGTAATTGCATAAAAGAGACACACGTGTTCATCAGAGGCCTTTGTGAGAACAAGCATCGACGGTAATATTCAACACTTTGCCCTCAACTGCAATTTAAAGAATCACACAGTGGTTGAATTTAAGTAAAATTCCTACTGTAGTCATATTTTAAGAGTGTTCCCTTTGTAATTTCTATTGGCAATCTGTAAAATGGCATAATTCATGATCCAAAGCACAATAACTTAACCAAAATGAACTCTAAAAGATCATAATATTTAAATATGAAATATGCTTTCCTCAAAAGAAAAATAAACACCTGTGGCAAGAAGCTTGTTTCCAAAAGTAGCCATTCATTTAATGTTAAACTATATCACTCTGCTGCTTTTCAAAGGAAATTCATTTTTGTGGAAGCGGAATGGAGCAGGAAAAATGACAGATTTCTTTGCCATCATCACCATTTCATATTTATGCAATAAATGTCTCGCTGATATTTCACGGCAGCAGTTTATTTTCCCATTATAGAGAAGTCTGTTCTTTTCTCAGAAGGTCACTTTGAGCCTTTAATGATTCCAGCTTATGGCTCTTTCAGACCTTTTCAGACCTTCAGCACAGTTACCACACAAGCTGAAGAGATTCAGTTTTCAGGACACGTGTAGAACGCTGACTTTGGGTTCATGCAATTTGGTGTTTGTGCGTGAATGCATGGATCTCTGTTTGCATGTTTGCTGATCCCATGGGAAAATTGGGGGGGGCAATAAACCTTAAAAAAGAGATATTGCTCACAAGCCCTAAAACATGCCCGTAATAATAAAATAATAAAGTGCCAAAACTTTCTGTTTGTCAGTTTTCATATACTTTTGAATTTTGTTGGTGTGGAGTTAAAAAATATGCAATGCATTGAAAGGGGAGTTACTGAGAATTTACCTCAGTGACAGGTGTGTGTGTGTGAGAGAGAGAGTACAAATCTCCATTTATGGAACAATGTAAGGCAAGCTCACAGAGTCATGGGATTTCATATGAAAATGAGGGAACAGGCACCATTTCCTCTGATTAAAACACTCACCACCTACAAACCATCCTCTCTTACAGACACACATGCTGGAACAAAGCTTTGAAATGGGAGTGAATGCAGAGCTGAAATGCAGCAAGACTCTCTACAGGATGCCTGTTGTCGTAACCTTTCCTGGAACGTTTTTAGGCCAATTTAATGACACAAGAAGCACATTTTCTTGGCAGTATGAAAAATCCATCTTTCATATAGTCAGAAATGGGATTTTTTTTTTGACAGTGAAACATGATTTATTTTCCTTCTCCCCCTTCATCTTGTTTTATTTCCTACTCCACCATTCGCTGTCTAATTATTATGCAGAACGTATTTGGTCGGACAGCTTTCTTGAGAAAAAGAAAGCAATGGGACATTTCTTGGAGGAAGTAAGTAGTTTTGGGTTAAGTTGGTGTCACATACCGATAATGGGATGGTATGATGAGACGGCTAGAGAGCAAAGAAGATTATCAATGATGCCTCTAACCAGGGTCCATTATGGGACTTTTTCTTAAGGTGGGGGGCACAAGAGGGGTCACAACTCAAACTGATTAGCCAACCATATTATTATCCAATGGTATTTTTTGAATCGGTGAGTGACAGGGGAGGGGACCTCTGCGGTCCAGTCATATTTCAGATGGGGTGTCCCTGTTTCCCCGCCCCTGTATACACCGCTGCCTCTAAAATATGGGGAAGAATAAGTTTGAGGATGCTGTTTTTCATCTCTCTTCATTGTTGAGGCTACACAAACATGGATGTCCTTTGGGAAACTGGAAGGGATTCAGCCCAGAAGGAGCCAGTAATCCAAGGAAAGATACATGTGAACAACAATGTGTACATACTCTTCTATAGCGGGGGGGGGGGGGGGGTTCGTCTGTCTTGACGTTTAATTCCCTCATTCTCTGTCCCCCTGAGGCTACCTGCTCAATAGTCAGCACTTTATTTAATAGGTAAACAAAGTACCAACGTTGTAAATAAACACAAGCCCAACTGATGAATGTAATGATTAACAAAAGCTGATTATCATTTAGTGTCTCCATTTTAAGCAAATACTTAATTGTCAAACTTTGCAATTGCAGTTGCAGTGTCTGGGGATTTTTCTCGTTTCCCTGCCTTTCAGCATTAATGCATGCAGGCCAAGGACCCAGCAGATTCCAACTCAAAAGAGGCCAGTCAACTTTGAACTCGCTCTGATAAGATTCTAAAAATAGTGGTGATGGTGACAGGAAGTGATGCTCCTTGTGTGACTTTCCCAGTGTAACCGGCTGTTTTCTGCCTATAATCTGCATTGTGTTGTGGGTGAAGACAGGTGTGTGGGGTGCAGAAGAAAGGGATGAAACAGACGTCGTGTGTCGTTCTCGGGGTTTATTGAATTCTGTTGAGAAAAATTAGAGGGGGGGATATACCTCATGTGCTCGTGCCCTCTCGCTCTCTCCCTTCCCGCGTGTGTGGTACAACAAAGGGAAAAACGCGCACATTATTTGCACTGAGCAATTCATGCAAAAAAATTATATTAATAAAATTAATTAATACAAATGAAAACATACCTGTTGGGAACAATTAGAGCGGGGAATAAACCTCATGTGCTTGTGCCCTCTCGCTCTCTCTACACAAAGTAAAACAACACTTATGCATATCATATATAGATATGTTTTTAACCCCTACTTATATAATATACTAAATCAACTGGTTGTACCAAATAACTGATTTATTAACCTGAGGGACCCTGCCACCAGATCCTCACCTCCTGCATGTGCGGTACAACAAAGGGAAGAGGAAATGAGATTGGGACCCTTATGAAGGAGAAAAGACAGAGGGAGGGGCAATTCAGGACAAGAGCATCATGGGAAAATTTAAGGGATATTGTACGCATCAGGTTAAACAGAAAAAAGAAAACAGAATCTTGTATAATTATAAATAAAATTAAAATAACAACCTGTTATATTCACCCCCCTAGAATTATACAACCATTCTGGTTTCTTTTGAAAAGCAAGAGCCGTAACGTTGCCTCACCACAGACCAATTAATTACTACCCATTCCAAAAGGGTTATGAGGACCCAGGGCACACCCGGCGCCAAGCAATGCCCCAGGAAACTCCAGCAGGTTAAAGTAGTGCCCTATACACTACAGACTCAGGCCCCTTGCTCATCATGACTGAAAAACCCGGAAAAGATCAGCACCATAGAGGGAAAGAACAACCCAACCAGCCAAAGACCATAGGTTAAACATTAAAAAAAAAATAAAATTGTGTTTACGTACTCCTCTTCACAAATAATTCTAACTGAACCATGGATTCAACCAACCACCTAACTGGTCTAATCAACCTCCCAAACCAAGAAACGCGATCATGGACACCCACAACTGAACAAGGTGGGTCATCCCTAGCACCAGCAGACAAATGAACAGGGGATGGGGAATCACCAGCACCAGCCACAGTGGGATATTTAAGACAAACTAAGTCTCCAACACGAAGTGAGTCACCAATCACTTCCTTGGAGGATCCCGACAGAAGGCTGCCCATGAACCCACAAAGAGTTGTGGTCCTCCTATTTGGCACCGAGGTGAGACATAGTAGCACCGAGGTGAAACCCGCAGTGTCCCTATTACAGAACTGAGGTCACTGCCCTCCACAAACAGTGTATCATCACAGAGAGATCTTGCAGAGGAATCCACTCTACCAGGTAGGTCATTAGGCAGGGGCAGGAAGTTGGCATCAAGGAGCAGGTTGCGATGGACGACCTTCTCCACACCCTTTCTATTCCTGATCTTATAAATATGCAGGGTGGGATTCAAGGCCACCACTGTATATAGTGTTGGTTCCCATTTATCTGCCAATTTACGCTTGCCTCTTGTGCCCTTATTCGCTACCAGTGCAACATCACTAACAGACAGAGCAGAGCCTCGAGTTCTCTTGTTGTATTAGTCAGCTTGATGCTTTTGCTCAACGGTCAAGTGTTTCTGAGCCATGAGCATCGCTGAGCGGAGGTCTTCCAGTACAGACTTCACATAAACATCATAATCACACACCGAGGGGTCACTGAGCATATTCATAAAGACAAGGTCAACTGGCAGTCGGGGCACACGGCCAAATGTTAAATAAAAAGGAGCGAATGCTATGGTTTCGTGTGTAGTGCAGTTATATACAAAGGTCATGGTCTGCACCATCTGTGGCAACCTGTGTTTTGCCTCCGGAGGTAGAGATCTCAGCATGTTGCTGAGGGTACGGTTGAACCTCTCAATGCTACCATTTCCCATAGGGTGATAGGGAGTGGTCCGTGGCTTGTCGACCCCTGCCACCCCCAAAAGCTCGGCAAGCAGCTCACTTTCAAAACTAGATCCCTGGTTGGAGTGCAGCTGCTGAGGGAAGCCATAAATACAAAAGAAGCTATCCCACAGCTTCCGTGCCACCAACGTTGTGGTCTGCTCCTGACAAGGAAAGGCGTGCGCTAGCTTCGTAAAATGGCCGGTGACCACCAACACATCGACTGACTTTCTGTTATACTCCGCCAATCAGAAATCTATACATACCAACTCGAGAGAGGCAGAGGTCTTGATGCTCTCTAACGGGGCTCTTGCAGAGGGTTCATGGGTCTTACAGACAATACACCTGTTGCAAGTCCTCACATAGTCACGAATGGTTTTCTCCATATCACTCCAAAAGAACCTCTGCTGACCCAGAGCGAGCGTTCTGGGCAGCCCCTGATGACCAGCACTGTCATGAATGCCAGTTAACGCCAGCAACCTCAATACTTTAGGTACCAGAAACTGGAACCGTTTCTGCCTGGACGAAGGGTCCTTGTCCCACTGCCTCAAGAGCTTCAGGGTTTCAACAGACTCCTTGGCCCATTCACGACTCGATGATCTGTCTCCTCTCTACAAAATGTAACATCCTGGAAAGGATTGGATCGTGTCTCTGATCAGACTGCAGATCTGCTAGAGAAATAGGCTGGAATAGCCCCACATCCAGCAAAACGACATCACTCAAGTGATTGATGAGAGAAGCCACACAGCGCTCAGAGGCACAGTCACTAGTATCATGCACACCCAGCACAGAGGAGACCTCCTCTTCAGTAATGGACCCCGAAGACGCATCCACAGTGCACCATGATTGTGGCTGACGTTAACCAGAAGGCATCCTGAATCTGGTCAACTTGCAAGTCACTTGACTGATCGAGCAACCTAGCATTTGGCTCAGACAGCAGACACTGGGACAAGGGCTTCACAAATGGGTCCCTGCTGAGGGCGTTCAGCCTACCAAGGATGTGCTTGATGTCAAAAGAGTATGGTGCTAATTTAGCAACCCAGCTCTGCTCACAGGCATCCAACTTGAGTTTGGTTAGGATGTATGACAAGGGATTATTGTCCGTCCAAACTGTAAAACTGTGACCTTTGAGCCAGTGGCTAAATTTATTGCACACAGCCCACTTCAAGGATAGGAATTCCAGGTGGTGAGCAGGGTAATTAGTCTGGCTGCGTGTGAGCGACTTACTAGCGAAGGTGATTGGTCTGGCCTTCTCTTCCCCTTCAGCCACCTGAGACAACACTGCACCCAGACCATCCAGTGAAGCATCAGTGGACAGAATGAATGGCTGATCAAAATCTGGGTGTACCAGTATAACACTCTCCAGCCGAGCCTGCTTCAAATCTGGAAAAAGCTTTTGCACAGTCCAGCATTCAGTCCTGGGAGGTCAGTCCACAAAACGCCCCGGGTTTTCTACGTCCTCTGGCCCCTCTACTTAACCGCTTCTGACCAGCAGTCAACCCAAACAGGGGCTTTGCTAAGGACAAGCAGCCAGGGATGAAATGTTGGCAGAACATAACCATTCCAAGGAAAGATCGCACCCTTCTCTGGAAAGGGGTACAGCAATCCTCCTCCATCAATTCCATCTCCCTGAAGTCCACAATGGCTTTCACCTTCTCCTGGTCAACAGAAACACCATCGGCGCTCACTACATGCTCCAAGAACCTGACAAACCTCCTAAGGAAGTGACATTTATTTTGGGAAAGTTTTAAGTTGTTTGCTCGTAAGTGCGAGAACACCACTTCCAAGCGATCCAAAGCTTCGCTCTCTGATGGCCCAAACACAAGAAGATCATGCAAATAGCAGAGCAGACTGGAGAAGTTGAGGTCCCCAAAAATGCTAAGCATCATGCGCATGAATGACACCGGGCTGTTTCAGAGGCCTTGGGGCAGACAGTTGTATCCATACATCCCTAAAGGTGTCGTGAAGACTGTGTAATGCACGTCAGCTTCATGCAAAAGGATATTATAGAACCCTGACATGAGGTCCATCGTGCTGAAAAAGCCATTACTGCCAAGGGCTGCAAGGCAATCAGCTTGGTGAGGCAATGGGTGTGCATCCTTCACTGTCTTTGCATTTAGCATGCGAAAGTTAGTGCATATACGCAGTCCCCCATCCCTTTTCCAAGCCACCACCAAGGGTGAGGCAAACTCACTCACAGATTTGGTGATAATGTCCCTCATCTCCATCTCTGTCAAGACCTCTCGCAACTTCTGGTAATGGGCAGGGGGCACACGATTGTAAGGCAATCAGAATGGCTTGTCATCAGACAGCTGAAAACAATGCACAAAACCTCGGGCGTCTCCACAATCCAGTTTCCCACTGGAAAAAACATCCTGATATGAGAGAACCAGGTCAGCTAGTTTCTGTTTCCAATCTGATACTTCACACCCGTCAATATCAATGTCACCCAAACCGGGAATCACGCACCCTAGCTCTGGATGAAACATGCTGGGTGGACCCGGGGCAAGCACCATCAGGGACAAGTACATTTTCACACAGGCCTTGTGTCAAACACAAATCCTCCAGCGCCAGACAGGGAAACACATCCGCCAACTTAGCATTGCGCCGCAAAACGATAGGGGTCTTTTCATAGGAACCCATCGATTACCCCACATTAGTGTAACAACCCGACCCACTAGGATGTCCCTGGGTGTGGAACGAGATGAGGTTCGCTCAACAATAACAGTGCTCCCGGGTGACAGCGGAGCATCTGGTGGCAACTTCCCCCACACAATATGCTCAAACCGTGGAAGCAGTGTGACCGCATGGGCCAGATTCACTGTACTTACTTTGTTGTGCAGATCTGGGCCAGACCAACGGGAAATACAACTGAGGAGCTGGAGAAACTGCTCACACTCAACGTCACAAGAATAAAAAAAGAATGAGCTTCCAATATTTTTCAGAGGATTTCATTGACTGAATAACAGGTCTAAAAACGTTGCTGCCAAGAATAAGATCATCCTTCTGGCCAGAAACAACAAGTACTGGTACTGAAAACTGAAAACCATAAATTTCAGTCTAGTTCATAAACACCCTTAGGTCATCAAGCCACCGCATCCCACGAGAACCACTTGATCAGGCACAGTCTGAGGACGCATAGGCACACCAGCTGCCACCAGGCTGGACACTGCCTCTTCACTGAGGGTGCATGACATGCTGCCAGAGTCAAGCATGCCCCTGAGCACATGTCTGCCACTGATTGTTACTGGAGCATAACATAGTTCACCAGCTCCTTCGAGTCTTTGTGATCCCACAAAGATAACAGACTTATCATGAGGTAGCGAGCTGTAACACGATTCATAGATGGATTTCAGGTCAATGGATCCAGTGAGAGGGTTCACCATTTTTCTCATGCCACCCTTCTCCTGACATGAGCTGGCTAGTTTAAAGCAGCCCCTGGGGATGACAATGACCCAGCCATGGGAGGTACGGAAGAGGAGTCCGGGCACCGGTTCCTGAAGTGCCAAGAAACATTGACGGCACAACCATTCTCATCTACAATGAGCGTAAGTAGAATGGTCTTGTGCCTGACAGACCCTGTAGGGCCCATTAATTGAGTTCCGTCAACGCCAGGACTGGTTGGTGCTCAACACAATGGATACTGGTAAGGCAGCTGAATACCTGGCTAAAACAATGTCAAGCATAGTGGCTAACTGACTCAACCCTAAATCAGGTAGGTTGACACCAGATGGGACAGTTGGGTTTGGGGCCATAGGTGGGGGTGTTGCAGCAGCCTGGTCAGCTTTAGTCGGAAAGGAACCGCTAACATTTGCACAAAAACTGGCTGGGGAAATGTTTCATTCAGGGGTAGGCTGCCGGGCAAGCTTACAGCTACAATATGGTGAAGGTGACACATCTGCACTCTATCCATGAGCGGACACACACTGGGGGTGACGCGTTGCCCGAACAGGAAACCTCATGCTACTCTTGTGGTTGTCCAACTGATCTTTCACCTCAGCAGCAGACCACTTCTGTACAGGCTTAAACTTAAAAGAAACAGCGAGGTCGGGGTCTGGGCATTGTGCTATGAACATCATCGTCGCCTCAACACTAGGATCATCAACATGCTTCCCCCTCCTTTGCAGACATTCATCAACAGCATCAATGGATTTATTAAGCCTTATCCAGTAGTCCAGGGGAGACTCACCAGCTTTCGGACGGGTACTATAAATATCCTTCATAGGCATGTTGGAGTGGGCAAAGTCACTAAAATGGTGTCTCAGGATGTCAATGACTGCTGAGGGCAGTTTGGCAGGCACTAACTCAACCTGGCTGCGAAGTGACACCCTAACAACATCTCTCGCCCTCCCAGTCAACCTACTCATCAGGAATTCATGCATCTCACCATGGGAAGTGTATGACATCTTGGCAGCATAGGTCTCCATCATGTCTATCCACTCATGTATGGAGAACTTGTCAGAACCGTCTCCTTTAAAAAACGGAGGTGGCTCTGAGCCTGGCTGTACTGTGAAGGTCCAGAACCATTAGCAGACTGGTTAGATGAGTGAGTAAAAGACTGACTACCACTGGGCTGGTGCATGGTGGACAGGTTAGCTGCAATATTATCCCCAATCTGTTTTGCTAGGTCAGTGATTATGCCACTTAGCGCATGAGATGATACCAACTCGATAGGGTTGGGGTGAGACTGCGAAACAGGAGTAGAAGTATTGGGTCCCATAGTAGATCCTAAGTTATGCCGTTCTTGCTCCCCATCACAGGTGCTACTCCATCCCTCACATCATTGGACAAAGACAAGCCCCGCCCCCTACCAAGACCATGCACAGTAAAGTCCCTAGCTGGGTTAGATAGACCACCTATATCAAATAAACCCTCACTATCCATGGCCAATAAAAATAAAAAGTAGATATGTGCTTAAGGAAACAAAGCCGGTGCAGATGGAAAATTAAAAAATGACACCATCAGGTTATGCTTTTACCCGGCTGCTTAATCTCAGAGAGTAGATGCACTATGCTGACATTAACCGTGTAGTTAAGAAAAGGAAAAAAGAAATTGTACAGTAAAACAGGTTCCCAAAATAAGTTATTTTAAACAATGGGCACAGAGCATTACCAACAGCATATATTAGGCAAGTACTCGTGGCTAAATCGCAAGCGCGTAAAAATCGCAGTTCACTAAATAAACAGCAGCTCAGTGTAAAAATAAATAACAGTAGATTAAATACTGACCGACCGTTTAGGAGCACAACATACTAAGCATTGGGGGGGGGGGGACCTTACTGATGTGCTGTCCAAAAGAATGAACACTGCAGATGTGCCTTGATCAGTCCCTAACAGCTAACTCTTCCAGTGTCGCTCTCTGTCTGACTTCCTCGCACTGGTGCTCACACACCATCCGGGTCACGGCACCACATGTAACCGGCTGTTTTCTGCCTATACTCTGCGTTGTGGGTGAAGACAGGTGTGTGGGGTGCAGAAGAAAGGGATGAAGCAGACGTCGCTGTCGTTCTTGGGGTTTATTTAACTCTGTTGGGAACAATTAGAGGGGGGGATAAACCTCATGTGCTCGTGCCCTCTCGCTCTCTCCCTTCCCGCGTGTGTGGTGCAACAAAGGGAAAAACGCGCCCTCTCGCTCTCTCTCTTACCATGTGTGTGGTACAACTTTTTTTTGGTGGGGGGGGGGCACCTTCTTTTGCAATGGCCTGTGCTCCAACACACAATCTCAGTGGATCAGAAAATTCCAGTGAGATCCGGCTGGGAATTTCCCCCAAAGACATCGCTTGCCAGCTCAGGCCCTGAAGCGACACGGCTGCAGTCATTCTCAGTGCTGAAGGTCACTCAGTGTTAGACAAAGGTCACGTCTGAAAATTCCACTCACGTGACCTGGAAAGGGCTAGAAATTGATTAAATCATTCTGGAATAATGTACTTCTAGCTTCAGAGATGGCTCAGCCTGCTTTACTATTTGTTGTCACTGACTCACTTAGCATTTTCCAGGAGAAATCTCCACAGGGATTTCTTTAAAAAAACACTATGTTTGATGTCATTCAAAGAGGTTTTTGCATCTATAATAACAGCTGCCAATTCACTCCCATTAAACACTTACTCACTTTAGTTCAGCTGTCAGATTAAAAAATGTGTTTAAGAACATGAGAAACATGTTTATACAAAAAATGCCTGCTCGTTTACATTGTTTATTTGTCTATTTGCTATTTTGTCCTGTTTTATCGTTGATAATTTGCCTAACTGGTCGCAGGGGCTGGCTCTGCTCTCGAAGGGAAATTGTTCATTTTGCAGGCTCCCGAAAACAAATTACTCACAAATCCATCTGCATGTTCCTTGTCAAGGAATTTGTCCGTGGTTAACATATGGCCCGGCCAGCATCAGCGTCCTTGTTTGACCCTGCACATATTGGCGTTTTAGGCGTTAAACTTAAGTTTTGAGTATGCTCTCAGTCAGGCAGTAATGCCAGTCGAGAGAGGGCTTCAGCTTTTATGAAATTGCTTTCCTAATTAGCTGACTTTTATACAGTGGGATGCTTGCTGAGAATTTAATGCCTCGCTCAAGGGTACAACAAAGTTTCCTGTGGGATTTTAGGTTCAGGCCAATTTATTATCTACTCTGGCACCTGCTGCCAGAAACAAGGCTGCAACATATTCTATCACAGGCTGCTAGTAGTAGCTGTTTGTTCTGACAGACTTCAGTTAGTCTGGGAGGGCTGAACTCACCATTGATCACAGAAGACTGACCTGCCGAGACAGATCATGCTGCCATATGATTATATGCTAAATGGAGTGTTTTGACTTAACAAGCATCAGTGGAAGCATCACAGACTTTGCCCTGCCACTCGTTACAGTCCCTTAAATCCTCGTCACAGCCGTCCCCCTGCTCGGTCACGCGTGACAGTGCATCTGTATGCACGCCGGCTGTAGACCAATTTGCAGTCTGGGAAAATGACCTGCTCCACCCTTTGCCGAGGGAAACACTAACGTCCCCCCAGACGATTCACCTCATGCAATATTCAAACTCCAACTTTTGGTGTCAAACATACTGCAAATATGTGTAAAGGAGCAGCAGCGGCAAGAATCTCAGCCTATCCATTCAATTACTCACCATTTCTTACGGTTTGAGGCTATACAGTTGTAAGGTTACTTAACAATGGATGAGCCGCTTTTTCTTCTGCGATTAGTAATGCAGTCTGTCCTCTATATTTTCTACTTGCACAGTTTAACACAAGGTTTATATTTACAGAGTTTTGTATTTGTTCTGTTTCATATTCTATGTACGTCCTGTTACCTTATTCCGTTTTCTGGCTGTTGTAAGCTGTGCCCACAAAAATCCCCATAATTCCTATGCCCATAAAGATTCTATTCTATTCTATTCTATTAGCCGCAAACAATATTGTGTTTTGATTATATAGGATTTCAGCTTTTACAGAGCGAATTTGCAGAGTAACAATTTAACATAATTTTATCAGATATTTCATACATTATTTTTCTGACTATGTCTCCAGTATGGCGAGCCTGTGCTTTCTCAAAAAACAGGCAATAGGCACCTACTGTAGGTCAAAATTCCAGCCCATTTAAGGACACAGACCAATTTACAGATGCCCATTCACCTTACTGCTCACACTCCAGGCTGACATTTGTGTTGTTTCAAGCCCTCCACAGGTCTTCTTTGTAGAAGTAACTCACTGTAAATACGGTTAGAAATCCTGATTGTAAAGAGTCCCAATATAGGATAATGCATTTATGCATCGCCCAAGATTTTAGCTAACCTGGACTATATGTATAAGGAAAAGAAATGAGTAAAAGTAAAATGTAGGCTATTCCCCTGTCAAGATGTCACTCAACTTGACTGGCAATCGCCAGACTGCGATAAGCCAAGAACCAGGCGTGACAGAGGGGGTGGCTCCCTTCCGTTGGGGTGGCCATCTCTCAGATATGGTGATGCGGAATGACAGGCGAGCTGCCCTCAGGAAGGGTCGACGTCATGGGGCCACCAAACTAAAAAAAAGAGAACTAGCCCACCCTGTCCCTGCGACCTTGCTTATTATTATTTTTCTATCTCAGCTAAAAATACATGTGTCAGTGAAGCAGGTTCTCCTTCCTCCTCTTTGTGTGCCTTGGCCAGAAATACCAAGCAGAGAGTAGTTTTCATGAGGCTAGCAGGCTCTGTGGGCGACTGCTTCCACGCACATACAGGGCTGTGGGTTCGAGTGCCACCTCCGCCCCACGTGTGGCGCTTCCATGTGCTCCTGGTGTCTCCCTGCAGTCCAAAGACATGCAGTTGCACTAAGTGCCACATCACTTACTCACCCAAAGTGTGCGTACTTTGTGTGCTGCAATGGACTGGCATCTCAAGGAATCTGTAACCCGCATGCCCCCCCCCCCCCACACACTCCCCATGGCTCCATGGTTTGATAAAATGAAACAGAGAAGTCACTTGAGAAGGAGGGACTCGTCTTTTGCACTCATACCACACTAATTGGTTCAAGTAGGGAAGCTGGTGTTTTAACCTCAAGCAAGATGGTATATTTGAATTTGTCCTGTACACTGTTCAGAAAATGCCTCCATAAAGATTCTGCCCAAGTCTATAAAGGCATCTGCTGACAATGGCACTGCACCGGGGTTACGACAAAAAGTGGTAAGGGCAAGACCCACTGATCTTTACTTCTCCATGCTTATTAAAGAGATACATGAGAGAGGTTCAGGTGTCTACTCATTTTCCCCATCCCTCCATCTGACAGAATTTCCAAAAGCAATTTAAAAAATTAAAACAATTTCTTGACCCCTTAAAGGAGGCTGACAAAGTAATGCTTCTAGATAATGTCACAGATTTGAAATGATGATGGTTTGACTGTAAAACTTTGACCAGGGGCAGAATCATTTTCATTGGCTGAGGCATGCATTACCCAGGGTGCAGTGCTCTGCTTGCCCTTCTGGCACTTGAACCAAATCATTAGCCTCGGTGGGTTGGAACAAATTCCCCAGATAGGGGGATGGTGAGGCAAGGAATGAAAGGTGGCAGCGTATCTATCTGTGTATTTCTCTTTGAGCATCCTTGCATCACCGCGATGGACCAGAAGCCGCCGCATGTGGGTGAATAATGATGGACACCTGCTCCGTGGCCCTGCAACCTATAAAACAAGTTTTCTAACCCAGAAACAGGGAAAGAACAGCCATGATAATTAACTCCTCCGTTGACATTGTCTTGAGGCTTCATTAAACACCTCCACGTGAATGTCACTGCCTCCACCTGCAACCCCACCCACAGCATGTATGCAGTCTGAAGAGCAGGCAGAATCAGAAAGTCTCACCAGTGATATGCACCATTCCTGTGCCGTCAAATCCATCGCAACAAAAACACAAACGATGGTGAGATTTCATTTTTCAGTTACTGTGAATGAATTATTTAGAGGGAAATGGGCACAGCTGTCGGTGCTGATCAATATCAAGACTGGAAGCAGATCACATATACTTTAGGAAAATGTACCCACAGCTTAGCATCTAGCTTTATCGCTACAAGCAATGGAATGAGATGCACGGTTGGCTGCCAGCTTCAGGTGAGTCTTCTGTATTTATGGTTTCTTGAGTCAGAATCAGATCATGGACCTGCTTCATAATGACTCAGCCGAGGTGAGGATCTGCAGTCCAAAAATATTGAAATGATCAGCATACTGTATGTGTGTATGCATTTTTCAACAAGCAGTGATGTACAGTAGGATATCCAGGACTGTTTCCCTCCACTCTCTCAGCATGGGGTGGGGGAGGTTGTTTGGTACCTTCCCATGCAGAAAACATTCTCACACTGATGTCTGTCGCTGCAGTGACGCAGCTTCACCTCTTTCTTCATGTTCAGCACAAGCTGACTTATTAGAAATGTGGGAGATGGAGGAAGATAGAAGCCAGGAATGCAGACGTGGCATTGGAGCCGATATTAATACTGTCCCTGTTTGCAAGTAAGCTACCCACACTTTGCTAACCCTACCCACGGTACACTAACCCTGCCCATGCTAGCCTAACCATATCGACACTGTTAACCCTACCCATGTTAGACTAACCTTACCCATGTTATGCTAACCCTACCTATGCTACACTAACCCTGCCTATGCTACACTAACCCTGCCTATGCTAACCTAACCATCCCCATGCTATGCTAACCCTATCCACGCTACATTAATCCTACTCACATTAGCCCTACTTATGCTAGACTAATCCTACACTACCTTATCCATGTATCTTACCCAGGGACGTGCACAGGGCAGGGCTAAGGTTGCCCAGGCAACTGCCCGCCAGTCCTATTTGGCTCAAGCTGCCCCTCCTAGACAAAAATATTACATAAATTTTGTCGCGAGCTTTAGCCGCGCGAAGAGGAAAAAAGATACACAAGTCATTTTCATCAGGAAAATGTTTTTTAATTTGCCATGCTGGGAGGAGCTCAGTCACATACAGTAGCAGCTTCACAATATAGCGCAGCTCCCTGGATGGCCCAGTCCCCTGTAGTGCACACCTACTGCAAACTGCGCGCATTTTTTAAAAAAGCAACCCGAACCGCTTCATGTAAAGTAGAGAGAAAAGCATATGGCAGTAACGTTAACGTTACAGACTCATTCTGAGACTAGTTACTTCGCCATCAAGCTATTCACTTCCACTCAATAAGCTTATGGGCTAAGGGACGTAGTGTTACGTCCCGCTCCGTCCGATCCTCGTGTGTGCCACGCCCACCTCATTACCTCTTGTTTTCTTCGATTGTTCTCACCTGTCTTGTACCTGTCTTGTGCATTTAAGTCTGCGTCTGCGTCTATTCCGGCAGATGTGGCATTGAAGTTTCCATCTGTTGGTGTGTTGTCCGCAATAAACCCCGTTTGCCCGTATTGCCTGGCTGGACTTCCCTCCTTTGCCGCTCGCCCACACACGCATCGTAACACGTAGCTTCTGAAAGCTCAGCCGGTCCCTTTCCCTTTTAGCTGAGTCACACACATCCGCGACACTAGAGCCATAGCCTGCATTCTGAAACTGCCCATTACACACTGACTTTGTTGAAATCACAAACATCAAACTATATAATGTAGAAACTTCAAACTATCATACGTTTTTAATGAAATTAATTAAAATCCTAATAAGTCCGGCCTCAGTTTAATGAACCAGTCAGTTACCAGATAGCATGTTTGGTTATCACATGTTAAATGCTTTGTTAGGAAAAGTACACGTCTGCTGATGGTTATTCTCGAACATTTGTTTTAACAGGAAGCATGAATGATGGACGTAATCATTTTTGTTGTGATATGCATTACATTCATTGTTTTATTCAAAATCGTGAAATGCCAAAATCCTATCGCTGTTTTGGGTGTTTGCATGCTACACTGAACTAGAACGCCTTCCAAAAAGAGGAGGATTTTGGAGAGAGAGAGGCAGCTCAGGGAGGCAGCAAAGGGGAGCACACGTCCTGATCCAAACTCTTCCCACTATACCCTAATCTATACTGCACAAACTCTATCCATGTTAGCCAGACCCTACCTATGCTACGTTAACACTAACCATACTATCCAAACCCAATTAATCCAGTCCCACTGTGGTCTGCTGCTGTCTCTGAGCAAAGGTTTCTGCGAATATCATTAGTACAGTTCTGCCAACACAGCACAAAAATATTACAATATATATTATCAGGCTGACAGTACTTTTTCAGGGGGCCTAGGCAAAGCTTCACTTGGAAGGCCCCCCTACCAAGAAAAGTGACGGTCATTTCCTCCACAACGCAGGAAATTCAGGGGCCCTAAGCAACTGCCTGTCTACAGCTAGAGCCAATTCTGTTTATTATATGTACTCTGTCCTCCATACACATGAAGATGAGTGCCACCCCCCACCCCCCCTCCACACACACTCTCCCAGCGCCACAGTATGGAAGCGACAGGGACAGGTAGTGCTAATCATGTCGATCGCTGAGGACTGAATGATGCTTTCCGCTCACTGAGCTGGAACACATCGGTGCCATGCGGAAGACTGAGTGAATCAGTCATCCATGCTCACCCGAAACCACTGTCAGACCGCTTTGTCTCACATGATCGAATAATTAAGCCTTATTTATTATCATATTTTTTTCCAGCTGATCTCATCCACATTCTACTGGCTTATGAGAATAAGTTATTTTTACTTGACATAATTCATTTCCAGGGTGGAGAGTGTATTACTCAAGAAAAGTGTTCGCAGAGCCTTTGATAAACAGTAGCATCAGACAATTTGGTGGCAGAATGACAGGGATCCTTATTTATGACTCTCCAATGGTTTCAGAATAACTCAGACAGCTCCACAGTGAGTCGGGTAAGTCTTAGAGTGTATCGGGCCATCCCTACGCTCACGTGTCCATGGGCGCCTCTAAACTCAAGGAGGTGGTGATTCCGCTCCACGGGGAGGGGACTCCCACGATCGCGAGCTGTCAGGCTGAATCCCACAGCTGCATCCAAGCTGCGACTTGCTGTCAGCCTGCAGAACTCCAGGCACCGGCTGTACACATGCACGCGCACGCGCATATTTCACTGAAGTTGGCCTCACTGTGCCCACACCAGCTCACAGTAGACGATGCAGCTATGCAGCTGTTAATGATAAAGGACATGGTACTGCAGCCTCAACTTTGCTCTCCCAAGCTTTTGCAGGCAGCACAGTGCAGGATTTACTGTAAAAATGTAACACAGGTTGCAGGGTTAAAATGAAGCCAGACTTGACCTCCTGTTGTAAAGCAGCCCTTCACTATTTGGTCATATACATATTCTTCAATTTATTTTACGTAGCCAGAGATGCACTTAACTGGTACGCAAGTACACATTCATTTTTAAAAGCGTTACATGCAGCAATTTGTTGTAACAGCACAAAAAGCTGAAAAAATACACATGCATTTATGCTGTTCAAAAAACTGATTCACTCCTAAATACGAACCAGTTATGTGCATTGCTGTACATTGCGCCTTTCACAGCAGAGCTGCCTCATGGCATTTGACAGGAGTATGGCATTATTACATCGATTATTACATCATATATACAACACAGAGCATGAAGCAGGAGAAAGGGGAAGGAAGAATGCTAAGAAAGAATTTTAAAACTCCCAAAGATTTATAAGTAGGCCATGGGTATTAAGGATGTCTCAGTCTGATGTGTTTGAATGAATATCCTTTGTAATAACTGCTAATGGACTGTTCATCTTTAATATATTTCGTAGATGCTTATGTGAAAGTCAATGTACAGTAAGTCAGTGCAAATAATATATTTATTACACAGCGGATAAAGAGCTTCAACTTAGCAGGTAATCAATACGTTTTATGAAGTACTTGAAAACTTTTGTTGGGTTGCTAAGATATTACTCCATAAGAAGGACGTGCGAGATACCATACAATGTGTCGTGTCAGTTACAGAAACATTCAAAACAGAAATGCAAAACTCATAACAACCCAGACACAACATGTAACACGGTACACTGTGTGCGTCACTCCAAGAAAATGGCTCTGCTGTCTGATGACCGAAATGTGAGAGCCATAATTCTGCTAAAAGGATAACCAATGGGCACTTATGTTACTACTGCAAACATAAAGGGATACTGAAATTAAATCTTTGAATATTTTATTTTTGAAAATGTATTGAAATGAAATCTAACTGAAAAGTGATAATGTCCTGTACTTATTCTGAAATACGAGCATATCCATATTCTCTGGATTCACTCTCTTTGTCAAATTTAAGGAATCACCAGATCATTACCCAATCGCTGGCATAAACACTGTGCTGAACAACACGCTCCCATGTCAATTTAACATAAAAGTACCAGCCTGCCATTCACACACAGAGCATTGGAATCAGTAGGTTCCTCCACACAAGAACTTGAAATATAAATACAAGTCCTATATAAATACCTAATTAATAATAACAGAAGGAACCAAATTCCAATATTTAATCCCACAGGCAGAAGGACAGGCAGCTCAGAGAGATCTCAATGTGATCTCCAGACACTATTTCCTGGCTTCCCCAGCATTGTTCACCTTTCCACACTCATAACTGTGCATTTGATGGTCACCATCAATCTGCAGTTGGATGATAACTCAAGCAGGTTTTTTTTTCGCCTTATGGGGTCATATTTCGTATAAAAAGACTCACGAGAAATGCCTGTATAGAGCGTGTCTCTGAAAATTCTCAGTCAGGCGCAACTGGTCTCGCTTACATGTTTTAATGAAATGCTACAGCTGCAAATAATTAGCTTGTCCTCCCATTTTTTTAAAAAAAGAAGGAAAACAACAAGGCTAATAGAGAAATAAAATTCAGTTTGGTGGAGTTTTCAGCATCATTAACAGAGGAAAAAAAGGGACACGTGTCAGTTATTTAGCATAATTCTGTAGTTGGTTACTTTCCTATATTTACTGTATTAACATGGGGGCCAGCTTGTGTTTATTTTGCCCTGGTTCCATATTGCTTTAAAAATGAACAGACGATGGTAGCTATTACAATGGTTGTCTAATGAGAAACAATCACACCACGGAAAATGCTAATCTTTTTGCCAGTTTGAATCAGCTGAAACCGCGAGCTGCCTTTGCCGCATGTAAGAGCACAAATGTTTCTGACCATGTTTTCTAATTAAATCTGGAAAGGTTCCTGGGGGTTTTAGGGTTAAGCTCAACCAGAGCAGTGAGAGCCCAAATAATTTAATTCAGACATTTCCTGTGGCTTCTAAACAACAGGCATAAACTTAATTTCCAATAGTTTGCCATTAAACTTATATCAAAAGATGTTTGATTTTCTTTCAAGTGAGATTTAAAATTGTAGCAGCAAGTGCCAAAGCTGAACTGCTTGACAGTTTCAGTTCTTTTATTCAGATTTCTGTGCAATTTTTCAACTCCCATATAAAAAAAGACACAAAATCCAGTTATGAAAATATTAGGCGGCCAGGGAAGACTAGGATAAATAGTTAAGAGTTTAATTCCAGAATTATGTGACAACTCAGTGGGATTTATGGGTTCCTACAGTGGCAAAAAAGCATATTCATGGTACTCTGTGCCATTTTCACCAAGTAAAATCCGTCACTTTGAACCCATCTCAGAGTAAATGTGACTCATTCTTACCAGCCAATCAGACATTCACTATGGAAGTTCAGTGTTTCACTTTCTCTTCCCAACGAAAGATTGCATCCCATATTCAATAATTAACAAGCATCTCATTTCTCTGTTAATTTCTGTATATTTCTATATCAAATAAATATTTGATTTTCTCCACCTCATATCTAATGCTTGAAATTAGTGTTTTGACGATGTGCACGGGAATAAATTATTGAATTTTTTTCTTTCTTTCTTTCTTTCTTTCTTTTTTAAATTGTGACACTTTATTAATGTGAAGCCATGAAGATTTGAATCTGCGCTGGATTTCCTACTTTGGTAGCTGTATTATCATCACCAGATGCAAGATTACTTTCACAATCCCTTACCCACTACCTTTATATTTGCTTGATTATTCTTAGCCTTGTTTTTTGATAAATGCTATTCTTGAACTATTTTTGAGACATTTGAGGCATTGTATTTTTTTTAATCCCATCTGTTTGTTGTGACAAGACCGAATACTTTCATCAGCATAACTTCCCTTTGCATTCTTCAGTTGTTTGTCTTGGAGGATGTCATTTCTTAGAATGCTCTATTTTGTAGACGTGAAACAAATAAATGGACTCTGCCTTTCTGCTGCACTTCACTAACTTAAAAGTGTTATATTTCTGTGTTCCTTCCACATGTAGCATCTTTGTTAGACGATCTTAGCCTTAAAAATCCTGAATTTGGAGACAATTAATTTGATTTACGCGAAAGTGGTGGGTAAGAATAGCCTTTAATTCCAGGAGGTTCTACCCTAGACCAGTAATGAAGAATAAATCCAGTGATCAAAGCCTAAGAGCAAAGTATCTCTCCCTTTAATTATGCTTCTATTTTGAACCCCTTAAGGGGGTAAAAGGATAGATGTGAAAGCACAGATACTGATACTTCCTGTACAAACAGCCCGATGTGATACGAGGGAGGGGCTCAAACTGGGCGCCTGCTGCCACCGACCACACTGTCGGTCACTGAAGTGAAAACAAGCTGTAAACACAACCTTCACCCTGCCAATTGCAGCTCATACACATTTATGCAGAATGAGGACGCCATCGTGACTTGCTGAGACTACAAAATGTTTAATCAGCATAGCACGTTGAATTCCATTGATCTTAATGATGTGCATTTTTTTGAAAAAGGTAAACAGTAATTTTCATGAGTGACTGTATGATTATTATGATTGCTAATTACGACGAGACGATAAAGGCAGATTGTTTTACACGGTGATGAATATGCTTGCCAATGGCGTGAGTGATTCTCACAGAAAGGCATGATTCCGAGGGTCGTCTGGGATTATAAAGGAACCCTTAGGCCATTACAAAGTACCTGTGTGTCAGTGTCTGCGAATTACCCAGATGTACGTGAGCACAGGACATCATATGGATTAGCCTGAGGCTGTGTGCAAAGCACAGTCAGGAATCATTAATGTGCCAAATTGCATCTAGAAAGGATCTCAGTCTGTTCTATGACTGGATCCCTACTAAATCTGACTGGATTCTTACAATCAGAGCATCATGCGAGGCTGTCTGCTCTGTACTTGACTTGCATTCATTTGTAAAAATTTAACAAGTCAAATGTCCAAACAAAACAAATGTCCATACCAACACCTAACATACAGATTTATGATTTTCCTTGATAGCGATGCAATTAACATATTATGTATTGTCAAATGAAAGCAATCAATAACACTTTCAAAACCTTAACAGATTAGCCTAATGAACCCTGGATGTAATTTATCTAATGTATCTATTAAGGCTTGGATTGTGGGCTAAATCATTTTTCAAGTTTAATAACTTTGGGGTAATCAGACCTGCCTCCTCTCTGCTCATCCTGAGATCATTAATTGCATGCCATATATCACCCTGACCGGTGTTGATTTCGACTGCAGTGCGACTGCAACATTTAAAGGGTCCAAATGACAGCATGAGGGAGGATGCACCTCCTCGGATTGATCGGAGGGTCTTCTGGGAAGAGGCATCACTCAGAAGGCCGTTAAATGAGATCGTTAAAATGATTTGTGGGCTGGTTTTCCAGAATTCAAACATTTGGAGCCATATCTCAAGATTACCCCATAAGCTTAAAGTTCAGCTCCGGCCCTCTAGAAGCGCTCTGCTTATTGGTCGTCTGGAAGGACGCGGAATCTTCCCCGAGGTTCATTGGGGCAACATTCTTCCTGTATGGCTTCAATTCAAGGAATAGAATCTCAAAGAGGCTGTCAATACAGCAGGCAGACCTGAAGCCCTTAGTAGCATGACTACACCCCCGGTCTATCAAAGGCTTGGTGCCACATGCAAAGCCCCAGAGTGGAGACTCCTGGAAAGTCTTGGTTTTCAGGTATGGGATTGTAGACAGATTTGTGAAGGAATTTAGCTAATGCTGCGGAAGTTAAATATCTCATGTACACCCTTTCTGAACAGGAGAACATTTCTTTTATTCAGATCTCATGCATGAGAAACTCTCCCAGTTGACATAAAATCAGTTCCCGGCTCTAGGCAGGGCCCGTTTATACACTTGTGCTAAGCTCTTTTTGCACAAACAGCTCTTTTGACCTTCAAGGTCACATGCCAGACATCCTGTTCTTCTCATGCAATATCTTTAAAACATCCCACTTCAAATCACACATTTCCAAATTAATTGCTTGCTTATTAATGCAAATGTCAGTCTTACATTAATACATAACATGCAGCTTATGTACTTGAATTTTACATTTAATACACTCATTTAGTCCTTAATACAATGTTACAGCATTAAAATATTGCTTTCAGTTCCTTCTTCCTATCTGGATTAGTGCCCGTTTGACCCTGTCCCATATCTCTCCTTTGGCTAGCAGATCTCGATAGCCACCTTATTTGGTGTCACCCTAGTTCAGGGGTGGGCAATCTTATCTGCAAAGGGCCGGTGTGTGTGCAGGTTTTTGGAATAACCTTTAAGTCAGCTGTTCAAACCCTGGTGTGAAGACTCTTCAGCCAACCATTCCTCTAATTAGTAATCTACTGTAATTAGGAAGTTGCAGTGAAAACCTACATACCCAGCAGCCCTTTCTGAATAAGATTGCCCACCCCTGCCTAGTGTATTTCTCTGCCCCCAGGGTGCCGCGTGGCTTAACAGGCTAAGTGGGCGGCCATCATCCGTACACCCTGTTTTTTTGTGGGTTCATGGATATCCAGCTAATTGTTTATCATTTGTGTTGTCTTAGTTTATGTGTTTGTGCGTTTTGGTTACTGTCTCTTCTGTTTGTTGGCTGTTCCCTGTTTATAGCTTGTTCTCTTTTCCTAGTTGTACTTTTCCTTGGTGTCTGGACCTCTCTGTGCCTTTTTATTGTAAATGTACCCTGCCTGTTTCTTGTTGCCCCAAGTCCTTTGTGATTGGTTAAATGGTTATGGTTATAAGCTGCTTATCGTGGCCAGTGCAACCCCCAAAATTCTTTTGCTGATGACAGCTCTATCTCAGCTTTACTCCAATTTCTTGCCTTGGCAAAGCACTGGAGTATTTAGGTATGGATGACATAGGTAAGAAGAAAAATATCTGAATGGGACATTTTCACAACTAGCTTTTTACCACTCATTTGCATTACATCAATGATATCATGTCATTGAATGGGTCAATTAACCTTGTTGGAGTGGTGGTCCTGAATTTGTGATGATGGGGTGGGGGATGGGGCTAGGTTGACTTCATGTCTCCCCACTGGAACCCTGAGGTAGGGGGAGCAGGGAATTCTATCAAATAACGCATCTCTAACTTTGTACAGTACTAAAGCAATTAGTGTAATCAGTCACACTACAAAATGCTGCCCAAAACATTCATAAATCTGTGAATATGTAGTTTACCAGATATATTGTTGCATTTTGTTCTGATTTGTGAGAAATCATTAAGAATAATATATAGCCTTTCTGTACACCCCCATGGTGAATTGGTTTAGTCTTCACTCTTGGTTGACAGTGTTGGGGGATGAGTGATGTATAGATGCCAAGTGTCAAATTAACACAAATGGATAATATTAGAATAATAGGAGAAATGTGCAGAAGATAAAGGAATGCAGCTATTTCATCTCTTTTTGAGTGTAACATTATGCATGTATGCAGTCAACAGGGTAATACTGTAAAGATGTGATTCTCTTTTTTATTTCTTATTTATATACTACAATTTGTTTCTGTTAGTCTTCAATTTGTTACTTCTTTTTAATGTTCTTATTTTGCATATTATATAGTTTTACATTTTATCACTATTTGTATCGTTCCAAATGTTCACATAAAAATGAAGGTGAAAAGAACCATTCTTTGTTT
>JABFEA020000067.1:14225730-14245983 GCA_019775915.2 Cyphomyrus plagiostoma | reverse complement strand
CCCCCCCCCCCCCCCCCCCCCCCCCCCCCCCCCCCCCCCCCCCCCCCCGCCCCCCCCCCCTCCCCCAAGGCACCATGTGAACTAGATGTGCTGCTGAGGCAGGGATCTCCTCAATAAGACACCAGCAGACTAGCTGCTTAACACGCGCGCGAACACACACACATAATACACACATACACACACACACACACACACACACACACACACAAGTCATTGACAGCAATCCCAGCATTCCCCACAGTTCTCATCTCTCTGGGTGTTTCTTAATATGCATACTTGACCATACTCATGTTGTTGCGTACCCATTTTATGTCATCTTCCATTGCCGAAGTTCGTTCTTGAAAGGCAAATTGGAAAGACCGGTCTTGCCAAGACCAAGATACGATGGTGGTATTGAGAAAAACTCTGTTTTTCTTTCAGTGAGATCTGTCTACTCTCTAGATTTTCCCCCACAATGCATAGCCTACAGACTGGTTTCCTTTCATCTCTCAATATGCTAAATTGGGGTTTTAATCGCATGGTGAGGCAAATTAATTGAGATTGCAATGTTGGGGTGTATCTTCAGGGGTGCTTTGAGTTCTGAAAAACTAATGAGGCGTATTCTTGCACTCTGACATCTCATTGCATCAGCTGATTATTGTGAATCACAATTAAAAATGGCCACAATGTGCATGACTTATGAGTTGTTTCAATTAAGCACAAAAGTTGCAAAGGCAATAGTTCACAATATAATCTTTACATAAAAATCAATTTTCACATAATTGCATTACTGTTTCGCAGCAGATATGGGGGCATTGCCTAATAACATAGAAGTGAGAATGAAACACATCACATTGATTGTAACATATGTATAGACAGTACATAAAAGTGTGAATGTGCAATACTGGCAAATTGGGGATTTTGTTGAATGCCATATAATTTTCTTAACTAATAAATACTTCTTTATACTAAATACTTTGGATATCTGTGTATCCAGCTTTAGTTGTTTGCAGGATCTAATACATTAGATGGTCCTATTAGCCCACATTTTTTCCACTATTCATTGATATTGATTGGCCTGAGCTGAAAGCCAGTGATTGGTTGGAGCCAAGCCAATCAGAGCTTTCAGTAGAAGATGGAAAGTCCATCTCTGTAAGCACTGCTCCAGTCTCTGAATGCAGCCAGTGAGAGCATTGGTGTGCATTGAGCTCTCAGCAGATGCTAAGAAATTAGCCAGTAACTGGGAGACAGGATATTTATGCAGGTGCTTCAAAGCAGAGAGGCAGGCAAACAATACACGTTTTGGCCATGTAATTTGTCTCGCTTGCTTGGAACGTTTGTTCTGGTTCTTTGTTTGCTAATTTGAAGGGCTAAATGAGAGCCCAAATGGCATCTTTATGAGTGACATTCATGGACTACAAATTAATTACCATCAAACAAAGCACTCAACCAAGCCTGTTAGGAGCATTTGCAAAGGTTCTAAGACTTTTTTTCTGTCCTAACAGGCACATAGACAGGCACACGAACAGTGGGGTCCTGTAATGCACTTTATATTAATGCCACACATTGTATAGGTTTTAGCTGTCCATTGCCGACGTGGCCCTTGCCATTATAGTAGGGTTTTATGATGCTATGCACGAGTTTGCACTGCAGCATCGGCTTTGTGACACATCATGGCCCAGAACAGCCAATTGACTGCATGTATCATCACAATCTGTATGCATCACTGTAGAGATGTACCTGACCAGGGCCTCCACCCACAACCTCCAGAAGATATCTGCTGGCAGAATGGCCGTGTGGCACTGAGACGCTCAGTTCCTCACAAGCCCATCGCCTTCAACAGCCTCTGAACAGGTGTCCTCCACTCCACACGCAGCCAGGGCCATTTATGTAATATAAAATTATATGTAATATCATTTTTACCAGCATTTCACATTTTATCGGCAGTCTTAACGCTGATGCTATTTTTTCCTGTATTTGTTTTTATCTAGTTTAGGATCTTACTTGTAAGCTAACATCTCTGGAAAAAATTGAGCCCATAGCAAAATTTTTAGTTTCACTCATTTCTCAATTTATGGTTATGCACTTCCATAAGATATACATTTTTTTTTTTTTTGCAAACTCTAGCCTGATTTTTCCCTGCCTCTCATTGAAGGACATCTTCCTTGCTTTAAGGGTTTTCAGATCTGCTTCCAGGAGCCTGTTATGAATTTTCCTAGCAGTGCACTTCACATGATTCAATGATGCCCATTCTTTTTGAAGGTCGATTGAGATCATCCTCCGATTCATGAGGCACTGCCGGCTAAGTTGACTGTCATCTCTGGCTTTATAAAGTCGCTTGCGCCCTCTGCCTGGCTGGTTTTTGGACACTGCCAGTGTCTCCTGCTTCACCTTGTTCTTGTTTTCCTGCTGTCTTAAAAACTGCCTAGAAGCAGCCTGCCATGCAGTGTAACCTTCTACCAACAGAACCAGGATTAAACCAGGATTTAACAATGCAGATTTGTTTAAAAAATATAGAGTGGTTTCTATATTTTTTTCAGAACTGTATATGTTATTCTATTATTTTATTTTTTTATGAATGGTGGTGAAATTCCTGAAATTCCACAGTGCGTTGCCTCACCCACCCCACGACAAACCACCTCAGGGATGAGAACCTAAGTGCAGCCATGTGACAGGTGATACCTCAGCACCACACAAGTCCAAATGGACCAGTGTAAGGTTTTTTCCTGTGGCTGGAGTGTCAATCCTGCCACCAACCCCCAAATTTTTCCCCAATAGGTTGGAGGACCTCCTTATAGGGCTGGATGTAGATTAACATTATACCCAGAACAAAGCAGTTGCAGGTTAAGGCTCAAGGGCCCAACAGAGTAGTATCCCTCCAGGCATTCATGGGCTTTGAACCAACAACCTTCCAGTTGCCGGCATAGATCCCTACCTGCACAGCTACCACTCCATCCCACCATTAACCCAGAGTTGCCAAAGTAACTGTAGGTGTGTGTGTACCCTACAATAGGATGGCAACCCATCCTGGGTTGTTCCCTGCCTTACCCTTAGCCACCCCATAACCCAGAATCGGACAGAGCGGTGTAGAAGAATGAATGAATGTACGACAATACAGTACAGTAGGCGTGAAGTTCCTTTGAGCACTGACTTCAGCACAAGGCATTCATATCAATTTAACAAAAACTTAACTTCTCTCATCAGACCATGAAATGCTTTTATAGTTATAAAACCAATACTTTACAGTCTATTCGATGCCCTCAGAAAAAGCTTCTGGAAGGCTTTTCATGACAGGCAGTTTCAATCAAAGTCGCATGGAGACTTTACAAACTGAAGACCACAAAATGTTGGAATGTTCAAGCAGCAAAAGACATTCAAAGGTTACAACAATCTATCTCTGTGCATGTAGATCCCAGATGAACTCATGCTGTAGTCATTTGTTCAACAATAGAACATTTCCAACATATATGGAATGTTGCCCCTGCTATCTGTAGACTTCAGTGACCCTGTTTCAATACCCAATACGCAGTCCTCAGCCAGCTCAGAACCTCCCATCCTGAAACAGATTCTAAATCTGCACAACCTTATCTCATTCTTAGTAACACGAATCGGCATTGAGACATAATTGTACACAGTTTTGTTTCCTTTAACTTAGACCTTTTAATCTGTTATTTGTCTATTTAGAGGACGGCTATACTGTACTTTAAATGCTTATGAATTCTATAAAAATTAATCTATCTTTCTAGTGAACACAGCAAGTGAAAGAAATCACCGTGAGCTGGTTATTTATTTTCCTTTTTTTATGCAAGCTCTTGTGTCGATGCCAAGCTGACAGTGTGAAAGTTTTCTTCTGGAACACCCAGCGGCATCATTATCTAGACCCGTCTCTGCTATTAATTTTCATCTATCTTTATTTCTATTTTGGTACCAGAAACACCATATCCGAGTGTTATAAGAATTGTCTTCCCCCCCTTTTGTAAGAAGCGCCACTCTCTCTGCTGCACTGCGGAGTCTTCGCTGTTGGTGGAGAATGCGTTCGTTCCACCCTTCGGGACTCACAGGCTCGAATGTTTGGAACGGCGGGGTATCTCCCCTCGGCAAGCTGGAGAACAGACCCAGGAGCTGCTGGGATGCAGCTCAGAGATTCTGCAGTGATGTGATATTCAACATGGAGCCATTTGGGTTATACGTTAATTTGATTATGGCTACCAGTATGCACAGCTTTTATTTTTTACAATTTTCTGCAACATCTACGTATCAAACAGGTCATTCTGCCTCTATCTTCCATTACTGGATATAAATAACAGCTGAGTGTGTCTCTTTGTTATCTTATAACACGCCAGATACAGAATTCCGGTGCCGTGTCGGGAAACGGCAGCGTCTGCTTTCACTTGTTGTGTTGCTTTTTGTTTGTTTTGTTCTCTCCTGGTCTCTCTGCCTCCATGTGGAATGTATAACAAGCACCACGTAACAACTTTTATTTTCCGCTTTGTCAGAACGCTGCACCTCCTCTTTACTCACCAGCTATTTGTGTCCCCTCCTCTGCTCCTGCGCTTCTAACCCCACCCTATCGTTACAGCTTTCTTGCTCCTGCAGGTCTCCTGGCCACAAATGGGAGCTTACAGGCACCCGCATCAGACTCGATAATGGCTCAGGCTGAAGGGCGATTAAGAGACTTGTCCCGGCTGATTCCTTGCTCTCACTCATAGGAATAGAGACAATTTGTTCCAGCAGTAAGGGCATTAGGTCACAAGCCATGGCTGTCGCGGTCTATAAGTAATAAAGGTTCTTATTAAGAATCTCAACAGAGTGCACAGTACCAGTCAAACGTCTGGACGTACATACTAAGACAATTTGCTTTTGAGATAATGACCCTAAACACACCTCATTGTTATGTAAGTACAGTATTACCTTGTGAAAAAGGGATGAGACAGAGTCGTGACAGATTACCTGGCCCCCACAATCCCCCTATCTAAATCCTACAGAACTCGTTTGGGATGAGTTGGATTGAAGAGTATGAGCAAGGTAGCCAACTTGTGCCCATACCTTGTGGAAACTCTGACTGTTAGAGAAACATTCCAAGTAGCTACATCTGGAAGCTGGTTGAAAGAATGCCAAGAGACTGCAATGCTGTCATCGAAGCAAAAGGGGGCTATTTTGAAGAGTCTAGAATATGAGATCATTTTGAGATGTTGAACACTTCTCTTAGTCGTCGCAATATTTGATATGTATTACTTCATTGCCTTGAGGCCTTTTTACTGTAAGGTGAATAGTCTGAACGCCCCAATGAGTGTAGAGATTTTGATTGCCCCCCGAAGACAGCGCCCAAACACGTCGTGTATGCATCATCAACAGTGAGTGCAATTCCTAAACCTTCAACGCAGAAGCTTGCATCACACTGGACCCCGATGTCCGCAGACAAAATAAATGGACTCCTTATTCTAATCATTCCAACCCATACAGTCATTGTGATTTCAGATGCTGTTTGGAGATCAGATTTGATGTATGATAAAAAAGCAGAAAGAGGAGACTTGGAGCACCAGGCATCTGCGAATGTGCAGCGTCTCCACAATGCTTTTTTCTGCCTGCTGAATCTTGGAGTCTGTAGGCAGTAGTCACACCTGACACCCTGCTGATGGACCTAATGAAGAGTAATGTGGTTCGTCTGAAGTAGCCTTCATCACAACAGAGTCTGGTCCCTGATGCAGGGTTCCTACCCCCTGCACACCCCAAAGCACCAACTCACCCAACATGACAATGCTGCGCTTACATAACGTCAAAACAGATAAGCCTGCACATCCCACCTATATGAATGCGGTTCACATATTGCTGGGTATACTGAACAAGGTGCACTTGAGCGCCACCTGCAGGGTTAACAATATTACTGGGCTGTGTATAAACAAAACATGCCAGTGAAGGAAGAGCATTGTTTGCCATGCATGAAAAATGGAGTCGGAATTGACAGTGAGCTTCCCATTTTTGTGTCAGCTGTTGAGTGGATGCTTTTTTTGTGTGTGCGCACCATGCATGTTTTTAGATTTGTTTGAACTGAGATTAATTGCTTGCACTATGTGTCTTGTTTTGCACTACATACATTTTTATCTGCATTTTACATAACTTGCTGCTAAATGCACAAGAATTTCCCTCTGGGCCCAATAAAATCCATCTTATCATACTGTGTGTGTGCATGTGGATTAAGTTTATATTACTGTGTTATATATTACTATGTGCCCACCAATGTAATAAAAGCCTGTTTTTGATGTTGTGGGGACCATTTTTCAGGTCTTGTATTTCATTTGGTTAGTCTTATATTTTGTTTGGTTAAAAGTCTTACTTATGGTTAAGGTTAGGGGTGAATGGAAGAACCCCATTTAGATAAGTACACTGTGTGTGTGTGTGTGTGTGTGTGTGTGTGTGTGTGTGTACCAAATCAGAAGCCAAACACAAGCCAGGCATATCATCATATTTATTTCAAAGGCACTACACCATGGTGCAGCTTTATTAATGAATAACACCACTACTAATACCCTCACTGTGAACAGGGAGAAACACATGTATCGGTCTAATCCATTCAGTCCCACCTCGAGCCAGGAACAGCCAGACTCCTGCTGCAGCTCTTTGCTGGCTCTGCACGGATCAACAGCCACCGCGAACGCAGACTCACACTCGCTGCAGAAGCCTCCTGGTGCTCAGTGCCTGCACACCATATGCCGTATATTCCTATTCAGCCTCTGCCGGAGAGAAACATCATCTCTGGTAGTCCTAATGACGGGAGATAGGAGGGCAGAGATGGGGGACAATGGGCCAACCCAGCAGGCTCTGGGGTTCTCGTCAGCAGAGTTGTGCTCCGCTGTCACGCTGGCTGACCGCTTAACCGACAACTTCAGATGAATGACGTCTAATGGAGAGCTCATTAGCATAAATAAAAATATATATATATATAATTACCAAACAGCTCCTGGAACGCAGCTAAAAAGCTTTTCATTTAACAACATAATTGTCTTAAGTACTGGAATTATTTTGTCTATGTTTGCTACATGTAAGACATTTTCAGTATTTTAAATGTATCTTTACCACAAATGATTGATTTTGCACACCACTCAATCAGCCCACAGTACAGTTCAGTAAATGCATTCTTTACCACCTCATGTTCCAGGTCATGCACTATACAGACACTGTTGCATTTGATTGCTATATGTACATAAATAAGCATCACTGCACAAATCCAGGTTCTCAGAAGGCCAAACATGCTTTTTCAATGCAAAATAGTCTCTTTTCACGTATGGAACTGCCATGCCATGGTAGATAACACTAAAATGGTAAAAGTATCCAACATTGGTTTCAACTTTTGTTTTTTTTGTTTTTGTTTGTTTTCAAAAGTACAGGCTTGAAATAGACTCCTGTGAATGAGAGAAATGTGAGGCATGAGGACAGAATCCCAAAGTCTTACGACGTTTAATATTGTCACCGTAATGATCTGCCCCATGTCACGATGTGTCCTGAAAGGGCGTCAAGACTCTACAGCACGGCACATCTGGTGCTGTAAACGAAAGGTAAGGACGGGGCCTGATGCTGTTTTCTGCGGTCATGTGACTGCTCACTGAGTGAGTATTGACGATAGCACTGGCAATACTAAAACACTACAGGAACACTGAGTATGTTTTGCTCCTACGCTCAGATCTCAGAGGGACGGCTGGATTTCTCAGATAGCTCAGTCCCAGGTTAATAGCACCGACAGAATGTCATGTTACTAACTGTGCCGTGGAAAAGCCTTCCTTCTCAACTCATTTCTTTGTTTTGATTCCAAAGTCATTTTTTATGGCACATTCCACTCCAATGAACACATAGCTTTATACAATCTCTCAAGAATCCCTTCAGATATGGGAAAACAGGCCAATTCATGGTCACCCTTTTTGGAGAGTCAAAATCCGGACGACCCAAGCGTCGATGTTCATCTTTGCGTGACGAAAAGTCATTTCCCTTCCCCATACTAAGCAAACAATGCATATTATGGGGCAGTGTCATGGGATACCATGAATCATGCGACGCGTAGGCAAGTCACTAAACTCCCACCCACACGCATGCACTTCTTTTCACAGATTCTGATGATGGTATCCTCCACAGACCTGGGTGATGCCTTAGGTTTCCTGTAAGTAAACAGAAGGATTTGCCGAGGACACCCCTCCCAGGGAGGTGAAGGCACCGTTTTGTCTGGCACTGGGAGGGGGGGGTTAACGATAACCACAATCGTACTTTAGCATCATCGCTATGCTAAGCCAAGTCCTGTGATCTTCTGGGCACAATAATATATATTTTTTAATTACTAATAATTTCTGGTGGTAGACAATTTACTAATCACAAGATCATGGCTGTTTTAGGGTGACGTCGAGCGTATATAAACTCATTAAGTAATCATCTTTGGTTTTTACATGTAAGAAATTTGACCAGAAGCATATTTTCCATGACTACTTGAAGATACAACGCCTTTATATTTAAGATTAATATTTATGATGGTGGGAGGGTGGGGCAGGACTGTGACAGTCTCAGGAGGAAAAAGGGAGACCCAGGCTGGTTTCAACTGACCAGTTAAGTATAGAGTCACAGAGTACTGAACTGGGTGGCTGAAACAGAATCTTGGTCTGGATTTTCACTTTCGGGACCTGAAATATCCAATTCTGGAACCAGGACACTGTAAACTCACTTGGGAACTTTAGAAGCTTTTCTGTCCCCAAATATAAAGCACATTTTCCAGCCTCATATCATGTGTTTCTCTTTCCCATCACGATGTCTTCATTAATGTCTATGTTTGGGTCTAATTCTCTTCCTGCAATTCATGCTAAGAATTAATGTCATTATAAAAGGCTCAGCTCAAATTGTTTCCCGAACTCATATGGCAATTCTTTGTCAGTCACAGTTCATCGATCTCTAATCTAAATTTAGACTTAACATCAGTGCGTACTGAGGCAAATTGCTTGTTACTAATGACATGGAAACATAAAGGAAGGGGTCTCTTTCATATTGCTGGACAGAATTACTCAGAAGAAACTGATTAGATTTGTATGTATGTCTGTGTTTCTATGGACACAAGAAACTGTTGTTTCTTTTCAAAGAAATAACAGAGAAGAATGATTTTACTTTCATCTAAGCTTTCAATGTCTATCACAGATTAGCCACAGAATCCATCTGTAGTACTCTGTATTAAATGTCAAAAATCAGTTTTTCTGAGCCATCAAATTATATACCTCTAGATTACTAGTAGCATGAATGATACATGCATGATGTGCACCTTAGTAACGAGTAATTAATTTGCTAATGATTGGGGGGTGGGGGGTGGATTTGAGCCTAGTGGCCAGTAGACAGCATACATATTCAGCACTGGCCCTGTGAAATCAAGGTGGTCCTTGGCTCACACCCAAAAATTCCGGTTTTACAATTTGGCCTTTTGAAGTCATGCTAAAAGTGTTAGCTAAACAACATTACAGGGCTCTCAAGTCTCACGCACTGACAGTGAGATACACGCATTTCAATTAGTTCACACGTTCACACGTCACACCTTGTATTTCTCATGTATTTCTCTTCTGTATTTCTGGAATTTTCCACCGAGTTCATGACTGTCTCGAGTTACACAGAGTTAATAGCTACCAGCCAATCAGAAAATAGCATTTCTTGTTTCTGGGTAAATCCCGAAATAAGCAACACATAATCCTGCTGCAAGCACATTATTACATGGATGCGCACATAGATGGAGTGCAGGAAAGGTGGAAGTGGCAGAGCTAGATCCGATGAATGCAGTAGGCGGGGCTCTAGAGTCTCACGCACTGACCGTGAGACACACATTGCGCCCCTAATGTAATCTCACTCCAAAGTTTTGATGGAACTTGAGAGCCTTGCATTAGTTAGTGCTAATGAAGAGGCTGTTATGAGCGTGCCTGCCGCTTTCTGGGGAGGCTGCGGTTGTAGCCCTTTCCTTCTTCTTGCTCCGCACCCTGATCTTCTCTCTGGCACGTCTTCTCCACAGTGTGTGCACAGGGCCAGTCAGGTACAACAAGATCATCGACAAGAGATAATAACATAAGGAGGGTTAGGACAGAAGGAGGGAGCGGTACAGGAGTCGGGTCCGCTGGAATGTTTAAGTGCTTGTAGTCCTTACGGCAGGGAGTTCGTGCTGATGGGGGGCTGGGCTGGCGCTCTCTATTAGTCATACGGGTCCCTCCGTGAGGCCCTCTAGGGGCAGGCTGGTGGCATTGTCGGTGGGTGAGGCCTCCTCCTGTTGGATGCCAGACTGGGCAGCCAGGCTGGCATAAGGCAGATGGCAGTCTATGTGCAGGAAAGGGGGGTAATGCTGCCGGTAGCAGATGTAGGCGAAAACGAGGCCGATGACTCCGCCCACAAAGGCGTCTGCCAATTACAGGAAAAAGTGAATTAATTCACGTAATTCACTTATTCAAGGAGGTCTCCTTAAAAGCACTGCAAAATATTACCTATAACAGCTAGAGATAAAGCGTTGAGAACTGGGCTCAATGTTACTATTAAAGGGCAATCTCAGGCAATTACAATTAAGCATTATGTTTAATAAATCTGTTTTGTTACTACTGCGTAATACTTAATGTGTCTATAAATGGCTGAATAAAAATTGTTAAACTACGTAATAATAATAGATGGTTTCCAAGCACACCAGAAGAAAGCTTTTACTTACCTGTCAACCATGCACATTCACTAAACGCAGGGCTTATCTTTGGTATTAAAACCCTGTCAAGTTATCATCCTAATTTAAATGAAAAGATTTAAAGATTTAAAGCTTCAGTTAGGGTCAAATGAGTGCTGCATGAGTTGTTCTAAATGTGTATCATCTATCACTGGATTGGAACTATCACCCAAAATCCTGCAGTACACTGTGGTCCTATGAAGGTCTGATGCTTTGTATTGGCACAGAGATCAGGGACTGAGGGAGTCAACGCAGGCCTCAAAGGGGGGGAACATCACTGATTTAATGAGACAGCGTGTTTGCGCCTTGTCTTTTTAGGGCTGCTGGTGCTGAATAGTGTTGGCACCATTAATGTGACTTTATATGATTTCACTGATAGGGATAAGCAGATATTAGCAGATAAAATACTGTCTTGCATCACTAGAACAAAATGAAGCAATTTGGATAATGGCAATGTCCTCTTGGCAGGCCAATAGCCCATCGGCACGGTCAGGGCCACGGTCTGGGAGCTGGGGAATGCATCGGGGATCACGACTGGGCCACCTTGCAACACGTTCAGTGCAAGGACCGTGAACGGTATCTACAGAGCTACTCAAATAACGTATATGCCAGAAGTATTTAAAGTTACATATGTGTTTGATGTACAGTTGCCTCACACCTCTGGGGCCTGGGTTTGAGTCTCCACCTGGGTCGCATGTGTGTGGAGTTTGCATGTTCTCCCCGTGTCGTCAGGGGGTTTCTTCCAGGTACTCCAGTTTCCCCCCACAGTCCGAAGACATGCTGAGGCTCCATGTGTGTGCAAACTCCACGCACATGGAGGCAGGCAGAGATTCAAACCCAGGCCCCAGAGGTGTGAGGCAACAGTGCTAACCACTGCATCACCATGCCGCCCCCAAAAACGTTTATTTATATGGTATTTCTATATCGCGGATGGGTCTGGAATGTAACTTCCACAATAGGCCCCCACCTATCACTCTATCTCCTATTCTGACTTCACTGATATCCCAAAATCCACCCTGGCTTACGAAGGATAGCCTTTGCCATTCCAGGGGAAATCTCTTTGCATGAAGTCACTTCCTTCTTTTTCCAACCCGAGGTAGCGGAGGTCTTGTCACTCCTGAGATCATGGCAGTGGTGGCGTAATGAGAATATTTCATTACACAATGATCATGGTTCACCGGGCAGGTTAATGTGTGAGCTCCCGGCCGGTGTTTATTGACAGACTGAACAGTCCACTTCAGGCTTAACTGCTGCAGTCAGTGTCAGCTGTTTGATGACTTATTTTTAGCATTGTGGGGTTAGAAGGGAGCATCTTACTGTGAGAACAACTGCTTTAATATTTCTTCAACGTGTTGCTCGCTAACTTATCAATAATGCTTGTGAGGTCCATTAGTCAGTGCTGAATACTATCAATAAAGCCTTGGCCATTTTTTAAGATACATTGTCTTGTCACTAAGAACTCCAGTCACAGACAAACCCTATTGAAAGATGGTCATGTAGGTATCTGGTGAGAGAGACCACGATCCTCCTCTGGGGCAAGTTTCTGGGCTAAACCACAGATAAACGGGCGCTTATCAGTAACAGAGACGTGGGTTGAGTGTGTCAGCATTCATGACGGCTTGGTTATATCAAAATATCAAAATCACACCCAATCGGTCACAGAGCCCCAGTGCCAATTAGCCGTGAGCGCCTGGTGGCGGATGCTTCCGGAAGACTGGACGTGTTGGCGATGTCACATCTTGCTGGTTTCGATTTTACGAGGTACTGCGACGTGCTACCTTTCATCTGCAAGCCTCGTAGAGCTTTACAGGTGGGCGGAGGAGGAATGGGGGTGGGGGGGGGGTCATAATTCAATCCACCTGCTGCTAAAGTGAGGCACTTCCCATTAAGCCCGTGAGACAGGGCCAATTAAACTGCAGCCAGCTATCGATCCTCCACGGCAGCTGCGCTGTCTGTCTGTCTGTCTGTCCAGGTTACACGAGATGGTGGGTGTGATATAGGTAAGTATATGGGGTGTTTAGTTCTGATTTCTGTCCCCTGGGTAACTTATCACCTGAATAGCGGCAGTAAAAATAAAAGTAGCTCAGAATAGCCAAGAAAACAGCCTGACAGGAGAGACACCCTCTCAGTCAGTATAAACGTGGTGGGTGGGCGCACACTGAACATGCCACACGAGACGGACACTGACCTTGCCAGTGGTGCTTATAGTCGCAGGTGCGGGACAGCGCGATCATCATGGCGCTGTAGAGGGGTAGCACGATGGCACAGAGGCGCCAGCTGCGGCCGCGCCCGCCGTCCGTGAAGCACTGCAGCTTCCCGGCCAGGTAGAAGGATGTGAAGCCCAGACCAGAGAATGCGACTGTGGGACAGAAGGGCGGGATCGTTAAGACAGGAGAACAAACTATCTTTTCCTGAGTAGCTCGGGACACACGGACTCCAGTCATTTCCAAGACATACAGACGTCCAAAATTCCCAAAAACATGGATAGTCATAATTCCCAGTAAGCATGACAACTGTCATTCCCAGGAAACTAAGACATCCAATATTCCCAGTGTAGCCAAGTGGGTTATATTGACCCCTTCGCCCGATTGGTTCCCCTGTGTTTTGGGCGAGGCTAGTACTGCATATGGTGGGTGGATGGCTAGGTATGGGGCTGCCGCGGTTCCTGCTGCTGGCGGCGGTGTAATGCACGCCTTTGGGGAGCCGTGTCCTGTTGCCGTTGGGGAGGCGGTGATGGCAGCCCCAGCGGTGTTATAAGTCCTCATGCTGGCGGTTTCCTGGGAATGTGGACATCGCCGCTCTTTTGTCTGTCTGTTTACATGCTATCGACAACGGCGTATCCTGTGGAGCTCAGGGGGGAGTGCACCCAGCTTCCTGGAGTGGTGCCGTCTCCACTGCCGATCTCTGCGTACAGCCTATATGATGCCTCAAGATTTTGTGTTTTGGTTTTCTTTGGCTTGATTAATTGTATTGCATGGATTAATTGTTTGTGTATTTTTGGTTTATTTTAATTTATTTTGGTTGCTGTGATTTTGTATTTTGGTTGAGCTTTGGGTGGTCAGGCAGCAGCACCATACTGACCTGGTGTCCTGTCTCTTCACTTGTGTTTCCGGGTTAGTAGCCTTGAGCGGCACCCTCCTGGTGGACCTCACCCGTGTGCATGTGCAGTATAAGTCACTGGTATTAGCTCACCAAGCACGTGTGTGTGGTTGTCGTGCTCCTGTGAAGTAGCCACGGAGGTCCCGCCTGTGGAGCATTCCTGGTATAGAGATCAGTTGTGTTTTTATCTGGCGTGGTCTGCTGCAGGGGTTTGACGCCAAAGGGGTTTTAGATCTATTGCCTGTAGTGTGGAATATTGAATCTCCCATTGAATGTAATAAAATAACTTTTACTGATTCACGTCTCTGGCCCTTTCCGGGGAATCGAACCTGTGTACTGTAGTTGTGAGCTGGTTATCATCATTGTAACCAGGTGCAGTGTCCCTGGGGTGGTGTAGTCGGCTCTTTATAAAAGGGGTATTGTAGATCACTCCGCCACACCAGAAAACATGAACAGCCTTAATTCCAAGCCACAAAGACATCTAGTTTTCCCAGAAAACATGGCTATCCACAATTCCAGGACACACAGACAGCTGTCATTCCCTGAAAACATGGCCAGCCAAGATTCCCAGGACACGCAGAACCCATCATTCCGAGGACACACAGATGGCCACCAATCCTAGGCAACACAAAAAAATTCCCAGGACACAAACATTCATCATTCCCAGAAAACACGATCAGCAATGATCCCTAGGATGCATAGACAGCTGACATTCCTGGGAAACATAGACAGCCACTCTTCCCAGGAAACACAGACAGGCGTCACTCACAGGACACAGAGACAGCCGTCACTCCTAGGACACACAGACAGGCGTCACTCCTAGGACACACAGACAGGCGTCACTCCCAGGACATGCAGACAGGCGTCACTCCCAGGAAACGCAGACAGGTGTCACTCACAGGACACGCAGACAGGCGTCACTCCTAGGACACGCAGACAGGAGTCACTCCTAGGACACGCAGACAGGAGTCACTCCCAGGACTGGCAGACAGGCGTCACTCCCAGGACACACACACACAGACAGGCTTCACTAACAGGACACACAGACAGGTATCACTTGCAGGACACACAGACAGGCGTCACTAACAGGACAGTGTATCTTTCCAAGAGAAAAGCTGAGAGATAGGAGCTGAAATTTAAGCAGTGCAGCTTAACAGTGCAGTTTTACATCGCAGCCTTTTATTAGAATCATCAGGGTCTAGAGGAGGGTCATGGAAAATCTGAATACCATTAAGGCTTTCAAAATCTGCTCTGGTTGCCCCCATGCACCCCCACTGCAGGTAAATTTACGTCCCCCACACCCACAGGCTGACTATCAACATGCCTTTCTCACAGGACACCATCTTCAGGGCAAATCCAGGCACACTCTCTCTTGTTCTCTCCACAGACAATAACCTGCCAATCCAGAACTGCTTTCTATTTCTCGTCCTTCTGCTTTATTATCTTCAACTTGTTGCCTTGGCAACTTTACAGAGACACAATATACCCCTATAAGACAGAAGTGCAATTGGCCCAAACCTCATTAACAATGTATTTTAATGATGCTAAACTGCTGATGCACATGCTATTTCCAGCCTGGGTGGCTGCGAGTAAAAAATTACCCAGGGCTCCAAAAAACTGATTTAGATATATGATGGGCTTTATTTCCCATCATCTTTCCTGGTGTTTTTGTTTAAATAGATGAAAGACAAATGAAAAGTATAAGACAATGCCAGACCTATAGTCTATATATGCACTAAATATATCACTATGTAATAGTCATATATATTTAATGCACTTTCGATGTATAAGTCCAGAATGCCATTTATAATACAAGAGGGTGTGAACAGCGCTAAAACGATGTCTGAACCTCACAGATCAGCACCATCTGGCCAGTTCGACAGTATTCCACATACTCCATAGGTGAACAGACAAATTTTGCACCCGAGTCTCTCATGTACCATCCCAGTCTCCTCCAATCAGACTAACACTGGATTTAATAACACCTTGTGTGATATTGGTCTCACATTACAATTCATAGATTCAGTGAATATTCAGGACACTACTGCCTGTGTTTAGCGCTGTTGCCGCACAGCATTGTGGCTCTGATTTCCAGCCCAAGCTGTGCATGTATGTGGAGTTTGCATGTGTATAAGTGTGTTTAGGTACACCAGTGCTTATAAATAGTATAACTGGTATGTTTGTAACTGGGCGAATGAAAGTCCCCTGTGCTCCAGTGCTCAATGAAAGCCTACATTAGATGAGCAGTAATGGAAAAACGGATGGACAGATGGATTTTATTACCATCAGGACGGTACTTAGAGCATAAACAGTGAAATATTAAACATGAAGTGTCCTCAGATGTCCGTGTCATTATACTCACTCCACCTCAATGGATCGGCAGTTGGATGTTGTTTGGCAGGTTATATTGCGTATATGAAGAGGAATGGTGCAGAACAAATGGCAACGTTTAATGTCCTTTTCTTTTGGATGGGGGAGGGCACTCATATGAGAATGACTCATATGAGGGGGGGGGGGGGGTCAACCATGGGAATTAAAAGCCCAGTGATAGAACTGGCTAAGGCCGGTTGACCCAAGGTCATTAGGTTGTCAGTGCCGACATGGTGACGACACGATCAAGTGGGGATCTGTCACCCTGTGGCAAAGGCTGCCAAGGCGATACTGAAGGCCAACGCGATGGAGCACAGAGATAACACAGGGGGAGAAGCTGGGGGCGCAGACAGGCACAGAGTGAGTCCCCAAAGCTGTGCTCGTAAGAAACGGAGCACTTCTGTAGTATTCACCATAAAGCGGAACGCAAGGCTACAGCACAGAGCAGAGCACCCGTCTTTAACGGCTGCGCACGTACCGGAGTGGCTCTTTGATCGAGCGCTTTAAGAAAAGGCAGCGAGCTGCAGTTTATAACACCCATTATTCAAAAGGGACGGGGTTTTCAGTGAGAAATGGCGGCAAAGGATGCTTCTTTCACCGCCCTTTGTCTGCACGTTCTACAGTATGTGGCGAACGTGATACTGTGACAAAGTAGCACATCTTAGACCTGGAGGAGAACAGAGAACTTGGAGGACAGAAGGACACAGTCAGGATTTGCCCTGGGCATGTAGGTAGTTTGTTTCCTCTGTTGAATGTACTTAATGTAATGATTAGACTGGTGTCTAGAATACCCTACTATACTTTACTCTACTAAATACAGGAGTATGTCAGATGCACTGGATAAACTGGTGTATGGTATACTGTACTATAATATACTTTACCAGACACACAAGTATACTAGACATACTGGATAAACCAGTGTGAGGTGTATTCTATCATAGCATACTCTACTAGACTCACAAGTATACTAGATAACTTGGTGACTAGTATTCTTACTATATTAGATTCTGCTACATACATGAGCATACTAAATGTACTTGATAAACAGGTGTAAAATATTTTACACTATCGTACACTCCACAAAATACATGAGTAAACTACATATACTAGATGGCATTTGTACTTCCCCTGTTTATTTAATGATTATTTTAATTGAAACACAAGAAAACTACTAAACCCTTGAAACTCTGAAAGTAACTCGATTAAAGGCAGCTTTTCTTAGTGTCTTGAATGCCTGTGTAATTGGCTGCATTGAGCCTGGGAAGCACAAGCACATGAGACTGGGGAACTATGGCTGGGATGCCAAGTCTGTCACAGGGCACATGCACAATCCCCCCCCACAGGCCAGAGGTGTGGTGAAGCTACACTGCTATCCACTGATTCATTGTGCCGCCCTCATCAGCGAGGCATTACACTAAATCAAACGGCCCTTTCAGAAGCGACTTTGAGAGAGAAACCCACTGTGTCCATTGGCTACAGTCCATCATGGCCTGATTTAAGGGTGGCAGCTTCAGATTTCAGAGTCGTCCCCGTATCCCTGCTAGAATGTGACATGCGAAATGTGAACTGAGGCTCACGAATGAGGAGTTTCATAATTACAGGGATTCATACATATTTATACCACAATAAAGCTATTCTATCCAGAATAAACAAGTAAGGAAAAAATAATGAGTTTCTGAGCCGTAAAAGAGAAGTTTGATTGCTTGTCTTATCGAGATGAGCACAGGATTATTATATAAAGTTTTCAAACTGGAAAGGGCTTTATATCTGACTCAAAGTAACTTTTCACCTCTCAAGGTTAGCTTTTAGATTAGCGCAAAGGCGGGAGCTTAGGTGCTGAGTGTAGAGACAAGAACACAAAAGAATAAAAAGACTGAATTAAAGCCAAGGAACATCAGTGGCCTGATCTCCAGAGGCCTTTAGTAACGCCTACAAAAACGGCATGAATGTCGCTTTCAGAGAATAAGTACATAAGAGGTGAATTTAGTCCTATAAGTTTAAAATAGAATAACAGCATTCTGATTTTTTAAAAGGATTACAGTTTAGGTATTATTTACTCATAGAAGATGGAGTCACCAGGCAAATATATGAAGATATAATGAGGAATTCATTAACCAGATCCTATTACAAGACACTGTTGTGTGCAGACTCAGCCAAGCAAATTCTGGAATAAAAACCAGATGTGTAAACACCCAGCCGGGGAGTCTAGTGTGAGGAAGCCTTACGTGTTCAAAAATAGTTGACGCAACTAAATTTCCAATACGTCACTCAACATCTTTGCAATAGATGTTTCATTCTCCATCCAGAGAGCACAATTTTAATTATCTTGTCTGAATGCCACCACTGCAACAGTAAATAAATCTTGGGAAGGCTTAAGATAATAGCAGGCATGCCAAAACAGCACTACGCAGAGCATTAAGCTGGGCTGCTGCACCACCGTGTATCCACGTGTCTGCAATGGCTGTGATAAGCCTGAAACTTGGCTGTAGCCTGAAATTAATAAAGTAATTGGACATTCCTCACCCCTTGAGATTTCTTTTCCCCAAAATCAAAATTCTACAAAATTTGCTTGTAATTTATTTGTGAAAACCGAGGGATCATTTCTCTATTAAGATTTATATTTACCTCCCTTAGGTTAAGCAATAAAACGCTGGCAGCTTCCCATTTCCCATAAGTTGTTCTGCATCCTTGCCACATGCTCTCCTTTTTTTCATATAAATCCCTCAGTCTTCTAAAAGCCCAATGGCATTTTCTGATATTCAAGTAAGAAAACTTTTTAGACTGTTTAATTGCACAAGCTGAGCCCAGAGGCATGAAAACATTCTAGCTTCCAGTCTAGCTGTTCAGCCCAGGTTTCCACCGACGGCGTCAGATCCATATTTTTCAACCGCATATTTCAGTCGCTGCTTTGAAACCCATCGGCATCGTTGCTTTTTTAAGCGGTTCCTTTGTCATCAGCAGTTCTCAGCCCTGTTCCTGGTGCCCCCACTGCCAGAATGTTTTTATTCCAAACTACCTAAAACCTGCCACATTCATTATTAGCCTATTATGGGCCATATACACCTAATTAACATATGGCTGTAATGGAAACATTCTGATGGGAGCGGCACCAGGAACAGGATTGGGAACAACTGATTTACAGTGTCCCCTCGCATTGTCTTATGTTTGTAAATTGCCCACTGGGTGTGTTCCATGTGACGGACAAATATCCCACCCAGGTTTATCCCCTGCCTTGTACCCTTTGCCCTTTGCAATAGGTTCCAGACTTCCCAGTGACTTACGACTCAATGAGTGGTTGGAAGACAGAAGAATCCCAATATTTCCAGTAATGATATTATGATCCACTGAGGATGAGTGATGGTCTCAGTCCACTTCTTTTGCAAGAAGACTGTCCATCTCCATAATTAGTAGCTGTCTATGCAACATCTTCTGCTGTGAGCCTGAGGCCTATGACCTATCAGCCTTTGTCTTTTTCCACGTCTGCCTTGGACATGTCAAGACTGGAATGATACGGCGTGCTATTTGCAGGCCGTCAGCCAGACCGCCGTCATGGTGAATGACAGGTGGCTGATTTTGTAGACGATGCCAAGAAAGAGTCAAGCTGTTGCCGTTGTACCCATGAGAAAAGTTCTCCAATGAAGGTTGAATAGAGGCAGTGCGCAGAATGAATTTAAGGGGAAAACAATATTCATGATGCCCAGAGGTGCCCTTTTATCGTGAAAAAAAAATTGTGTAATTGCGGTTTTACATATTGACTTTGCATCTTTTAGGATGCAGTGATGCTCTTCCTTGGACAATGTGAAACATTATGAGAGAAGCAACCTTCAAAGTAAAGGAAAGAAAACACACTATTTTAGCTTGATTCAAGGGACGGACGGTATTGAATTGCTCATCCTGTGGATGAAAAAAAAGTGGTGTGCTGAGGGTTGGAATGGCACTCAGAAGTAAAGCAGGGCTGAAGGTTTACATAAGAAGGTAAGAAATTTACAAATGAGAGGGCGGCATTCGGCCCATCAAGCTCGTTTGGGGAGAACTTAACTAATAGGTCAGAGTTGTTAAAATCTTATCTAGCTCTGATTTAAAGGAACCCAGGGTTTTAG
>JABFEA020000067.1:14199480-14209522 GCA_019775915.2 Cyphomyrus plagiostoma | reverse complement strand
GGGGGGAAACCGGAGTACCCGGAGGAAACCCCACGACGACACGGGGAGAACATGCAAACTCCACACACATGTGACCCTGGTGGAGACCGGAACCCGGGCCCCAGAGGTGTGAGGCAACAGGGCTAACCACTGCACCACCATGCCACCCCCTGATTGCAAGATAAGTATGATAAATTCCAATAAGTGTGTCTTTTACAGTGTAGCTTGGGGGGGGGGGGCATCTTAGATACAAGATTCCATACAGACGTATACAGGACTTCAGTGTCCTCTTGGGGTATAGTTATCTGAAAAAAGATGTTTTCTTTCTTTGTTTTTAGACTGGTCAGCTTTTCACTACCTGTCAGCCCAGAAATCCTGTGGGCGTGTGGAGGTATGCGTCGGAGTATGAATGGTGTTGAGTCACTAGGCATGCGTGGGGGTCATTGTTTCACTTTGTGATATTTGTCATTTGGATTGTGGTGTTTGCAGTGCAGGTCGTGCACATTTAGTGGGGTGTAAGCGAGGGGGAGCAGCAGTATCGCGGAGAGGAAGTAGGAGGGAAAACGGTGAGAGAGACTGATTTCCTCTCCACCTGTCTGCCTTCTGATGAGAAGATCTCCCCACGGAAGCTGACACCAGCCCCAAGATACGTGAAGAGGCATGTAGGAGCCTGGCCATCAGCGTGAGGCCAGAGACACGCAGACACCTCCACCCGTCACCAGCACTGCCTGGGTGTCAAGCCCTTCGTCTGGGAGGCTGACAGTCCAGAATAGCCTTCCCTCTGGAGCCCCATCACACGAAACAGCCAGCAAACTGATTTAAGTGCAACCCGGAACCTGAAAACGCTATATGGAAAAGAATAATAGAGAGCAATGACCAGATAGAGATGTGAGACGGCAATCGGCACGTCTTTTTCTGTGGTGGCATTAAACATTTCGTTCGGCACACATCCTGTGATTTGTATGCTTGGGTGGCTCTGTACTGACCCTAGAACATAAGCGAGCTCTGGTGTCCTACAAAAGTACAGGGCCTCAAAGGCTTAATCCACTCAGCGTCTCCCATCCAGCGACACCGGACTCTCCATGATTAGAAATGATGAGCTTTGTGGGCGTTAGCATGAAACCCAATAAGGGCCGGCATCGATTTGGAACCCAAGGTTTCAATCTGATTAGAAGGTTCACTGCACACCCAATTGGGGCATAAATAGGAATGGGTGGAAGGGGGCTGTCTGTTCCGGGGGCTTTTGTTTATAAATTGATTTTCATTGGACGACGGACACGTTTGGCTTTCTGACATTCGGCATACAGTCACATGTGCCCCCCTGTTGAATAAAATGTAGCTGCTGACAGGCGTTTCGGAGGCTCAGAGTATGCATAAGAATGATTTGCCAGTTCATCGCATCACAAACAGCAATACATTAATCTGCACAGTCACTAAGGCAACAGCTGTATGTTAGACACAGAAGCACAGAAGCAGTGCGAGCAGCCTTGAATGCATAGATCTATCGTATTAAAACCAGTGGCACTGCACTGAAATACTGTGCCAGTATATCCGTTGCAACTTCACTGCAGTTAATCCAGTACATTCTATAGATGTTAGACACAGGGCCATCAGAATAGTGAGAATGAACAGCTCTACAACATAGCATGATTAGAACATGAATATCAGACTGAATTACTAGAACAGCAATACAGAACTGAACTACTCGAACACAGTGCCAGTAAAACAGGCATCGGATGGCAGTAAACAACCAAATCCGTAGGCTAGCAGTGTCATTGCTGTAGATGAATCACGCTGCAGGTGTAGCCCAGAAAATCACAGGGACATCAGTGCTGCATATATCTAGCACACAGAATCAGGAGACGTGAGGGCTTCACAGCGTAAGCGGGGCTCCATGACGCATTTAATGGTGGGGAAATCGGCGCGTCACCATTGTGGGAGGAATTTCATGTGCCTGTCAGAACTGGCTCAGTGTAAGCTGGGATTTATTTCACCACATGTAGGACCTTTTTGGACAAAGCATATTTTGGGTTTGTGTTGTATTCGACATACGCTCACCAAAGCAGGAACACTACACAGCACTGAACAACATAATCAAGATCAGAAAAATAGCAAATACTAGGGCAAGAGTGATACACATACACCAGAAAGACAGCATGGATGTCCATCTTTCCACCCATCCATCCATTTTCTATACCCACTTGTCCTATACAGGCTTGTAGGGGTCTGGAGCCTATTTCAGAATAACTCAGGCCGGGGCACCATCCTATTTCACAAGCATGGATATAATATAGAAAAATCCAAGAAAAAACGATACCAAAGAATTACTCTGGCCAGTAAATATGCACACTCTTAGCAATCTTTCCTCTGCACCATGGATTCTGCTGGAGTTAAAAAAAAAAAAACAACAAAAAAAAAAAACAAAAAAACAAAATTATGTTCCATTTGTATATTCTCTCTACCCAGTTGCCTTCCTTTGCTATTTCGTGTCAGGGCTTGCGCAAGAACTGTCAGGCTGAGAAGCCTTAAGATTTTGAATTCTAGTTACATTTCGGTGTTGTATAGGTTTCCTCTTCATGTGTTGACATCTTCTCTTCGCAGTAGCATCTTCCCGCGGAAATGCGTTCGAGCGGAAATCTGGCATCTCTCCTACATGGTCCCTGTTGTCTTCAGACATCAGCCTTCCCCATGCCAGCAGTAATCCTACTCAGTTTGTCAGCATCACAGCTCAGGAAGCAAATCTTTTAGCACTTATGGATATGAACCCAAAGGTTATTTATTTTATATCTAGAACTCCAGAGCGCTTTAACCTCTGTTTCACCGTTCGGACTTACAGATGGATAGAAGTGTGACACTGTAAGGAAACGAATGTCAGATCGGTAAGATCTCTCTCCTCTCCCAGCTGCTGTGCTCCTGGAGTCACATGATGAACTCTCCTGTCATCAAGTCTTTGCTCTGAGCCTCTACAGGCTCACCTGTGATACCTTTAGTGGGAGTAAAGCACCAGGCTGCCTGGCCATTAAAGATGAGAGATCTTAGCTTCTCTTTACTGCCTGTTGTAATCACGGCCCTGAGGGACCCTAATTGACCAGCTGAGATGTCCTATCACCCATCTCATTTCACCCTGTTAACAGGCTGGCTGTCAGTAACGGGCCAGTCATGCTGGGTAGTGTGTTTTTAAGCAAGGTTAAGACATGGGAATTACCTACAGAACTCTCAGGCGGCGCCCTCCATTCGAAACATACAGAATAAACTCAGTACAGACTACATCAAATCTCATGCTCGTAAAGCAGAACAATTCCATTCATATTTATGATTGTTTTGTTGCTCTATAGCCTCCAGACTTATTAAAACAAATAAATGGAAGAAGGAAAAAGAAAGCGAAAAAACATAAATGTATGCAGATTTCACGCCAGAGGTCCGCCAGGCCTCAGAAGCATCCAGAAGGTCTGTGGCCTTGCTTTTCTGAACACAGTGGCCGCACATTTTCTCTGCGAATTGTTATAGACCTCAGTATAGTGATATGCTCCTCGGAGAGGCCTGGATGATTGGTAAAAGCATACGGCAGCTAATTAAATAAGAGGGCCACAAAACTGGCAGGAACAAAGGCAGCTCGGCGATGGTGCTCATGTGGGTACAGCCTGGTCTTACAAACAGTTCTTCCGCCACAGACAGGGTGTTGATCGTGCTGTCAGGGTGTCAGTTACACAGGAATCAGCAGCTTCCCCTTCTTCTCTTTGCTATGGACTTGGTTTACACAGATCATGGTGCAGTTCTTCGTATTGAGGTTGGGGAGCTTCCACTATTGTGCAGACAGCAAGAAGCTGGGGATCGGGGTAATGTATAATAATATACGTTTGGGAACTTCAAAAAACACTCCAGGTACAATTTATAATTTGGTTCACAACTTCTTGTATGTTTGGGTCACACTGCCCCTTAGCAACAGGGTCGTCATTGATTCATTTAAAAACATTTTAAATGAATCAAAATTCTACTCAAAACTGTTGTACTGGTGCTTTTTTCACCAACTACTTCATTATTCCGAATCATTCATTTGCAACAGAATATGCAATTATACGAGTTTGTGTGGTGTAACTGATAGTTTTAACTTGACACCTTCTACATCAACAGTCCCCATTTGCAGCAGAATCTGATCAGTTTTCCCAGCGTTGCGCCATAATGAAATTCAGCGGAGTTTAAGATGTTTAAAAGAACAGTCTCTCCCCACTGCCTTTTAATTAAACCTACAGGAAGAAGGAGGTGAGAGTGTAAAGTTAACTGTCCGGGAATGCAAGCGCATCATTAACAGGCCAGCTGCAGGACTCGTCTGCATGTTCTCCATGATGCATAAAGCAAACATTTCATTTAAGTAGTTCATTAAAAGAGAAGACGGCACATTAAAAAAGAGAAATCACATTGGGCGGAAACTGCGGTTCAGAAAGACAAAGGGAAAATGAAGAGAAAAGCACAGAAATTTCCTCTCTTATCTGATTCTGTGGTTTTATCATCTGATGCCATCCATTCACTGGCCTTTATTCCCCATCTCCCATTGTCGTGGTTCCCAGGGGGCATCACTACACCGGATGACGTCCAGTGCTCCTTTGCAACTCTATTTTTTCACAGTAATACTTGGCAATTTGTAGCATGTCTCAGCTCATCTTCTTATCTTATTTGATATTTTGTTCATTTTTTACTGTATATATTTCTCTTCCTATCTAACTCCTGATAGAAGGCGGAGCCAGCTGATTATATTAACTATGGCTGATTAATATAAATGCCAGTGTGTGTAATACTCACACTTTCCACATTTTCTGCTGGAAAATATCTATTAAGATTCCCGGCCCACCCTACCCCTGAAGCTGGCCTGCCGACAGACGGATGACGGATGGGAGACGGATGTAGCAAAATGGAAACGCTCAGGCTCCTCTGTGACCCTGGTGCAAGTGCGCCATTGGGAACGAACGAGATCAGCGCCACTGCAGCATGGGCAACCAGCTTCTCATCCACAAATCCAGCTGCCTCCTCGTTTTGCCCAACTTCCATTACAGTTTGGTGATGGGCTATCAGGCATGTGGGCCACCTTTGCCTGTGGCAAAGCCATAAAAGACCCAAATAACCATGACAATCCTGGTTCTTGCTGGTGGGTTTGTCCCACTGTACTACAGTAACATAAGACATTTGTAAAGGAAGTATTTCGCTAGCAACCAGTACTTGGTTTCAGGTGCTAAACATAATCCACAGAGACCACACTGGGCAGCACGTTGTCACAAATTAGCTTTGCACCAGCCTGAAACCTGCAAGCCATCTACAGTAAAACAACAGCCTGGCATTAAGCATAAAAACTAATGAGCCTGTTAGTGAAACCTAAATCAACAGCAACAACATTTAAACAATGGGAATCTGTTTACATATCTGTAAATATCACTGGCTGCTTCTTACAGGTAAGTAAATTAGTATGTGCAGCTAATCCATCGGGCAATTAACTTCCAGATTGAAAGGGGATGTAGCAGGTTTGTGCAAAAAGAAACCAAATTAGTGACCTTGTCATTTTCATGGATGCTGCATTAGGGGGATATTCTAATGTTAGATTGCCCAAAATGACTGGGGAACTGCAGACAGCATTGTGTGATTTTTATTGACTTAAAATTCTCTTCATTGTCTGGCCCATGTCAATCATCCCAGGGTCAATGCCCACCAGACCTCTGACCAATGAGGGTTTTAAGTCAAGTGACATAGATGTAAAATGTCACTCATTGGCTCAGGGTGACTGTGCCCAGAAAACTGTTAGTAATTCATTGCATGATGTTTACATTGCATTAGCATGCATCTGTGACATCATTTCCTATCACACTACACGACAATCATAATAATTAGCAAAGGGCTCTGTTCTGATTGACCAGCCCAGAAAACGTCAGATGCTCTTTGACATCCTGCCAGAATTTCCTCTAATCATTCCTTTGCAGAACCTTTACCCTTCGAAAATGTATTTTCAACCAAAATAAGTTAAAATTCAACTAGCTAGACTGATTTTTATACTTAAGAAATTATTTTCCATTTTTATAGTTATGTGTGGGTACACTGATCAGCCATAATATTAAAACCACCTGCCGAATGTTGTGTAGGTCCACCCCATGCCTCCAAAACAGCTCTGACCCGTAAAGCCATGGACAGTAGGTGTCCAGGGGTATTTGGCACCAAAACATTAGCAGCCGATTCTTTAAGTCCTCTAAGTTGTAAGGTGGGGCCTCCATAGATCCGACTTGTTTGTCCAGCACATCGCTGGACAAATCAAGATTGAGATCTCGGGAATTTGGAGGTGAAATTGAGAGCTTGAACTGTCATGCTCCTCAAGCCATTCCTGAATAATTTTTGCAGTGTGGCAGTGCGCATTAACCTACTGAAAGGGGCCACTGCCATCTAGGAATACCGTTGCCACGAATGGGTGTACTTGGTCTGTAGCAATGTTTAGCTATGCAGTTTGTGTCAAAGTAATATCCACATGAATGCCAGGACCCAAGGTGTCCCATCAGAATATTGCCAGAGTGACACACTGCCTACTCCAGCTTGTCCTTTTCCCATAGTGCATCCTGGCTCCATCTCTTCCAGAGGTAAATGGCACATATGCACCTGGCTGTCCACTTGATGTAACAGGAAACGCGACTCATCAGACCAGATCACCTTCTTCTATTGTTACATGGTCCAGTTCTGACACTCATGTGCTCATTAAGTGGTGACTTAATGGTTAGGGAAGCGCACTTGTAATTGAAAGAATACAGGTTTGAATCCCTGACCAGCAAGGCACCACTGAGGTACCCTGAGCAACATATCGCCCCCAAGCACTGCTCCCCGGGCGCTGAATTAACTGCCCCCTGCTATGTCACATTGTCAGATATGGGTTCAATTCAGAGAACACCTTTCATTGTAGTGAACTGTGAACTGTGTGCTGTGGTGTGTCAACAATGACAATTAATCACTAAATTCTAATTCCCTTATAGGCACCTTAACAGTGTACAGGGTCCTTATGGATAGTTCGACCTGTCTGTGGCTATGCAGCCCCACACGCAGCAAGCTGTGATGCCCTATGTATTTTGACACCTTTCTATCATAGCCAGCATCTATGTTCTATCATAACTTTTTCAGCAGTTTGTGTTACAGTTAGCTCTCCTGTGTTATCAGTGAGCCCTCGGAAGCCCATGACCCCATCACCAATTCACTGGTTGGACTTTCTTGGGCTATTTTTGGTAGGTACTGACCACTGTGTACAGGGAACACTCCACAAGACCTGCTGTTTGGGAGATGCTCTGACTCAGTCGCCTAACCATAGCAATTTGGCTCTAGTCAAAGTCGCTCTGATCCTTACACTTACCTATTTTTCCCGCTTCAAACTCACTAACTTTAAGAACTGACTGTTCACATGATTATTATATAATGGCACCCTTGACAGGTGCCGTTGTAATGAGATAATCAATGTTATTCACTTCATCTGTCAGTGGTTGTAATGTTATCGCTATTTAATACGATAAGCATGTAAAACTTTAAATCTCAACTCGACGAGTCCACTCTACCTATAATTCAATGAGTGAATAATAATCTAACACGACTAATTATTTTAGGCAGTATAAATTAGTTCATTTTTATTCTACTTTATGTGGGCTGTGCAAATCATAATCGATAATAATTATATGTGCACTTGACTAAATGCTGAATACAAATTACATTGAGAGCCAAGTTCGTTCACAGAGGTGTGATTTCCAAGTTAATGAACAATTCCCATGATGCTTAGGGTCACGTATTCAGGGAAGGAGTCACATTGAGTGTAAGCCATGGTACACAGAAGCCGCCGGGGTGTTTCTTCGTTGCCAAATGCGGGGTTTGCTGTTTTGCGGCTCCACAGCTTACGACGATATGTTTGTGATCGGAATGTCATCGGTTCACATCCCAGCGTCTGCTAAGAGATTTCAACATAGGAGCCCTGAGCAAGGCCCTTGACTCCTCGAATATGTATGTGCCTTTGTACAAAAGAGACTGCTAAATAAATGAAATTCATTGCATTGCACTTTGAAGGAAGAGGTGGGGCAGATCATGGTTAAGTGTTTGATTGTTGGGTACCCCTTCACCTTCCTTCACAGACACAGCCATCCGCCGTCACCTCTCATTCTCGAGCTTCAGTCTCAGACGCTTCCCCTTTCGTTTCAGGGACACTCCTATCACATCAGAGACTTGATGGCATCCGAAAACCAAAATGAAACTCACGCCCCCCCTCCCCCCCCCCCCTTTGTTCCCAAGCACCGAAAGTAACGGGTGACTGTTATGACTCTGTTTTTTTCTGGTTTTCTCTCCTTGAAACGTCGGTCATCATTTCCATTTTAATGGAAGTGCGATGGTGATGTTCGGCAGCCCTCTTTTTAATCAGACGTGCGGCTCAGTCTCCGGAACACCCCCCCCTGCCTGCAACCACAGGCAATGCTTGACACTTTGACCCAAGACCTTCTTTCAGAGGTTCGTCTGGAGAGTCACAGAACACTGGCATCAACTAGGCGAGCCTTCAAACTCAAATAAGGATGGAGCCTCAATTCACAAGATTTGAATGAACTCTTCCTTACTTTTTATTCCTGACAAAAGTCCCTAGTAAATCAGTAATACTGATTTGTATAATTTTCACACTCATTGAAGTAGAACCCTTCAGAGGGTATATTATTATACTACATATACATGCATTAATTTCCATTTCAGTGCATTACTGCTAATTAGCTAGGTGAATTAGCTAGCTAAAGCGCATTGTGAAGAAACATGATTCTTCTTTAATCAGGCTCATGCAGTTACCAGCATTGTTACCTGTTTTCCTGCAATTGCAATTGAATTAGCAAATGTAATGAAATAATAGTTATTTGACAAAAAAGGTTAAGTTTGACTGAATAAGCAGCTATGTACCTACATTCAGTTTGTTTGCATCTCATTGATAAGCAGACAGGGGGGTCAGAGGAGCATGGATACCCTGGCAGATATATTGAGACCCCACAGTCTACCACCCCCCCTCCCCCCCACTTGAGAAAATTAACTGAGAACTACCAGAATATGAAGCTGTGCCTTTGTTTACAAGTATTGCATTTTCCTTCTAATCGCAAAATATTCAATCTAGCGAACGTTTTCTCATTTTATTATAATTTTTTGACTAATAATTGCTTCAAACGTAATGACATGAGCAATAAAAATTCCAATTCAGTCTTATATTTAAAAAAGAAGAGCGAGGAATCATTGTTCTGCATAAAATTCTTTATACAAATAGGACGATTATTCATCCATTGAAATATACGTACTAAATATATTATTTTTCCATGACATCAGTTACCTTTAATTGCATCAGGCTCTCTTCCATATTTCTCCATTATTGAATACGACGAGAATCTGAATGCTATGTGCAAAGTTTTCAGCCCCCGGCACAATGTCCCAAGAAAACAGACTATGATTTACGTTGTTGTTTTGGCCCATATCCTTAATACACTGAATCATCAGTGTTTAGCACTCATAGACAGTGCTGTTTCTACAACTTTCTGCATGAGTTTTTTTTCTGAAGAAGAAGACACACTGTTGATTTTGCACTCTGCCGGATACATTAGCACTGTGTTTTAATTGAGTCAAAGCATCACACTGAATCCGAAATGTTTTAACACATGATTTTTGCCTCTATTAAAAAAAACTGGCTTTGAGATGAGGTCTGTGAATTAAGCAAACAAAACCATCACTGAAAGCCAATCTTTGGAGCTGCAGGAATATTCTAGAACATACCCCACTCTTAAATGTTTGTTTCTATTGAATATGTATTGATGTCTTGGAAAATACAAAAATATTTTCTTTTTCTGTCTCTATACTCTACACTCAACAAAATCACAACACTCTGCATAAGCGATGACTGGCAATCTGTGAACAGAGCTAAAATAATTAAATATACTAATGTGTGCCTTTCACTGATCTACAGGTCGTCGTCAACTTACGACCATGATTGGTTACGACTGACTGGTCGTAACACGATTTGGTCGTAAGTCACATATGTATAGCCTACTGT
>JABFEA020000067.1:14183134-14199380 GCA_019775915.2 Cyphomyrus plagiostoma | reverse complement strand
TGCCAGACATACGAGCTGCGATCATGGTCGTAAAGTCGATTGGTCGTAAATTGGATAGGTCGTAAGTCAACGAGGACTTACTTCTATTGGCTCCCTATTGTACAAGCACAAGTCACAAGAATGAGGCACAAGCTTGTGGCACATTAAAATTAGGTGAGACAACACAATTTTATGCACTAAAAGTGAATATATAAGTGTGCTTGGCATGACAGAAAACATTTGCAGCCTCCATTTGTCGACAAATGCATCCAAAAAATGGCTAAAAACATTGAAGAGGTAAGAAGATAATACATTTTACAATATAGTAATAGTGAATTTTTCCAAAGAAAAGAGAAAATGTGTGAAAATGACAATGAAATTTTATTAATCAGTTATTTCAAAGTATCTTGTTATATCCTCCAGAGATTCAAGGGAAAAAGTGGACTTCAATTTAGGTTATCTGTCTTTGGAGGAAATGAGACATCTTACAATTTAGATTTCAAATTTATTTTTATTTTTAATTTCACAGCATGTCCTCTTTAGTGAACAACAGGAATAAATACATTTCCTTACATCAGAGAAAAGATAGATGCAAAATTAAAATGTCCACTACAATGGACATAAATGAATGGGTGGGGTCTCAGGAGGATATAATTTAATCACAAAAACAGAGAAGGTACTACATCCACCACCTCTACAGACCAGGTGCCTAGGATTCCTGCACAGAAACTTTTCTTCTCACTGCACTCTTTACATCAGTGTTTCTCAATCCGGTCCTTAGGAACCCACAGAACTGGGAGGGAGCAAAAATCTGTACTGTCTGGCATGGAGTTCGGAGGGAGCAAAAACATGGACCAACTTTGGGTCACCGAGGACCGGATTGGAAAACAGTACTTTACATATCTGGAAGCAGTCCCCTTCGCTCCTTGATTTAAGTTTCCAGTGTCATAACATTCGGCCTCACCATCAATCCGAGAAAGCCTATGAGCACATCTAATGTACCGTCATACATTTTTATTAGTGCGTTTTACATATGCACCTGAGTTTATGTCAGAGTATTAAAGATAGAATAATGAGCTGCAGCAGCAGCACACCAGGCTCGAATAAACAAATATGAGTCCAAATGCCGATGATGAATGACAGCAGGGAAACCGGCGGGCAGAAGTGTTTGTGGCATTAGATATATGGGTCGATCTATCACGTGTTCCTTTGCTCTCGGAGAAGCCTGCACGCTCGCTCCCACATGACAAATGCGTAAATAAACAGAGTATCAGGACGACAGCCAGAGATATATTGGGGGAGACGTCAAGGCTGAGAGAGTATCGATGAAACAGTGATCACATGTGAAAATCTCAATTAATCCCAATATGGGGAGGAGAGTGCTGTCCGTAATACTAGGCGTTCATGCCACATATAGCCGTATTTTCTCCGCGGGCGCTCTTTATCGCCCCGAAGTGGGGTCCGGATGAAATATAAATCAAAGGACCGCGGTTTTCTTGCTCTCTGAGCCGTGGGGATTCATCCGCTGCCTCTGCCTAGACTTTGCGTTGGGATTACACTCTGTTCGCAGTTCTGCCGTCTTGCTGTCCCCATCCGCAGATCAGCATTCTGAGAGGGTATATTACCCCAAAGCCAATGTGCAGGCGTCTGGACGGAGGACCTTTTATCCGCATGTACAGCCCAGAATCACTGCTCTCTGGAATCAATCGGCTTGGGGTAGATTCCGTCTGAGGCGCTCCTGATACTGTTGGTATTGTACTGCTCTATATACACAAATTAATCTTTTACACCTTACAGAAAGCAGGCTATCCTGTTACGCATTTTCATAAAATGTACCGTTTTAATAGTGAGTTAAGGAGTTTGCATGTTCTCCCCGTGTCGTCGTGGGGTTTCCTCCGGGTACTCCGGTTTACCCCCACGGGAGACATGCTGAGGTTCACAGGAGTTACCAAATGGCCCGTAGGTGTGGATGGTGTGTGATCGTGCCCTGAGATGGGTTGGCGTCCCATCCATGGTTGTTCCCTGCCTTGTTCCCATAGCCTCCAGGATAGGTTCTGGACCCACTGCAACCCTGAATAGGACAAGCGGTTGCAGAAAATGGATGGATGGATGGATGGAGTCAAATAAAATGTTTATTATATATTTTGATCATAATTACAAATAATCATTTTGGATTACGATTATATATTTGAATATATGACTATATAGAAACAGATATCTGTTTTGGACTTTCAATCGATTTTTCAAGTGTATGACTGGATAGTTGCTTAATGATTAGAGTTGGATTGTGACCCTCCAGGACTGGAACCTGATATATAGTCTTGATTAATGGTGGACTTACTTTGTGTTTGTGCTGTGTGTTGTTATAATACACACTTTGCAACTGTGTAATGGAAAGGATGGCTCACAAAGAGTACAGGTGGACATTTACACAGTATCAGTGTGACACAGGAATCCAGGGAACCACCAAACAAAGTGAAGTCTGCTGTCAGGGCAAATGGAATTAGGCTAATAACCAAGATGTCAGAGGTTCAACACTGGTGCCATTCAGCAAAACACGTAACCCAAATTACTTTATTTAAAAAGCACAGGGAGGTCTTAAAAAACATCCCCGTGGGGAGAGTGTTCTGTTAATAACATGACCTTTATATCAAGGTAGGCTTTTGGAGATGGTGCAGACAATCCTATACAATTCATATTCATATATGAATTTACCTTCCCCAGAAATCAGGCACTGTGCAGCAGATATTTTTAAAAATCAATACCAATATGCCTTGATGTTATGAGGTACATAGTACCTGTATCATTTATGAAATTAATCCATATGAAAATAGAATACAGGGTTTCATATACATGCGAATACATTTTCTTGGACCAGACGTTTGTTGAATTACACGTGCTGTAGTTCCTTATCAGTGGATATGATTGTGGCTAAGTGTTAGAAATCATGTTCTCATCATTATGTATCAAAGTCACAGTGAAATCACCTCTGGCGTTTGCCTGCAGGCTACAAGTGGTTCTCCATCTGTCTGCTGTTTCAGAAGAAAAAAATACCTGCCACAAGAAGTTGCCAGAAATAAAAAAGCACACCTCTATCCCCTGCAGACACAAACCTTCACAACAGCCCCACGCCACTGAAAAAAAGTGATTCTCTCTAGAAAAATGTCTCGTATATCGCTATTTTATCTTTACTGGGTCTTGAAGATTATTTTGTTTGTACATTGTATAGGTGAAATATAAACAGAATTTTCTGGACAGCTTAAACCTGACGTTATATCCACATACAGTAAATATATAGTCAATTGCATTCAATATGCTGTATAGATGAACGGTTAAAGACAGTGCAGCTAAACTTAAGCTAAATGTGCCGGAAGGATGCCTTCACTTTGCAATAGACGGGGCAGCCTTGTCAGCTGTTGAATGTTTTCTGCTGGTTGTGGCTTATAGAGACCCAGGCGTGCCCCGTCCTTTCAGCACCGCTCACTGGTAGCGGTGGCGTTTAACGTGGCTCTTAAAGAGAATAACAAGGCAAACAAGCAGCTTCGCTGAAGCGCTGCGTGGTCACGCCAAAAGGGACTTATTTTAATTAAACGGGTTGCATTTTGCAAAAGCTCTGCATTGCTTACACGCACGCAGATACATGAGGAAAGCTTTTTCTCTGTATCCTCCGTCTGAGCATCAAATTTAGTATATGCAATTACCAGGCAACTAATTACGAGTTGTCTTGCAGATTATCATATTTCTATACACAGCCAAACAATCCATTGTGCTGATTGACACCACACAATGTGCAGATATACTAATAGTGATAGACTGCTAATGAAGAAAAGAGTCCTGTTCAATGAAAGAATGAAAAGACCGCAAAGAAACGGCGGATGCCTCATGATTTAATCTGATTCTAGGGAAACAAACCGGCCGAAATACCAGTGTACCTGAACATGACAATGATGCATACCATACTAATTAATAACTACATAAAAGTATATCTATGTAATATTGATTCAAAAGTGTGTTCTGCATATTTAAATTTGTACTCACACGAAAACTCCGAAGAGCAGGACCCGAATGCCTATTTCTATTGCGAAGTCTCGCATGTTTTTCCTGCGATCTGGGGGCGACATCTTCATGCTTTTTAATTCCCGGAGAAGCACAATCCACACTCGGGCAGTTGGGAGCTGAAACAGTCGAGTCCTCGTACTTTTAATCCTGTTCAGGGAGCTAAATCTGAAGCCGTGGAGATCGAGCACCGTGCCATAGATGATGCGAGTTAGTCACCTGAAATGAGCACTTCGCCGCTCGGCGCCGTTCATTAAACCGCCCCACTGGCAGGTTTCAATAAAGATCCTCCTTCACCCTCCCCTCCTCCTCGTTCTCACTCCCTACTCCTTGCTAGCCTACAAATATCGGTTGCACAAACGAATATGTGTATATGGGGATGCGCTCAAAGCCGGCAGAGACGCGACAGAGACGATCATGAAAACCAAGTGACGCTACTAAACGGCAAATGCACTTCACTTCTTTCAATCTCCATTAACTTATTCAATTCCCCGTAGCTTTACTTAAATAATCATTCCCTTATTATGTACGACAAATTAAAACCCAAGACATATAGGCCTATTATCGGGACCTGAAAATCGAACAATAATAAATGTAACGCAGAAATAAATGTTTTCAGCTGGGAACGCCGAAGTTACGATGCGTTTTGAACAGACGAGCATTTTTCTGTACTGTAGTTATTGGCCAGGTGTGTTTTGCAAGAGCGACATCAAATTTTATTTCAAAGCTTTTTATGGGCGTCTCAGCTGTTTGAAGTCTAGTTGAAATTAACGAGGATCATTATACACCTTACTCGATAACTCACATTTTCTTTCAAATGTCAAACATATCTGTCACTCAGTGCTTTTTCTGATGTCTCTAAACCTGCAATTTTCTAATTTATTGTGTTGGAAAAAGGGATCACAGCATATGTGTGCTGCGGTATATTTGCATTATTTTTGTCCTTAAGTAACTTAAGTTTGCATGGAGAAAGTTATATTTTTACGACACCGGGGGATTCATCGAGGAGACCAAACCTACAGGTGTAGCCTACTTTCTTTTGATGGAGATGCTCTGCTCCGCGGTGATAACAGAGGCTGAACGCTGATTTTTCTTGCATTTGAAATAGTGTCTCATTGATATAAACTGGGGATGTATCAGGGGACAAACATTTAATCTGGAGGTGGTTAAATCGGGGACCTGAACTTTAAAGATTAGATTTATAAATCAATCATTGCAGTCATGTGCTGCAAAAAGGTACTTATTTTGCAACAAAACCTGCAACACAACCTCACAGGACTGCAAAAATCGGGAACTGTGTTAAACAAAAGCCAATAATCTTAACTGGAAATATATTTTAAAGTTTCATATGCTCGTACATCCACTCGTTTACACAGAGGCTGTTTGTTAACAGGGTCCAAACGCGTAATACGTTTAATATGCTTATTAAATTTATACAACCAATTTCAAGCTCGCCTAACGTATATCATACACATGTATACAGCATGTCACGTAACGGCGTTTTTTAACAAAAGAGCAACGACTGACTTTGTTAGACAAGCTGTCGCGAGGAGACACGGGGAAGGAGTGACAATCCATGATGCAGCTTAAAATGCCGAAGGGAGCAAATCAAACAAACACCAAACCATGAGGGGTCAAAAACAAAGGCAGGTACACAAGGACTAACACATTAACACCAAAGGGACAGCAAAACAGAACAGTAACTAGGGAGCTAAAAACAGGCAACAACAAGCAGGAACCAAACCACAAAGCTGTGACATCTACTAAAATCACACAGGAATGTTGCAAAAGCAGACATATATGCACAAAATAACAAGGTTTATGGAGGGACAGGTGTGGGCTGTTACGAAGTACAGACAAAGAACTACAGGGAACAGGTGAGGGTCATGAACAAGCATTAAGGACTTCAGACACACTAGGAGAGACTAGGAACAGGTGAAACAGAACAGAACCACAAAACTAAAGATTGGAAGGGATGCCTATAAACAAAGGCATGCAACAAAAACCAATACAGAAATACATGAACATACACATGAGACAAAAAAAAATGTTTAAACCCACAACAGTAGTGATATATGGTTCTCAGTCACCTGCTTAGCCCATTCAGCCATGTGGCAGCCCAGGTGCTGCAACCCTGAGGAAGGAACGAGATGGCCAGTGACACCTGCTGGCCAGACAAAACAGGACAAGGCAGGACTGATACAAACACAAGCACCCTGTCTAGAATGTCCTCTTTTTCTGGGATGGGCTCCAGGCTTATAGAAAGGATGAATTGGGTGATCAGTTAGGGAGAGATGATGGATGGATGGGTGATAACATATGTTTCATTCAATTGTAAGGTGATGATTATATTAAAGTATGCATAAGTTATGGTACAGCTATCACCTAGAATGTGACCTATTATAACAGATATTAACATTGCATTGTTATAGCTAACAAGGTCCTGTTAAATTAGGAGCTGTGGTTCCCTGGCAGCTCAGCTTGGGCTTGCTGCTCCGCATGCAGGCAGCTCCTGTCGACCGATTAAAATGCAGTAAATGAATGTTAAGCCCACCTCACATTAACTCTAACACAGATAAAACGGAGAGAAAGGACTGATCTTGGGGATGTTTTCCCACTTTTTCTTTCGTAAGGAAAAGAGAAGAGAGAAAAGAGAAGCGTTTAAAAGCAGTTTTTTTTTTCTCATGGGCTTTATCACAAGGTCAGTTTTCAGCTCACACTATGCTTCTCCTGCCCTCGTGGAGCTCCCACGAGATCACCAACACACACACACACACACACACACACACACACACACACACACAGATAGAAGTATACCTAATAGAAAGTATATCTCTGGCATAGACAAAGAGATAATTAAGTCTCCATGTAGCTTATTGGAGAAAGTGAAGAGGAAGTTTTATTCTGTGAAAATGATTATGTGACTAAAGTTTAATTATGTAAGTTATACAAGAATTCCACCCATATTCAAACCATTTATTCAGGGCAGGGTTTGGAGAATAACATGCCACTAAAACATATTAGTGACATTAAATTTGATTTGCTGGCATTTGAAGTTTGACAAATACGATAATGGTTTTTGATTTATCCTATATCAGTTTAAATGGCTCGTTATCCTGTCTAGGATCAGCAGCTTGGATAGGTGGAGAGTTCAATTAACCAATCCAAAGAAAGCAGTCTAAGACAAAGCAGGGGATCGGGGACAAGGTGGATGGAGTGAAATTCCCCCCAGGGAGTGCAATGTACTGAGTGTTTGCATGGTTCAAATTTCCAGACCCCATTGATGTTACTACAAATGTGCCAGTCCATCACAACACCTGGCGGGTGTTACGTCCCACTCCGTCCGATCCTCCTGTGTGCCACACGCCCACCTCATTACCTCTTGTGATCTCCAATTGTTATCACCTGTTTGGCGTTGCCGCATACCTGTCTTGTGCCTGTCTTGTGTATTTAGGTCTGCGTCTGCGTCTATTCCGGCAGACGTTTCCGTGTATTGTCATGTTGTGGACAATAAACCCTGTCTTCCCGTCTACCCGACTGGACTTTCCTCTTTTCGTCGTTCGCACCACCGACGAATGTAACAGCCGGGAGGACTATCATGAGGGGGTGAGGGTCCAAGGCTCCCGGGTTTGCCATTTAACAAGAGGCTTCATATCATTGTTTTCAGATCCCTGCATGCCATTGGCTTGGCAATTTAGGCTGGATGTGATGACCGGGGGGCCACGAGGGCGTCAGCAGACCCCAAAGCAGTATGCAGCTGCCATTATTTCACAGAACCATATGAATATTTTACACCTTCTGGAATAGATTTCTATTTACTACCTGCTAGGCAGAGCAGGGGAGTATCGATAGGGAACTTTAAATATGTGGGAGTCTGTGCAATGACATGAACGGGAAACCCAGGCCTTCTGCCCTAACAACGAGGGGTTATGAGTTTGTTGTTAAATTAATCAGTGTTCAAAGCCTTCGAGCGGTTATTGGGAAAACAGATTTCTGCTTCCGCCATCATCCTGAACGCACCCGCACGTACACGGGGCTCTTTCATTTCTTATCTCGATCCCGCATTCTCTATTGCCGCGCACTCTGCCTGTTATCCTCCCCAGCTCACTAATGAGGACAAAACAACAGCAAAGCAACAAAAAGAAACATGAAACGGTTCCTCTGGAGTCACCATCAATGGGCGGGCGTGGCGGTTTTTGTGGGTTTTATCCCACAGAAAAAAATGAACAATTTTCCAGTATTATTGGTTTTTGATAATATAAAACATTTTGTGGATGTAAGTTATGCAACGATGCCTGATATTTACTGATATTTAACAATAGCTTGGGATATAAGTAACATAAAAAAGTCTCCGAAGACTGTCTCATTTCACGTGGGTTTGTTGCCGCCTTGGGGTGTGCATGTGTGGATGCCTGTGGGTGTTTGTCACACCCGTGTACGTGAATCACAGTCGTAAGCAGTCATCATGTAATGTTCCATTCCATTTTACATTCACCTGCAGTTTTTTTTTAATCCAATGGAAGGAAGTAAGTGCTCAATGTCTGTGTAAGCAGTGGAATGACATCACCCCCCATGGAGCCCCCAGGCACCGGGCTGTGACATCACAGTCACATGACTCTTTATCAGCCTACACATCAGGCTGGCCAGCAGAAGGGCTGTGCTTAGTACATAGGAGCCGGGAAGTCTAAATACAATGGCACATAGCTGCTTGTGTTTGAGGTGGGGGAGGTGAGTGGATGTCACACACCTATATGATGGAAGACTTGTCTGACCCAGGCAGGGTCACAATATATATATTTATTTACCTGCTCTTTTTCACAAAATATCTCTGAGGAACAAAAGATTTGTGGGAGATGTACCAACCCTCCATTCACCAGTCGATTTGAGTCATTTTTCATGTGCCTCTCTCCGCATTCCCAGGAGTCAGGTGGTCTAGGGATGATTTGCCGCAGAACATTAGACATCTTTATAACAAAAAGCGAAGATTAGATGCATGCTCCATAAAGCATTCTATGCATGGGGATAAGCAGGACGGCACCAGAAGATCAAAAGAGATTCTGGATTCATTGCAATGTGCTTTGCCATTATCCCCGGCATCTGATGCATCCCGATGAAGAGTCTATGTTTGTGTGTAAATGTGGCCGCTGCTTACTACTGGCTGGGAGAATTTATTTACTACTTTTTTTTTTAAGAAGTAGGGCGCAGTCAAATTAATTAGGGCTTGGCATCGCTTAATGATACCAACACTTTAGTACTAGTGTGTGTCCATTTTTAACATTCAACTGCTTATCAATTATTTGGGTCTGTTTCATGTTATATCACATTAGATGTCCAAAGCTGGAAATACACCCACAGTTCTGGGGGTGGATCAACACAGAGTGAACAAGCATAGAACAGGGATCACCCAACAGCCCTAGTTTTGGGGGCGGGAGAACAAGCCAGCTCGATGCACACAGATCTGAACCTGGAAATGTTAAGTATATTAGTACATCTACAGTAACTTTTATACAAGCAAAAACCTCTGCATATTAAAAAGACCTAATGAGGAAAACTGCTTAGACGGTAAATCATCAATATAATAAAACATCCTTTATAAAAGCTTACTTCTGTTAATTACATAATCACACAAAGTTATTCATGATCAGCCTTGTATTGTAGGGTATTAAGTAGTCATTTGTTTGTGGGTGGCCACTGACCAATACCGTTTGCTTTATATCAGCTATATCTTTTGATTAGTAGGTCTTCTTACTAGAGTGCCTGTATGTTCAATATAGTATTATTATTATTATACATTTTATTTGTATTGCTCTTTTACAAGATCCCAAAGACGTTTACGTATAAATAAACGGATAAAACAAAAACGACAAAACGACAGGTGTTTCTGCTGAATGTCACCTGTGTTGGGCAGTTTTGTTGCCAAGTCAGGCTGAGGGGTTTCTTTCACATTTGCAAAAAGAAAGATTCGCTGCAGGCCCAGAACTCTCAGTCAAGGCCATACGATGCAGCAGTTCGTTACAGGGGTTACGGCGAAATACATTTTTGCGGTTGGATATTACTGTCTTTCCATTTACTCTCAACAACCGCTTGTCCAATCGGAGTTACGCTGATCCGTAGGCTATCACTGAAAGCGTGGAGCTTGGGGCAGGTGTGCTGGGGCGAAGCCCCGGTCCATCAGAGGCAGGCCATGAGTGGGTATGTACTTCTGCCAAGGTGTGAAACAGCCCTTAGACAAGTCCAGACATATTCCCTTCCCATCAGACTTCTGCTGTTTTATACTCCACTACCCTCCTCCAAAAAGAAGCATACCAGAAATGCCCAGATATTTAAATATATATGTTTTGCTTTCGCTTTGTGCAGTGCTGATATGAAAAAGGCTCAACCGAGCATTCGAAATGCGAGGTGAAGTGAATTTTATTGGGGAGCACATGCCAGAGTGACTGTGACTCTCCCGCTCACTCTCTGCTCCCTTGAGAATCCAGCACAGTAACTCAAGACAATGAAACTCGTCTGCGAAGGCGGACTTCACGATGGAAGATTGATGCAGCGATGATGTTCTCCTCTGAGAAATGCATTATTCATTAGCCCCCCCATCTGCCGGAGCACAGCCATTTGGGTGCCAAGTGTGAGGATCAGCTGCAGACAGTGACAGACCACCTGTAATGACAGCAGTGTGCTGCAGTGTCCTAACGTTTGTCTACTCCAAGAAACCGTTCATTTCAATCTTCCTGTAACACTTCATGCATGGAGTACAAACAACCAGCCAAGGTTGTTTCTTGAAACGTATTGCCATGTTCTTTTGAATGTTTTTAAAACAACATATTGCAATGTCATTGCAAATGCATGTCTATACTGTAGGGGGCAGGATGGTGCCTTGGTGTGTAGCCCTGTGTGCTTAGGAGCTTTGCATGCCCTTCCCCAGCAGTGGGTACCCCAGTGTCTTTTTTTGGTTAGACACTTTTATCCAAAGACACAGACCTTTAAGAAAACAGGGTTAGCCGGTCCTTGGAGGAACAGGGGTTAGAGGCCTTGCTCAAAGGCCCATGGATGAACGATTCTGTCCACCATGAGATTTGAGTACTGTACTAAAAACAGATTTATGGTTGTGTGCAGAATCTACGTTGTTGGTATCCCATAGGTGCGTACCCAGTGCCGTAGCCTGTTGCACACTTTCCCAAAAATGTGACTGCTGGTTGCGGTGACATAGACTGTGCACAAGTATAAATGCTGACTACAACGTAGGCCACAGTGTAAGCTCTGCTGGAGGCTGTCAACAACCGTAAATCAGGGTTAAGCGGCTATGGAAGATGAATGAATGGGTATAACACAAAGAGAATATAAGAAAGATGTTATACAGGTACCTCAAATCCCATAACAATGTGAGTGCAGTAACTTCACAATCTATTACACACAAAAAAAAGAAAACATTTGCTATCATTATCATTACTAATGGCTGCGGCAATGTGCATAATTAATGAAGAGTGATTAATCACGATTCCATGCGGTTGTGACGGAAATGGATGAAAGGTAAACTCATTTCTGCCCCAGATGATACTCAGATCTGCTCAGCTCATTAATGTAGCCAAGCAGCTGATGGGCAGTTTGTTCTAGAAACCTCGTTATGGGGATTGTATATTATTCGTTACTTCGTCCCCCATCAGGGTGCACTACATGAAATGAAGCAGGTGGTTTCTTTTTTTTCCCCCCGTGGATCTTCTGCCACGTCCGGAATCACCATCAGGTCTAATTAGATGGATGCCAACTCATACTGGGCTCTCTGTGCTCCCGCAAGACAGCACTGCATCATTTTATCTTTTTATTACCTTATTGCCGCAATACATTTGCAGAGGAGATGAGCAAACCTACACACTCCTACCTGAACCCTCACACACACACACACACAGTGTATATATCACCATCATTATGGGGACACTCCATTCATCTCCATGGGCATAAACATCATTATGGAATTTTAGGATTAATGATTGCATTAACAGATTTTTTTTATCAAACAGGTTTGTAATATTGGGACAGGAAAAAGGCTCCCACAGGGCACAAAGTGACATGGAATTGTATGTTCAGTATTTGTGGGGACATCTAAGCCCCACAATGTAATGATTAACATGACCACACACAAATACGCACACCATCATGCCGGCAGGGAACCAAAGACTCCTTTAACAATGTCTGTTCCTTTGGCTCTCCCTATACCATCAAAATTTTTGCTTGATGTATCTCAAATGTGTGGATTTCGATGAGGCCGTAATGGTCTGGACTATTTGTAGGGCCCATCAGGACGTGAACTCCTGTCCCAAAAAGTGTGTGTCTAAAATCTGAGTGCAGCAGAACCCTGACTGGTATCGTGAAAGGTGCACTCACACACCATTATTTGATTACATATCGAATCGTGCAGAGCAGAGCCCCAGAGAAGTGGGAATCACATACAGCTCTTTCATATGTAAAATATTTTGAAAGAAGAAAAACACATAAAAGTAACTAAATAGTAATACACTATTAACATAAAACGAGTTTCTATTAGCGGTGGAAAAAATACCTAGATGGTTTATAAAGTGTGTACAGTGCTTTTTTAAATGTCTAAAATGTAAAATGATTGATGCATCCACACAATTCCTACAAATGTGAATGTGCATGTTTTATAACATACGGACAGGCCTATAATGTTGCATTATTGGTTTTACAAGTGCTCATTTGAAACGGCTGACATTGTTATACCCGCCACGGAGTTGTCATGGTAACCAACCTGAAAGCATCAGTAACTGCTAGTTATGCCAATGAACCACCAAGTGAAATGCAGAACTGAAGTTGCCTGTGACACAGAGCACCATGTAATCTCAGCGAAAATGGTTTAGGTCTGTATAATACCGTAAGTGCACATGCCATACGAATGATAGCCGCTGTTATACATCAAACTAAAGGAGATTAATTAACACAGATTTGGTTTCATAAACTTCCCGAGATTAATTTCAACTGCTATTTCAAACAATTTCTGATGCTGACAGCGAGATATAATTAGAAAACACTTCATTACACATTGCAGACTCAGTAATTACAAAGTGGGAAATATTTTTATACTCTGAAAATCTTCTGCGACATTTCATTGCAGTATGTGAAACTAGTCTCAATAATTTGTTATTGAGCATTGTGCTTTTTAGAAGAACTTTGGGAAATTGTGGTGTTTATCACCATTGAGTTGCAAATTCAGCCCGTCGGCCTCTAGCTTTCCAAAGTACGTCTACAGTATGGATTATCACATTTGGCACAATGCAATCTTTTGCAAGTTTGAAATTTGCAAATGCACTGAATATTGTTTAATGAACGTATTAATATTTTCATGACCTCAGAGTTCAATATAGGCAACTGGATTCCACTGGATATTTTAGAAATTCAAGGTTTATTCACCCTGGTCCGAGTGGGGAGGAATATCTCTTCCATAAATATTTAATTGTGCTTTTCGCAGTTTTCCTCCTAGATATTCCTCTTATTTATTTGCCACTTCCTGGTGAGTTAATTATTTTTGCTGCTGTAAAACTGCCAGACCACAGGCTGCCAGATTGTGTGACGGGTTGATCCCTCGATTGATTAACGCTGTGTATTTGCCAGCCTCTGAGTCCCCTCTTCCAAACATTTTGTAGAGTCATTTACTTCAGAATAATTAACATTATACAAAAAGACGGCAAGGATCGGAATAGATGGCCGAGTCATATTTTTACTTCACAAACTGAACACGGACTTTGCATGTTCACCAAGGCGACAGAGCATGTTACAGGACCACTTCTCAGGCATATTGATTTACATAGTGCTTCTAATCTATTTTCAGTCTGCAAAGGTCAGTTTCTGTATATTTCAGAACATGATGAAAAAAGATTGAATCCTTCTACCTCCTTGCTGGGTGGGTCTGAAAGCCACAGCTTTTGTCTTGCTCCACCTCTTTCCTGTCCTCCTTTTGTCCAGAGCTCACTCCTACTGTGAGTACTTTGATCTTGTCTCCTGACCTTGTCTCCTGACCTCCTGGGTTTCCTCTGCGCTGTTTACTTACCTTCTCCTCTCTCTTCTCCACCTCCCTCTTTTCTCCATACCACAAAGCTGTGGGAAGCTATTTTCATGTAATATATTTGCACATGTCTGAAGGTGAAATTAATAGCAGAAGGTGTGCTGAAGGTAAGACTCTCTCTGAATATCTATTGTATACCTCTGGATAAACAACATTGTTCATGTTCATCTCTATGTACCCAGTATGTCAGACATTGTGTAAAACAATCTGTTGATACAGTTAAAACCAAAGAGGAAAGGAAATCAGAGGTAGCAGACCACGAAAGGCAGGGAAATTGTGGATGTCGCGGGACGAGGGGAGGTCAGGGGGCGAGTGTCTTTGCTTAGCTGTAGAGAATAAAGCAGGGCTACTGGGTGCAAAGAGCAGCGATCCAGCTGTCACAGGTTAATAGTGACCGGCTTAATTTTAGGCACTTTCAACTGCACCAGGTACTGAACTTTCTTTTACTTAAAGATCATTTCCTTTTTACAATAGTACCAGTACCAATACTCAGAGGTGATTCTAGAGACCCTGGGGGCCCAAGGCAAAAAAACTGTGTGGGGCCCTCCTATGTACCCCACCCAACATGGTAAATTTTATGACCATTATTTTAAACGCAAAGCCTGAATGAATAATATAAACAAAGAAAACGTAATAAACACAATTCCTTTACTTTCACTTTACTGTGAAAAACAGAATACCCCAATAAAGCAGATTTGTCGTTTCAATGTACTATGTAATTGGCCGCCCTCGGGGGCCCCCTTCCAGCTCAGGGCCCCAGGCTATTGCCTGTCCTGCCTGTCTTGTCGTTGCACCTCTGCCAGTGCTGAAGAACCAGACATGCTGGAGTACTCCTTTGGTATTTTTGTGTAGGATTTGCAGACATTCTCATTGTCAATTGATTATGCAAATAATATGCCTCTGAAACACCAAATCAAACTGCCATCTTCAGAAAGCCTAGTTACAAACTGAGAAATCAACGATTAACAAAGTAAAGAGAAATAATAATAATTATAATGCAGTTTAGTAATTAAATGACCCAAGCTTTAATTGTGATCTGTTCGGAAGAACAGATTCAGCGAGATCTGGGAGTGTTAGACGAAGCTCGATTTCTTGCTTTGCCAAATAACTCGTTGGATTTAAGGTAGCTTGGGCTAAATGGACTTCTATATTCGTTCACTTACATTTAGCGCAGACTACCTTAAATCCGAGAAGTTATCCAGCTAAGCAAGAAATCCTGCTTCGTGGAACACCACCCAAGAAATAAAAAAGTATTTGCTATTGGGCTGCAGGATACTGGAAAATTTCATATACTAGATAATATTGAAAACGAATTACCAATAAAGGAATGATTGCAAAGTCGTTTGTTAAGTTCTGGTTCCTATGACAGACTAATATTGTTTTGGAAAAACTTAACTTCTCTCCCAACCCTTGAAAAATTTTATTATCTGAGAAATACCAGAACTGCATTGCACAATGACATTGTTCTTGAAAATACCATATACCACAGATAGTATGAAGGCATGCAAAAGCCTGATCTCAAACCAGTTAAATATTGCAATCCTTGTGATGTGAGAATTGCATGTTAATTCCACACATCACCCAGTCCCATTATATACTAAAAAAAGCCATTTTTCAATTCAGTATAAAACACTCCACCTCGTGCATTGATGTCATTCTGCCCTCGTACCAGTTTTTCATGCCACTGTTAAACAACCACAAGAAATACTCATATTTGTTATATTTATATTTATGTGATGTAAGTCAATTATATCCAATTACTTCCCAGGTGTAAGTATATTTTCAGCAGAATTCAGTTACAGAGGGTATGAAAAGCAGAGGACATTGCCATTGAAACAAGGCATGCTGAGTCAGTGAGGACAGCAACAGAGTAATAATCTAGAACATGACCTGCCTCAGACCTTTATCTACTGACAGATTATTCTGATAACAGTAAAAATGTTGCCTCTGATATGGTTCCTAGATTTTAAGATCTAGGAAGGTGCTTAAGGCATCAGTTTAACATCTGGTTTAGTGCCAGTGAAGACCTGGTATACATTGTATCTTAAATGTACCGCACTATAAAGCGCACCGGATTATAAGGCGCACCTTCAATGAATTGCCTATTTTAAAACTTTTTTCATATATAAGGCGCACCGCATT
>JABFEA020000067.1:14143681-14156604 GCA_019775915.2 Cyphomyrus plagiostoma | reverse complement strand
AGAGGGAGGGGGAGTGAGGGAGAGAGGTGCCAAAAAGGAATACCTCTCCTCTCCTCTGCTCCTCTCATCGGAAGACAGCTGGACCATCAGCCGAGCCTCCAAATACTGAGATCCCCGACGAGGCAGGTAAGGTCCTGCAGGAATCGCGCTTTGCTTAATCTGAGGGGAGGGGAGGGTCGTTTTCGCCAGGGCGGCTTTTTCTGCAGAGGTGCGCTTCCTTGCCGTGTTGATAAAGTCGGGGCTGCCCGGTTATGGGCGATAATTATGAGCGCGCAGCATGGGGTAAAAGACAGATCGTTTACTCATTTTAAACGAATGGGATCTGCTTGTGGTGGAGAATTAAACTTGCTGGATATCAATTTATCATTACCAATGATTTGTATATTCACTTATCCCATACATACGATAGTCCCTAAAAGCGACATCCTTTTTACTTGGCATTGGGAGAGTGTCTGCACATCCATTTAACTTTAAAAGCAGCACGTTTATCCGGCCTCCGAAGTTAATTGATCTGTTTTAGCACCATTATCATCGTCATTTTCAACGAAGCCAAGTAAGTATCGGGGATCGTGCAGTTGTAATCCCGATTAGAGGACTGAATTCATACTTACTAATTAATTATGGAGAATTGATGGCAAACGCGGTCTCGGCTGTAGTGAGGGGAGGGGAGGGGGGTAACATTAAGGTGCAGTGTTTCATGTTTAGTGTAGGGTTAGGGGCGTTTATTAGCGAATTGCACCTGTTTCAGAGACGCCTCGGTACCGTAGAGATGCCTGCATGTGCGTGTGGGATCAGGTCCCGGCGCCCGGCTCGGGTGACCAGCCGGCTGTGCTTAGTGTTTATTTATTAATACCCGTCACCTGAACGGGCTGATCGCCGGGCTGGGGTGTTGATCTGGGTCCCCTGGGTGAGCCCCTGTGCACGTCATAGGGTTTCATCGGGACTGATGGAACAGTTTAAAGAGGGATTTTCTGAGGGTCTGGAATGAAATTCTTATATGGGTAAGAATATTGAAGACTTGTCATTTGATGGATACGTTTGTTTTAATTAATGCGTGTTTGAGTGATAACACATGTCTGAGAATTTTTCAGTTGGCGTGTCTGAGTGAACAGGTCGGTTTTGCTTTTCCAATGAGATCAGTTGCTCTCAGTTAGCATGACAGGGTTTGCGTGATTCACCATCAAATCCACGTGAGCCCGTTGCTGCAAAAGATCTGCACAGCTATTGTTTGTCACTCGAAACTCGGTAAGCGGAGAATCTTTCTGTTTCAGTCTAGGTGAGAATTATCTACCCGAGTTTCCCCATTGAAACGCAGTGGGTTGAAGGCAGAAAATTCCTACCTAAAGCAAGCAGCATTTGTCTTGAGACAGGTTCAGAATAAAACCGTGCTTGCAAATATCACCTTTCATTGTAAGTGACTCGATAATTAATCAGTCTCACGGAGTAGATATTGAGCAAAAGAATAGTTACAATATAATAGGCAGTAAAACTAATGTACTGGACCCTAAACACATGAACATTACAGAAACACACACACACACACCACTTGTCCTATCCATCAGCCCCTGATATCCTGTTCAGAAAATGCACTTTCACTCACTGGTCATGTATTAATCTTTTTTAGGATTAGGCCTATGCATTTTCAGTGCTTGAACATATTTTCAAAGCTGCGAGATCCTATTACAGCATGTTTGTACATTTGTAGTCAATATAAGAGAAGCCAAAGAGGAAACTTTGTTTATATATTCCTGTATATATATAAATACACTGGTCCTCTGGTAATTACTGGTTTCCATGTTCAGGAGAGAAGGTCCAGAATCAGGCCAATGAAATCAGAATTCCCTCCCTGAATGTTGCCAGTAGGATTATGTATATATGCGTATGTATTTTATATTATGGATAGATGCTTAGTAAACACTTTTGCTCCCAAGTTTTTCTCCTCTAAAGTCACTCTGGTCAAATAAGGCTGTCTTTGGATTTAAACCTTCGGTCTTTCAGTTATTAGTCATTTTTTATTTTTTTTTCTGACCACGATGATGCCTGCGGCTGTGAAAGTCAGGGGCTCCTGTCCGCATTGATGGATTGGACCGCAGTGCACTTCAATGCGTCAGTGTGATTTTTTTTTTTTTAACTTTTCTATTCATTTTCAAAGACCTGCTTCTAACAACTGGTTACCGGGTGTGTCCCTCTTTGGCTACCGTAGTAACCCACCCCAAAATATTGGTGGAGAGGAAAAACGTTTTAAAGGCAAGTCGGGAATATGGTGATGGATTACCGATACAATGATGGAGTCGTCTGCTTTTCCTGGAGTGGGGGTGGTGATTGGGGGGGGGGGGTTCGCATGTGAGTAAGGCCCAGAGGTTAGAGTGTCATCGAGTTGCCTTGACCACCCCCCATTTTGCTTTGCATACCGTCCCATTAGGGTTGCAGGATTTTGGGAATTTTCCGTTGGCATTTATTCCTGGTAATTCCCATGGGTAGTTTCCAACTTGGAATATTTCCAAAATTCCCCATCTTACCTCCCCTTTGCAACCTCATGTCCCATGGTCTCTCCCTCCTTTTCATCCTGAGGTCATTATATCATCTGTGCACGGTCGGCCAGGAAAGATAGAGGGTGAAATGGGGACCAGGGGTGGGCAGTCTTATCCGCAAAGGTCCAGTGTGTATGCAGATTTTTAGGGGTAACCTTTAGGTCAGCTGCTCAAACCCAGGTGTGAGGACTCTTCAGCCAATCAGTGCTTTAATTAATAATCTAATTAGGCAGATGCAGCAGAACCCCACATACACAGCGGCCTTCTCTGGATAAGATTGCCCAGCCCTGGCTTAGACCATGGACTGAGTCAGGGTTACTTTAGGGTTACTGAGGGTCCTGCACACTCCGCAACTGTAATGTAAGTTGCAATAACGCAGGGAAAAATAAAACTGAGCTTCTAGACCAGGGGTGTCAAACTGCAGTCCTGGGGGGCCGGAGCCCTGCACGCTTTTGGGTTTCCCCTCATTTAACACACCTGATTCAACTCCTTGTGCTAATTACCACACAGCTCTTGAGTCAGTCTGAATCATTTATGGTGGAACAGGGAAAGAACTAAGCTACACAGGACTCCGGCCCCCCAGGCTTGGAGTTCGACACCCCTGTTCTAGACCATCGCAGAATTATACATCAGTATGTAGTTTTGTGCCCCCCTCCCCCAAACAAAAATAATTCAGGTAATAACTGCCTCAGATTTTTCGTCTGCAGGGAAATGGGAGCAGTCTTGTAAGAGGTGCTCCTGCTCTTATTCCATCATTGTTACTTTTAGCAATAAGCCACGATGCCGAAAATAGGTAAATCCCAGCAGCATGAGTGACTCGGAGCTGGAAAGCGATTCTGACGTCCAGCGGTTCGCATGTGAACCAAAAGGGGAAAAATGACAGCAGAAAGAGCAGCGCAAATAAAACAGACAAGACAAGAAATTTTCATCCCTCTGTGGCCAAATTGGAAATTACTGGCTGGAGTGGTATCACTACGTATTCCATGACATTTAGGAAGGACACTTTTTTTCTTGCTTTTTTGTAGCTTCTGAGTAAATTGCCTCAGAGTTCTTTAATTCACTTCCCTGCTGCTTGTTCTTTCATCCCTGGTCAGTCCTACATTGAGCATGTGTTCACGTCACCGAGCCCTTTGTTTAGGTGCTTAGATGCAGGTTACCGTTGGCTGCTGACTCCAGCCAATAGGAATGTTTGTACTCCTGTGGCAAGGTCAGCACTTGGAGATGGGGGGCAGAGATCACCCAGGCAACCAAAATACACAGATGAGCAGATGGAGAAATGGAGTGAGGGAATGATCACCGTGGTAGAAGAATGACTGGTGAAAGCAAGAATGAGAAGTTCTAATGAAATTGCCATGGAGTGATGGCCTTCTAGAACTGACAGTCTTTGGTCTTCAGCTCCTCGCCTCAGAAGGCTGACCTTCTCAGAACTCCTACCGCTGACCTTAACACGTCCAAATCCCAGTTCTGACCACAGACATGTCAGGCACCTTTGTAAGAAGTGCAAACTTCCATGAAGAAGCGGGAAGGTTATTAATCGGCTAGTTGGGATAGCTTGCAGAAGTGTCTGGGCTTGAGTCCTCGTTCAAGACCAACCCTTATGTGTGCATCTCAAACAGTGAAAGAACATTACTTTCCCACGTCAAAGCAGGACCTTTTCCTTCCATAGGACGGACATCATAACTCGGCGTGAGACAGACGTGTTGATAATAGTTGGTGTGGCCCTATTCCTATCTGTCAATTTCAGTCAGATTAATGATCTCACTTACTCTCTTTCTATTGGTCTCCCTTTTTCTGCAGGTTCTCCTCCATCTGAACGTGCCGACTTATCAGACGAGAGAAAACAGCTAGCACTCTTTCTGAATAATCGCGCTTCACACAAACGTATGAATAGTTTAGCGGGGGCCACCAGACTCCACACATTTGCTGAATTATTCAGTGAATAATCACGCAGGGCTGAGACAATATTTCAAGATTGCTTCTTCTTTTTTTTTTTTTTTTTTTTTTGAATAATGTTTGGGGAAAAAAAGAATCCAATTTACCGAAGAGCCAGAGTTGGGTGGCGCTGATGCCTTGAGTGCAACAGCCTTGCCGTTTAGCTGTAATTTTGACTAACAGTTATAAAGGGGGGGAGGGGGGTGCTTACATGGTGAGAGACTTCGGTGTCAATGGTATTCTCCAAAATGAATGAAAATTTTATAAAAATAACATGCAGCATTTTAGCGTAGGGTGGTGGAAAATAACATATACAACGTTGCTGCTATCTTACGGTTTGCCGATCTCTTAAAGCGTATCCACGTTGCGTGGGAGCAGCCAGATTTTAGCACTGGAATTGAATGGATAATTGAAGTGGCATAAAGAGCAAAGGCAGCGGCATTCATGGCCAGTCACATGACCAGATAGCTATTGAATTGCAGGCGTCCGACTCGCGCCTCCCCGGGATGGTTTGTCCACGGCGCGGCGTCACCGCGGGATGAGCGACAATGCAGAAAGGCACAAAAGAGACACGCCAAGCAATTTGTGCCCTTTGTTCCCTCACACAGCGGGGTAATCTTTGTGTCAATAGATTTATGGTTGTTTGTATGAAACTGCAATTGGAGGAATATTTGTAGCGTTTATCACTTGAAGCAAATCGAGCTCCATAGGTGAACAGGAAGAAGCTTTTGCAAGTCAGTGTGCACTGTTGGATTGAGTGGCAACCCCCCCCCCCCACCATGTTATCAGTTTGCTACGTGACTGGCCAAGGAGACAAGTCTCTGTGATGATCATTCCCCACCGTGCCTAGCGGTGCCTGACTGGCACCCCATGTGAATGTTTCCTGTCTCTAGGTGCACCTTTGAGTGTGGTGGAGGGGCTTTGCGCTTTGCTGTTGTTGAGTGGGAGATGGTTACCTGAATGAGCTTGGAGTTGCATGTTGGGCATAGAGAGTTTCATGGGTGATTAAATGCTTTATAATTAGTCTAGGAGTTTCAAAGGACGGACAAAGATCATCTTTATGGGATTCCTGGCCTGAAAGCTGTGGTGAAACTAACCTTTTCCCTTAAAGTGTATTCGCACTGGGGGAGTGCTGCCCCCGCGAGACCCCTAAGGCTTGTACCCTCCCTGAGCTTTGCCCAGTCTGCTGTGTGTTTACCGTTCCGTTTGCGGAATCAAAACCAGTCAACGTGCAGCGTGCGTCTCTCAGAAGCTGAAGTTTAAAGTGCATTCTGTCGTTGGATATCAGTGTCTTCACGTCTGCCGCTTGTCTTTTTACGAGAATAAGAAAAGGTCGCTTCTCCATTCTGTTTGTCACTTTGAATGCTGTGAAATGGACGGGGAGGGGGGGGTGCGGAGGAAGCCTTGCCGCTGCCATCACGGATATCACCCCCATTTTTGCCTCCTTTCCTGATGGTTTATCGATCCACGTCTGATATTCTCAAGAAGCCACCCACGTGGAGCAGCGATTACGCGATAAAAGTCTCAGGCGCTCGGCATTGTGTAGCCCCACTTTAAACTGACATCTACAAAAGTATGATAAACGTGTAACTGGAAGGGTGCTGATGGCTGCAGGCGTATGACGGTGACACCCTTTTACGGCATAGGGGGGGGGTCGTGGCACCAGGCCTTATTCGCCCCTGAAGCTCAGCTGAGCTTTGGCTCTGCTACATACAATTACCATGGTTTTAAAGTGGATGTTAGTCAAGCAGGCCTTCGCCACACCACGCTGACTGTCCCGGTGCTCGGCATTGAAATATAAGTCAGTATCACCCCGGATATATGCCTGACCTCATGCCCAGTGCTTGAAGTGGGCCGGAACGCAGCGGAACACAGTTCCGGAACTTCTGTATCCTAAAGACTTGATTTTTTTTTCTCCACCGCACAAATATCAAATGTCGGAAAATTAGAGTTCCTGCACTTATTTTTTCCCACTTCAAGCACTGCTCATACCTGGAATATGCGCAACATGTGTCGCTTCTGTGTCTGAACCCGTACATCCGTCTTCTAACCAGTTACCCTAGTCAGGGTCAGAGGTGGGGCCTGCAGCCTGTCACAGGGCACCAGCAGGGGTGACTCTGGGCAGCTTGCCAGTCCCGACACACTATAGGCAGTGCTGGCAGTTCATCTTTTAGACAGGGATATCGCCGTATCTATACATGGACAGATGTGACCATGGCAAGACTGTGGCAAAATGTTTTTATTGAGAACAAAAAAATTGGTAGGCTCCATTTAGAAATATCACGTCCATGGAAAGAGCTGCATTGTACTCAAAATGTTGGTCGGAGCTCGTCATGGTGTTGACCATGTGTTTTGGACCAAGAGATTAAACCCTACGAACATGAGGAGAGCATGCGAGCTCCACCCACACTGTGCTGGGTCGGGAATAAAACTCCCAGCCCTGGAGATCTGAGATGATTGGCTCTGTTTTCATTAAAATAATAATAATAATTAATAAATAATAACGATAATATTTTTAGCCTCTAGATTATATCTTGTCTGTGCTGTGGACGTTTATGAATCTCAAGGGTTTGTCTTGGTTGTTTTTCTTGGTTGGTCTTTGGTTCTTGGTCTGAGTTGTTTTTCTCGTTTATCGTACCCAATGATACAGATTAAACTCAAAGCGGTGTTCTGAACTCAAACAACCATGTTTGTCTGATGATCTGTCCATGAATATGCAAGAACTGCTGTGACTGTGAGTATAAATAATAAAATAACAGCAAACAAGGCAGACCTATGCACTGTAATGGGGTCTACAGTAGACTGACCTGCAGTAATCAGAGAAAAAAGGTCTGGTGTTTTTTTTTTTTCTCTGGCAAATGACTAAATTAGCTTTAGGTTACAATAGAGAGGAGGATATTTATAGAGGGGAAAAATTGTTTACATAAGTTTAGTGTAAGCAACTGAAAAATGTAGCAGATAAATGTAGTTGTATAAATATCAAAAGGTCATTCAAAGAATCACTATGGTGTGTTTGTTCTTTGATGTTTCAGCTGATTGGACCCAAATCTGGCCCTAGAGACATATTTCAGGTGAAGTATTTCAGGGTTTAATCGGCCTTAACCATAAAAAGGATGGTTGCTTTTGTTTTTTCCATTAAACAGCAAACCAGAAATACTGAGGAAAACGTTTCCCCTCCATATACCATAAATAATCTTCTCACCCCTAGAGAAGTGCAAGTGCACCCAAGCTAATATGCAAAATAGAAGGAGATTGACACTGAATGACGGCTCTTTTATATGAAATGACGCACATGGAGAAAACAAATGACAGGAAGTACAGGAACCATGGCCTGGACAGCGACAGAAAAGAATGTGGATGAGTGTTCCTTCCATCGATATTTACATATTCATAACCAATGACACACAGTTTTTAAGTTACTGCTGGGAATACGGAGAATCCAGCTAAACAATTAAGGGGGGTTGGTTTTACTGTACTGTCATACACACTTATAAATATGACACATTTGATGTGGGCTCACTTTCAGGTGCTTCCTGTGATAGGCACAATCTGAGAATTGTTTTCCGTGGAATATATAGGACTTGTTTTTTTTCTTAGTTTGAGTGATTGACCTTGTGACATTTTCACATAAAGAATATGGGGTAATGCTTTACGTTTTCTGCACCTTCATAATGTAATGCGTTCAACATCAGCATCATTAAAGCGCTTCCGGACAACTCTGTTGTGAAAGGCGCTATACAAAAATAAATTGAATTGAATAATGCATTCATAGTGCATTCATAGAACATTCATAAGCTGCATGTATGTATACCTTAACATTCTAACATTAACAAACATTAATAAACATGATTATAATGTTTGTTCTGTAAGGTTCGTTATTCTATATTAGAGCTGTTAAAGTTTGTTAGGATTTTAAGTGATCTTGGATGTTGCGTATGAATGCATTATGAAGGTGCACTGAATGTTCTAATAATGCAGAATCATTACAATTAAAATAAATATTTCCCAAAAGTAGCCATATTATCACATGATTAATCAGTTACCGCAGCCACTGAAGTTCACCTTGGATTATTACTGTACTCACTGACCAGCCACTTTGGTTGGACATGATGCCACAGAGCAACTTGTTCTATACAACATTCCTTGTGAACTTCCCTCACTTGTTGTTGGATGCAGGTAACACAGGACAAGCAAAATATCTGCTGCTTTGGGTATTATCGGTCCATCCATCCATAGCTACATCCAGATAGATATCTCTTCTGGCATGTCAGTTTAGCAAGCCAGGTACAAGTCTTGATTAGTTGCAAAATCTGTACATTTTACCCAAAATATGTAGCAGTATGCCAGCAGTCCCCCTTCATATGGGCAGTAATTTGAACGAGCACAATTGCAGTTTTGTGTTCAGATAGTGATCAGTAGTTTTTGTTCGGCACCGTTTCAGTCGCATGGCTGCTACAGTAATTACTCCTTGACTTGTGTATGCAGCAAAGGCTGTGGCTTCTGATTAGATTTTGCTGGCAGGTGACTTTTTTTTTAAAAGAGGCGCATCTTGACCTTTGTTGGTCTGTTGCCAGCTCTTGTGGGGTGTAATCTCTGCGTGGAAATTTTTTACTTATTTTTGTTCTATTTGTGACAGTGGTGTCCAGCTTCTCATGCCCTGTACATAGATCTGTGCCTTATTTCTACATAAGGGCAAATCTCAGAACTATCTCACATCAGAATTGCCTTTTCCTCGGGATAGTTACCGGAGGGGTGTGACTGTATGGGGCTTGTTTACATCAGTCAGCATTGGTTTTCAGGGAATTCAGCCTGTTTGTTAAATCTCAGGTTGGCAGTATGTCATTCTGACACCCGTCAATAATGAGCTCATCCATCAGCAAATTGCTTTTAATGCCATATATTCATGTTTTAGAGGCTGTCATCGTGTCTCTAAACAATAGGAGTCAAGATCTGTTCCCTCTAAAGGTATCTGACACACTGGTGAATCCTTTAATTCCCTCATAAATTCATAATGCGCTTACTGTCATACGTTAAATACTTTACGAAAACATGGAGTATATTACATGCAATTTGGAAATGTCAAAACATAATTGTATTTTCAGATGTAAATAATGCTCTATGACAAGGAATGCTGAACCTTGCCCAGTTTTCTTTTCTGGCAATTGATTATAGCAGTATTATTTAGCAAGATTTTAATCTTTGTACAAGCAGAAAACAGTAAGATTTTTTGGGGGTGGCATGTTTAGAAGAAGGTTGGATAGTTATTTTTCAGTTATTACTGTATAGTGTTTGAATTAGGTTAAAATACTGACTTGAGTCTGATATTCTAGATCTTTAAGCAAATTTTAAGCATAAACTACAGCATTTTAGTCTCAAGGTAATGCTTTCTTCTTTGCTTATGGACGGGTTATGTATAATAACTGAAAATGAATTATTCTGTTAAAATGGACCATACATGAGAGTATACATTTCTCATCTTGTTCTCTCATTCTCTGTAGTGGGATAATGATGGCTTAAACCACTGTGGGAATGTTTCCTTACTGGTCCAATAGTTTAATATAGCAGAGTTTTAAATTAACGGGCACTTGTAAAGACTTAATATAAGCCACATAAGTCTCAGAGGAGGTAGTTACCACAATTATGGACCTAAATTACCTTGGTTACTCTGAGCATAAAGATAAGTCAAATGGCACTCTCCCTTCTAGTTCCAGAGGGTACAATGATAAATTTTTTATCAATCTGGTAATAAGAGACAGGTTTCTCATTAGGAATAGATGTGCTATAAGCATCTCATTGATTGTTGGAGTGATCCTGAAGTCTGACTTCTGGGGAAGACCTACCCACTCATTTTATTTTGGGGTTCAGAGCAGTCAGACCGCACTCCTGTAATGTTAGTGATGTCAGTAATGCTAGTAATGTCAGTAGTGTGCCTACCTAGGCGTATGCTGTGGATTTCGTGTAGTTCAGTCTTCCATGGAAAAGGATAGGTTGTAAACACTTAGTGATGGAGATGGTGTAGTATGGGTGGGGTGGGAATGTCCCAGCATGCCCTGCGAGTAATTGTAAAGAGCCCTTTGTTGTACTGTTGTTTATAATAGTGCACCCTGACCCATCCTCACGTGTCCTTTGTATAAATCCCCCACTGTGTGTGTACCTCACATTTCGGCGTTTGACCTCCTTGTGTTTCTGCTATTGAGTTTGGGTTTGGTGCACATTGGGTGTCTTACAGTCCTGTTAAGGACTGCAGTAAAAGAGCATGTTCCTCCCAGCAAGCAAGTTTAATTCAAGTTCCTCCTCATCCTTCACCGCTCTCCCACTGCCACAGTCTCTGCCTGGTGCTAAAATGTTGGATATTTTCAGATTCATTGGAAGAATCTTGGAATAAATGTCCAACCTCAAACACCACAGGAAAAATACAGGGGCATTTTCCTCACTTCTGTTATTCTTCTTGGGGTTGGAATAGGTTGCTAGCCGTGATCTCGTCGTGTTTTTTCCCAAAACCCATCCCGTGGTGGATCATTTACATTCTCATTCTGCGAAAACCCAAACCAGCCTGGAGACCCATTGGTTCCGCTTAGCCCATGTACCCAGGAGGCTGTGGGTTTAATGTTCTGCCGGTGAGCTGCAGGCAGACCTTTCAGCAAAGCCTTTGGCCTTATTAGCTGTAAGTAAACTCTTCAGATGGAGAAGCTTCAGGCTTAAAATTGGACCTGTGGACATTATAAGCTGATGGCGTTTTTATGTTTGACCAACTGGAAAGGGGAGAGAATTGAAAGGTCATCGATGTGTGTGTGTGTGTGTGTGTGTGTGGGGGGGGGGGCATACTGATTGGGGCTGATGGCCTGAAAACAGCCCCAAAGCTGAAGGAAAATGAGGAGAAAAATATATGTAAAAAGGGGGATTCCATGAAAAATTCCAGTTTAAACAAGTAAAACGTTCCAAACAGCTTAGTAGGTTTCAAACGGTGAAATGAGTCTTGTAAATCCACCGTGGCTGGTGGCATATTTTAACCCATAGGCGGTGCTAGACTGCGATTAGGGGGCCGGTGCTTGGTTTAAACCGGAATGCGGAGCGTTCTAGAACCTCTGCTCTGAAAAACACAGAAGGAATCAGGAAAAATGCTTTTGCTGAGCCCAGAGCTACATGAATTTATTACATGTCACTAACAGTAAATAACGTAATACATCCATGGGAGGATTTGTCTATTACACCTATTGAATTACAGATGTATAGGTAGTACAGCTTAAGGAATTTTCTAATGGTACAGCTTAAGGCCCCAGTCTGCATGTCTATTGGGGTTTAATTCCAAGGATCAAATCCTGGTTAAACCTGACAATGAAAAGTGGATTAAGCCTCTCAGTGACTGACAGGAGGCCCTGATCCCACCCAGCCAAAGTTTTGAAGTATAATTTTTAAATTAGTAATTGCACTTTCATTTTTTAATCATTCAGGATCAACCATTTTTTAAAAATTCTAGCTATTATGAACTGCAAACAAAACATCCCTCAGGTTACAGATGTGTTAGGGCGTTTATTGAAAAAAAGAAAAAAAAACGTGCAGGATAAGGCCCGGTTCTGCCCGCACCGCGTTTTCCTCTCGCGGTTCTCTTTCTTCCGGTTATTTTCCCATTCCGCGCTGTGTGTTTTCCAGTTTTGCCTCCGGTTCTCCGCCTGCTGCCAAACAGCACCTCCATAGCAGCTCTCCCCTTCCCTCCTGCAGGAGACGCGGCACCTCCGAGCGTCACGCGTAGAAGGTGCTTTATGATGAATTAGCTGACGCATGAAAGCCCAAGTTCCCTATCTCTGCCAGAACCCCCCCCCCTTCCCACTTATTAGGATTCCGGGGGGCGTCCTGCAGGCGGATATTCGCTCAGGTCGCTCTGAGAAGCTGCTTTTTCCACAGAATGCCGTGTGAACTGGCAGTCACTTAGGTCCGCTTACAATAGCCTGAACAGATGCACAGGCACTGAAATTCTTATGCTGGCATTTTCTGTCCAGAGTTCACTTTCCTTGCGTTTTTTGCCAGAGAATCCATTACGACCTTGTTGCTCATGTGTTGTCGACTGAAGTATTTTATTTAGTGTGGTGTATGCTGCCTGTGATATTTCACTTCTGTTAATGATGGAGGATGGAGAGAGGCACCTTCAATGAGGTTAACCAAGCCCCCTTTTTAGTGGCAGCCCCTGGGCTTCTGCCCGGGTGAACCTGTGCATGGAAGCGCCCCTGGGAATGGATACCTTGATGAGAGTCAGGTGTGAGTTGGTTGGCAGGCCTGCCAGACGGTGAGGCGAGCCCGGATCCCCTGCAGCCCAGCCGGCTTAATCCACATTGCCAAAGGCACTGGGTAGTCAGCGGTGACCATGACATCGCCCCCCCCCCCCCCCCCCCCCCCCGGCGGGGGGGGGGGGGGGGGGGGGGGTGGGAACCCCGCGGGGGGTGAAAAACAAAATAAAAAAAAAGG
>JABFEA020000067.1:14132357-14143581 GCA_019775915.2 Cyphomyrus plagiostoma | reverse complement strand
GGCCTGGCGGTTCTGATACGACTCTCTCCTGTCTGGTTTTTGCTTCTTCGCCAACCCCCCCCCCCCCCAACACTCACCTTGTTTATCAGATAACTTGTAAAACGGTGGGATTGATGCAGTCAGCCGCCATTACGTCTTTCGTCTGCGATCCGCTGTGACTACGATCCTGCTGTCCACGTGGAACTTTACATTTGAATACATCGTCGTCGTTTCTTTATGCAGGCTTTTGTTTTGGCTATTACAGTAAATACTTGGTTGAGATAGATCAGTTAAAGATAGATGAGGTAATGCAAAGGAGACATTATTTTAAATAGTCCAGGGTTTTGTTTATTGATGTCCTGGGTTGCTGATGGAAGGCCTGATCATGCCGTTCCCGCACCGTGAACATCACACAGTGCGTTTCTGGGTCAGTAACAATCGTTATTGGATCGTTGTCCAGCTAAAACAGTACAGGTGGCCCGTGAGGACAGAGGGTGTCCAAGGGGACGGATTAGGAGAGAACCGGCGGGTGAACCAGTCGACTTAACTCAGATCTATGGACTGCATCGGTGTGGCCCACAGGCCAGAACCCCTTTGGCCCTCCCCAAGGTGTTATGTTGACCAGGTTAAGTCCTGGGCCCAAAGGACAGGGTCAATCTTGGACCCCCCTAGGAGTGGGCAGCCCTGGCCAAATTAAGAGGGCAAAGCCATCTTGACAAACATTGCAAATTGATAAATCATTGCAGAGCCAGTGGGGACGGCTTTAAAGAGGGATTGCCCCATGACTATTTACCCCTGTAGCATCATCCCCAAAGATAGATAGATAGATGATAGATGATAGATAGATAGATAAATAGATAGATAGATAAATAGATAGATAGACAGATAGATAGACAGATAGAGGTGTGTGTGTACAGGTGTGTCTGCATTGTGTGCTAAATCATACACGTGTCCCTGCTTTATGAGGACCCCCCCCCTTACTGGCTTGCTGATGGGATTGGGTAGGGGTCAACAGTACCCATCAGTGAGGGGGGGGGGGGGTTCCTGAAGATCCCACTTCCATCTCATCCCCCCCTCCATGTCAGGCGTGTGTCACTTTCATCTCCCGGGCCGTGGATTCGAGGCCCCCCCAGTATGGTGGTCACTTGACCCCTTATGTAATTCCGGCTTAATGCGACGGCTCTGAGCAGCGGGGATTCGGGGCACACGCTGACCTCAGCTGACCCCCGCTGCCCAACACAATGCGCCCGGCCATGTCATTATGCTGCGCTGTCCTCCCCATTTCCTGCGCGATACATGCATGGCACTGTATAAATTGATTTCCAGGCATTGGAAAAGCCTGCTTGGGATCCAGCAGCCTGCTCTCCAAATGAGAAAAAAAATGACAGTGAAAGGTCAGCCGCTATTTTAGAAGATGTTCCAAAAAAAAAGTCTCTGAACACGGAAGGGAAAATATTTATCTACCGCGGTGTGCAAATTCCCGCCCATCGGGACCGTCACCGTGGAACGCTAGCTGACCTCAGAGCAGAGCAGGAATCACCCACTAAGGGGATCATCAATGTAATTCCTTAATTGTTTCACTCTTTACTGTTTTGTATTATTTTCAGTGTTTTTTATATATGTTTTTAAATTATTATTTAAAACTAATTTTAACAAAAAAGCTTGATGCGACTTTTTTTTAATAAATATGAAGTTTGAGTTGTTCTTTAACAGGTTTACTTTACATATTTTTAAATCAGTTTTTTGCTTCGATGTCACAGTTAGATCAGGGTAGCACCAATCCTGCAGGTTAAACCTGTGCGATTATTACGTAAAAAGGCTACACCATTAAACAGGAATGCAGTCAGGTACTAATCATAACAAATGATGCATTTTCAGGCCTGGGGGTTAATTTAATCATAGGAAGGTCAGGGAAGCCTCTCCTTTATCAGGAACGCCGCAGGGTAGACGGGCACATATTTTTCCCGAAAATATAACTGGCCTCAAAGCACGGCAAACTTTTTACACGGGACGCTTGCTTTTCTTTAGTTTTATAGCAGAACAAACTCTCCATTTGTCACGCGGCGGATGTGTGAGTTGTCCGTGAGCGGTCCATAAGTCAGCCTGGTCGGCACAGGCAGCCGACCAGCCCAGCTTTACTGTCTCGTGAGAGAGAGGGACCTTGTGCATCGGTACGCCGCAGTGCACGCGGAAGACAGACAATTTACGATTCCGTGACACCGGCAGAAGGCGTGATTTATAGTTTAATTTGCTGTCGTAATGGACAGAGGATAATAACATGTAAAATATTAATCAATGTGTAGCGACGGCAGACATCATTTGCTAAGCTTGTTATCCGCTGTTCTACCCCTGACCGTGAACAATTAAACTGACGCGCAAAACAAGGGGCGTCCCGAGCGGAACGTGGAACCCACCTCTACGAATCGGCCCAGCCACCCCCACCCCCATGAGACAGCCCGAGCTTGCAGACGCAGCTCTCCTTCCCGAGACCTTTGTTTCCCTCAGACAGGCTTTGCTGACAAATTAGGGGCTTATTACCGGCGGAGGGATATGCTGGGTTAGGGGCTTATTACCGGCGGAGGGATATGCTGGGTGTTTCCACACACGCCCAAACGGCACAGGGACAGGAGACCGAGGCTGCAGGAAGAAGCAGCCCAGCCTAAACAGCAACCCTGTGCCTTTTAAGTCCTTTAATCACACTGCGCATTCAACAGCTTTTACTGTCATATATTGACGGCTGCACTAAAAACAACCAGTATACCAAGCATAAATACGTCTTTTCACATCACTTCCTTTTTATTGATCAGGGCCATTATTTACTATTTTATTTATTTATTTCAAATACTAATAATATGTAATGACTGATTTCCTGGGTGGTAATAGTTTGAATATTTTCCCAGTTTGAATAAAGATCCAATGACAGGTCTGTCTTAACCGGCAAGTCTATGATCAGCTCATTTTTCCCCCCTAATAGTCATTTTTAATGAAAATAAAAACCTCTCTCAGCCTCTCTCTCTGCCCCCCCCCCACATGCCCCCGCTTCTCTGAAAATCCCCTTTCTGTAGGTAAGTGCCCCCCCACCCCTATTTTTTTTTAAGATTCCATCAATGCTCTCTCTGCCAAGGGCTAGCAGGACGCCCGCGATCAGCGCTGTTAGATCTATGTGAGGTCAGCGCGGCAGACGGGCGCCGGTCGGAGAGGACTTAACAAGAACCTTTCAGAAATTCAATTACGGCCCCAGAAATTAATAAATCCTTTCTGTTGGTATGGAACAAAAATTTGTCAACCTGTCCGTTTCTCTGCATCTCCCCCTGACCCCGGTCAATTACATTGCTTGTAAATAGTTTTTATACATGTTCAAATGATTGCTCGCCCTAATGTGCAGTGATCTGTATTCGTCACGCTCAGCGACCCTGGTCGGCAGCGCCACGCCGCCAGCACCCATTTACGCGCCTCTAAGTGAAATTGAAGTTATAATTGATATCAGGGCCATCACCATAATGGGTTCATCATACCGCCATCTAAAATATTAATTTTCTAATTATGGATAAATGATCAGACAAGCTGAGCCAGAACGGGAGACAGGGCCTCTGGGAGTCCGGGCTCTCTGGGTGTGAGAGAAGCTCTGCCCAAAGCCACAAATCTTCCCTAATCTCTGCTGCTGTGTGCTCAGGCTCTATTCGCTCGCATAATGGGTAAATAATAGTTAAGGATCAGGCTGTTAAGCTCAATTTTCTCTCCTCCAGTCTCTCTTTATATTTATGTGTGTGCACGTGTGTGTGCTCCTATGTGCCCGCGCCCCCGCTGTTTTCCTTTGTGTTATGTGCTTTTTTTTTTCTCTGTTCATCCCCGTTATGTCGGCAACTAAATTCAGGGCCTCGGAACTTAGCTGTTACTTAGCAACGGCTTTGTTTACGTGGGACCTGCCCCGGGTGCGAGACGGGGAATGAGGAGGATCTGCGTCCATGGAGTCTATCGTTAAACGGTAAATGTCAAGGCTCAGGATAAATAACGGACACAAATTTCATTCACAGATCATCAATAATTAATTCAATCACATTGTTTCCTGAGTTATCCTATGTGCTTGTACATTAGTACATTAGTGCATGCCAATATATGTATTTGCAAAAAAAAACAACAATCATATATATTCATGTGTGTATAAGATGTACAGTACACGTGTATTAGTTTGTATGTTTACTGTGTTATATAGTTTAAATATGTACCATCCTGCATTTCTATAGTAGATAAACGGGTTGAAGATGGATGTATGTATGTATGGATGGATGGATGGATGATATTGGTACAGTACATATGTATCTTTTTTTCCAAAGGACAACGCCTACTTATATAGGACCACATAATAGAGAGTAAAATATCTTCTGGCAGAATGTAAATTTCTGTTTTATGTGGCAATACTTTCTACTAATTGTTTCCCTGCACCTTGATCCCATAATTAGGACCTTACTAATTATCTAATTACCCAGTAGCAGAAGGGCAGGTTGACGGCAACATTTCAGCCATCGTTCAAAGCCTCATTATCCTTGTGAAAGTCATGACACCCCCCCCCCCCCCCCCCCCCCCGGCCTCGAGATGGTGGATGGGGTGGGGCTTTGGACACCGCAGAGGAGATGACAATCCTAATGAAAAAGAATGTCCCTGCTGCACTGACAGTGTCTCCATAGCTGCCTCCCTCTGGGGGCACTGGATCACATTTTTGTTGATATTGAAGGAACGCTTCTGTAAATCTCTGACGGAATTCCGAAGGCTGACTCACACGGGAGGTGTTTGATAATTTCTATGCATTCAAACTTGGTCATGATGTAATGCTGCCTGCATACTCACACGGGCGTTTCACCTGTGTCAGCGTTGTAGGTTTAACAAAAAAGAAGAAAAGAAATTGGAACTGGTGTAAAATGTGAAATAATGAGGTAACTGCGCAGCAACGCGCGGGGATGCCATGCCAGCGTTGGCATGGCTGCAGCACGACGTGTCAATTACAAACGGCTTGCGTTCAGGCAACCAGTATCGCATTTCTGATCCATGTCTGTGAGAGGGAGACATGCGGGGACTGAAGAGGGTCTGCATGCAATGGCTCCTAGCGACAAGGGCCAGCAGACTCTCTCCTGCTATCCCTCTTTGTTGGACCCATGTCTTGTCGACACGGGGGATGTTTCTCAATACCAGGGATGCAAGGACCGTACTTGGTCTTGGTGAGATTGGTCTTGCTAGCTTGCCTTCCAAGAACGATCTAGGGGTCCAAAGAATCATGTGATTGGTCTCGTTCAGTGAGGATGCAACCTATACTGCCCTCTGTACTTCTGTTCGAGTATTGCAACTGGTCTTTAGCACTGGAAGATGACGTAAAAAGGGTACATAGGAATACAAATACGGTCAAGTATGCGTATTGAGAGACACCTGTGAGCTCAGTCAGTGACAGGTTGAAGCAGCAAGTGGCTCAGTGGTTAAGGAACTGAACATGCCTGGCACTTTGCCCTGATTGCTAAAGTAGATTAGCAGGTAGCTCTCTGAGTAATTCCTCTGTAAGAGCTTAACATTGTAATTAGATAATAATTTATGTTACTTTCTGTGGAGCAGTGAAACGTAGCATCTGGAGGGTGTGCTAGGAAGTAATGGAGCTGAGGAGAGGAGTCAGTTTAGCTGGAAAGGTGTTACTGGTGGTAGAGTTACACAGACACATCCCAGCTGGTATACTGGTAAATCCTTAACACAGAGCTAGGATCGCATTCCACGTAGCCAAGGGAGGAATGAGAATGCAGGCAGTGTCAGCAAACTGTGGCTGTCAGGCAACAGGCAAGTGGCCAGAAGGGGTCCTGTGGTGCTAAGCTCTGGCCCCGGGTTCGATCGAAGCAGCGGGATAGGAGATCAGTTGGTTTGGTGATGCTGGTTATAATAGTAAATAACAGGAGGTCTCAAAGCTCTTCAAAACACATGATTAATTTCCGTTTCACGCTGTGCATCAGCATGCTTTTTTTTTTTTTTTTTTTTTTGTACAAATTTTAAACATTTAGATCCAGGCATCCCTGGGAGGACCAGAGGGCATGTCGGGATTGACGCATAGTTGAAGTAATCATTTAAATGCTAAGTCACCTCACCCAGTGTTTCAGGTCTTAATGAGGCATTAATCGAAATGCATCGTAACACCAGCAGGACTCCATCCGTTGCCCCGTAGGGCAAGATTCATACACCTCTCATTAACTTAAAAAAAAAAAAAAGAAATGCTTTTGTTAACCTATTACTGAGCACAACAACCAGTACTGGTCAAAGGCTATGTGATGCTCAAGGAAAGCTTCATCGCTCGTGGGAATTTTACTTACAAAAATTATGTTCTGAGGCCAGAACTTAAAATTGGTTCAGAGAGATTACCAATTAGATTGTAGAGAAGGTGGGACCATCTGGTTGGTTTGACATTTGACTAATATCCGTTTGGTTATCTCTCCGAACCAATCATTTTTTCATTCTACCCGCAGAACATCTTCGTGCAAGTAAAACTTTTGAACATATTGGCAAAATGCCTTGTACTGCAGTATAGTGTCTGGACAGTATGACCATATGGAAAATTAAATACCGGCCAAGCCTAGTGCTGCCGATGGCCATGGGGCAGGTTGAAAGGCGACATGTGAAGATCGTGCAACTCAAGAAGGAGCCAATAGGAGGCACCGTTGTCAAAACGTGCAATGGTGTGTAATCTGAGACTTTGGAGTACGAGTGGGCAAAGCACAGGGAGGTGAGAGCAAGGTGGTGAGCAGGTTCCTAGCCCTGTTTTCCCAGCCATGTGACATTAACAGTAAATACCAGTGAACAAACAATCAAAGTCATGGAAATGGCAATTTAGTTTAATTACACTGCTGTTATAAGACGTATCATTAAGCATCATTAATTGCACCTTACAATTGATTTAATGAAGCAGTGCTTAGCAGGAGTTTCCTCTAAATATTTACACGCTCTTTCCCTCCTTTCTCTTAGCCGGCGAGGGGGTTCCTGGGACTGTTAGCGGTGAGACGTTTCCATTATGAGAATTAAAGGCTGTGCTAATTAGCTGGTGAAATCCCAACCGTATGGCCTGACATTCAGCTCTATCAACAGACAGAGCAGCTTCACGCACGTAAGACGTGCCTGCATATCCGACGTAGATAATAATTAGGGGCATTTTCAATTTTAATCCCCAAGCGCACAATGCTACCTTTACATATATGTATTTTAATGGCACATCATTTATGAATGTTACGGAGATTACACCGAGATGGTTGGCAATGCATATTTGATGCAATAATTAGTGGAATGTGAGGTGGTGCGTAAGTTTTTTGTGGAGTGTCAGTGTAAATGTCACAGTCCTTAATGTAGCACTTTTGCATGAATATGGCTGGTGATGCTTATTTGTCTCCTTCGTTGAGTACGCAGACGGTTGATCGTGATTTCGTTGAATGCAACTTCCACCTGCTTACTTAACTACCTGTTTGGTGCCCCAGAAGCGCCACCTCAAATTCAGCAACAGGAAGACAGCCGTGTGAACCGATTTTTCTCTGTTACGGGAGACTCGTCACAATTCACAAACTCCTCTTCATGAAATGTACTTGTGCATCTTGCCTGTGGACACCAGGTCACATACTTCTTAAGTTAAACTCGCATGCGGAGCTTCACAGCTTTGCCGGTCCTGACAGGGAGACTTGCTGTTGTACCCTTAAGCCAGGCAATTAACTGTAATTGTACTGTACATTTAAACTGCTTTGTAAAAGGCACTTTGCACAGAAATGGGGAATATCTGTAACACGAATGTAACATGCTTTGCCTCTGTGTGATCAGCAGCATGGAACACGTGGGGGACATGGTGCTGAGGGCGCCCCCTACCTCCTCAGTGGCCGTCTACAAGCTGCTGCTGTCCTGCTTCATCCTGCACTCTGTGGCCCAAGGTGAGTTACACCCCCCCTCCCCATCCTTTGGTATTGAAACTTTTTCAGACAAACATACATAGGCTGCTCTCGAGATCTTCAGATTTCTGGTGTGTAAATTACCCTTTTCCTTCAGATGTAGATCACAGAAGCCGTAGTCAGTGTTATTTATTTATTTATTTATTTATTTTTTTGACACCTGTTTTGTAGGGATAATGAGTCAGAGCAGAATAGAGAGGCAAACTGGTTAATTTACAGGGCTGGTTGATATGAGTAGCTGGCAGTCATTAGTACAGGCAGCCCTATGAGGGCGCTGTGGTGGATCAGGGCTGCGTGGAGTCCCTCGCATCTCACCTGTGCTCCTCTGTGTCCCCGTCTCCTGGCTTACTAAACCCTGGGAAGGGCCCTCTGACGATGAAGCAGGCAGCTGCTTGCTCCAGGACGCCAGCCTAATCGAGGCTGATGGTCCCGCTCTCTGTCGTCAGTCCCACGCTAATGATGGCAAATTCCTCGCTATGGGTGGCCTTGCCCTCCCCTCCTCCTCTGGGAGCGAAGGGGACCACTCAAGCTGGCTGCAGGTCAGCCATGAGGCTTGAATTCAGAGACACTTTCTTAGACACTGGCTTCTCTTCAAACACCCCAATCATCTAGGTTCCTTGGCAACCAGGTACTTACTGATTAAAGCCTAACCTCCAAAACAGTCTCGCCTCCTGTCATATGATGGTGCGATTAACAGCACAAATAAATAACCTCATTCCTAAGCACTTTGAATGCATGTGATCACGTGCACGTTTATTTAAAGTGACCCTTCGTTAAAATAGCTCTCCTCATAGATTACATTGCTGTTTCTCGACACTTGCAGTCATTACAGATTGTTTTCTAGAATTATAATCATCAATGTTACACTACTCCTCAGCATTGTGAGTAATAATCATGAGTGGCAATCAAGCACTGATGTCGAACTTTTCCCTTAAACAATCCATCGACTGAACATTAATTTACTGAATATTCTGAATAGCATCTACTAATCAATGTCTTTACATATTTCGCCCTAAATCCATCATTGTCAGACTGATACTGTTGTAAGATCTTTCCTTAAAAAAAAATACCATATATATTATCCTAAATATATTTGACAGTATTGTAATTGCACTTCAGCCATGTTCTAAAATAAAAATGTCACTATTTTAATGGTAATCCAGTCATATCCAATTACAAATGGATTGTTGTCTTGGTAACAATTCCACAAATCTTCATAATTCTATTACGGTCCCAGTGAAAATCTGAACTCATTCCTTCATAAATCCGTGATTGATCCAGGACTGGGGCAACGATGCTGATTTGCTTGTTCCTCCACTTGTTCCCCACAGCCTTCAACCAGCCTCCACGATTCCAGAACTACTTCTTTCAGACGTACCTCCTGATCTATGAAGACACCCCCGTGGGTAAGTCCAATCTGATTGGTTATCGCTCTGAACCAATCATTTTCCTTCTATGGTTAGAACATTTTGATGTAAGTAAAACTCCCATGAGCCAAGAAAACCAGTGTTCTACCCTCGAGCCTTAAATGGCGTGTGATCCTTGTTGCTCTAAGTAACTGCCCGTCTTTCCCACCTGCTCTCGCTCATCCAAGTGTCTTTCTGCACTTCGGATCTTCTCTGCTTGGCTCCTTCTCACCTTGCCATCTTTGGTGTTGGTGTATGGTAGCATGGAACCAGGAGGAAAGTGTCCCATTCCTTTTACCAGCTTCATTTTTCGATTTTGTCCCTCGTTCATATGTTTATGGTTGCCGCGGTGACTGATGGGGTCCTTTGCGCAGTTGTTTTCACACTTAGAAAACAAAATGGGCTGACCTCATGTATCCTCTTAATCATCAGACTCTGTGCTCTCCTGGCCATATCCTGCCTTTTATCTGTAAACTCTGCATGTGCACCCCCACCCTCCATCTGTCTCATTGTAGATCTCTCTAGTGGTCTCCTTCCAGGCACTGGGGCGATCAGAGGAGTTCCTAATCTTGTATGATTTACCTCTGTAGAGGCGACATTTCCACCCCATCTGGGTCACTTAGTTAGATGCAAGAAATGCCCCCTCTTCTGTCCATAGTAAATGTGCGGTGCACAAATGGTAGGCGAAGGGGAGCATGTGGTGGAGTGGTTTGACCAGACTGGAGGTCAGATCCATGCTCTCTGACATGCGGGCAAGAGCTGACCTGCAGATTGTACCCTGTGAATGACAGAGCTGAAATCCTTCAGCATCACCGGGAATAATGTGGGTAGTGCTGCGTTCCTCACGCACAAAGTCCTTAGAGTGGTCACATAATTAATCGTCAAGAGGCTTAATTATTCTAATTGCTAAATGAACTGCATTTACTTCAGTTATATACTGTTAGCAAAGTTATGCATTTATCTTAGAGAATGGGGACTTTTAACTAACCGTTTAATTAGTATCGCTAATGTTGAACTCAGTATTGCTGGAAACTGGAATGGTCTTGTGTCTGAAAATGCGCAGACCATTTGATACAATTTCTATTTTGGCATCTAAATACTTGTCTGCAGTTCCTACCAAAGAACTTTAGCTCACTCCAGACAACAGAAGAATGGCCCCCTCCACACTGAAACGGTACATTGTCTGACCTGCCCCACCCAAATTAATTGCAGTCTGAAGGAAAATTTAATACCACACTCTGGCACCCCCATATTATTCTCTTACCAGTATACAGTACTGTGCAAAAGTCTTAAGCAGTCACCGAGTATGTTTAAGTGAACTTTATGCTGGTGTAAAACTACAATGTCTGGCAAAATGTATCAGTTTAAACATCTCAAAACCTCCTAAAGTCACCCCAGTATTGCAGCAACCATCCAATACACCCTTGTATTGCTAATCAATATCTGTTATTTAACTGATTAAGTGAATTTTTTAATCAATTGGGCTGGGAATGAAATGTCGTTGACCCTTCCATACCAGGAAAAACTGTGTTTAAAAAAAAAAAAAAAAAAAAATGTTTTGGTTTCCTTAGTAAGTGCAGTGAGCATATGAGTGGAGCAAAGCGAAAAGATTCCAGAAATGTGAGAGACAAAGACCACTGCGAGATCACTGCAGGGTCACTGCGAGATATCATGCAAGAGGCTGCTGTAAACACATTCCTCGTCCTCCAAATCAGCACTCTACATACTACACATATTTCATGCATTTGAGTTGCTTCAGGTGTCATTTGCTGGCCTTTTGCAAGACCCATTTAATTTCTCATGCAGACCCCGGAATATGAAGAAACTGATGAGTAAAATCTAGAATTGGGTGGAAGGGGGGGGGGGGTCAACTGGACATGGGTGTTGAGA
>JABFEA020000067.1:14097926-14109716 GCA_019775915.2 Cyphomyrus plagiostoma | reverse complement strand
CTTCCTTTCTTTCTCTCCCCTGCCTCTTTCTTCCACTTTCTTCCTCCCTTCCTCCCTCCCCGCCCCCCCTCCCCCCCCCCCCGCCGGCCCCCCGCCCCCCCCCCCCCCCCCCAGGAGCCTTGACAAGGGCCCACCAATAATATGATCACGGTAGAATCCAAGATCACATCGATATAAGCACCGATCCTATTGGCCACTGAATACTGAGCTCGTCCATATATATATATATATATTACCCCTCCTTCAGCACCTGAAAAACACAATACCTGAATATGTGATTGTTCATGTGGGAGTGACAGGTCTCATTAATTAAAGCCAGCATGTTCTTAAATCAGTTCGATGTCTGTGTACAATGGGTGTGCCATCATGAGCGAAGTAATAGCAGTATTCACAGCGGAGCTAGTCAAAGACCAAAACAGGGCCATCTGGTCTCTCAGTAAGTCACGGAAGGGGGCAGGAAAACTGGCTGGTTAAAGCTAAATGAACCCAAGATGGTGGCAGGGAGCAGGGGTCAAGGACCGGATGGGTTCAGATCAGGACTCCCTGGAGAGGACAGCCTTTGACAAGAAGAAGAGATTTAAATGCGTTCGACAGCCACCGTGGCCCAGGGCCAAGACTCACAGCCTGCACTGTCATTGCTGTAAGCTTTTAAAGGCCTCTGGCTTGATTAAGGGAGGCAGAGCAGCTGGCCCCCTGCTTCATCTGCCCCAAGCGTGACGGACAAACTGGAGCCGCCCGCTGTCCATGGTGCTGCCCCCCCGCTCTGGAGGTTGGCCGCCGTCCGTGGTGCTGAATACCCCCCCACCACTCTGGAGGTCGCCCGTTGTCCCTGGTGCTGCTGGGTGTCAGACCCTAACTAACTGGAGGAGCTACACAGCTCTTGCTGCCTTCTGGTGCCTGAACGCTCTACAGGAACCGTGTTTTACGGAGGTGGCTTCAGCTGCTTATATGTTTTATAAATTATGTTGGTTCTGATGACCTGTAAACACTCATAGGTGTTATGTGTATGTAGCACTTTTAAAGACATATTGACCAAAATTTACAAATAATCTGTAACCCATTTCTTTGATTAAAAAAAAAAAAAAATCTACTGAAGATAAAAAAAAATAAAAAATACTTGTCCAACCAAAAATATCAATCAATAGGTCAGTTAATTTCTTTGCTTATTATTATTATTATTTAAGTTTAATGTAACTTATTTTCCATTTATTTCTTATGGAAATAATTGAAATAGGAACGCATGACATGGACTGTATAATCTGATCAAAATTACCGTTCAGAGTTGTTAAAACAGTACGATAGAACAAATTGGTTTTAATTCGATAGCTCTAAGTGGCATGACTGATACCTCATAATGGAGCCGCACACATCCTTGGGTAAGTAACATTGTTGTGGTTTTAATCTGTGCGTGACCCATACCTGTGAGTGGGACATACGTGCGGTAACTATCATTACGGCATCCCAGGCTTGAATCTGCACGTCTCTGAATACAGTCAGGTGACAATCGGAAAAGGAAACCAGAGTGTACATTAAGAGGGATTTTAAACACAAGCCTTAAGTCTCTTCACTACCAAAATAAGTGAAGAAAAATACTGACACGAGGAAATGGTGTGAAAATAATGAGGCATGTTTTAATGCAGGAGAAAACGTTTCGATGTGAGACATTTTCAGTTCAGTCAGTTTTTTATTTTTATATTTTCACCTGATTTTTCCAAACATCAAAGACTTTTCTTGGGTGGGTGAGGGGCGGAGGGCACCTGGCAAACCGCTGTGGAGCATCGTGATACAGAGTGGGGGTGCAGAGTCAGCGATGGCTCCACAAAAACCAAGGAGGTGACATCTTCTGATGACGCCACGTGTCTGCAGCAGTCTGTGCATGTCTGGGTAAGGCCCTATTTGCAGCCGTGAGTATAACTCCCAGCACGACAGTGACAGGCCAAAATATGTAAATTTGTACAGGTAAAGCTAGTTAAACTGATACTAAACAACAGCAAACTTCCACTGAGTTTATTCCAGCTTCCTCAGGTCCGTTCTCTATAAAAAAAAAACGGACATGCAGTCACGTGTCCGCCTATCATCATTGCAAGGTCACAAGAATGTCATTGAATGTTTAGGTCTGGTTCTGTAGGTGAGGAGAGGTTCTAAAGGGGCCGGTTCTCGTCAGTCTTCTTTCGCTGCAGTGTTCATTGCACTTTTGTGTACAGCTGTGCAGATGGCATATGATGTAACAGCTGAACTCCAGACCACGCACTGGCGTGATGAGGAAAAGCAGACTCGGGGGGCCACAGTGGGGGCATTCCGGAACACTGCATTAACCTGCTCCCCACTGGGGCTGAACCAGACAAAGACTGATACATGGAAGCCCTGTCCCTCACCCAAAATGTGTTTCCCCAGCAGTGTTGTACACTATGTTTAACACCCCAACCCTTTCCTGTCCCAGGTTCTTCTGTGACCCAGCTGAGGGCTGTGGACCCGGACGAGGAACCGCTGGTGTACGGGGTGGTGGGAGAGGAGGCCATGAGATACTTTGCAGTGGAAAGCAACACCGGAGTGGTTTGGCTAAGGCAGCCCCTGGATAGGGAGGTGAGGACCCGCACTTGGGTATTCGGGGGGTTGGAGCCAGTGTACCTTTTATAGCAGTAATTATTATGACGGTTAAAGAACTGCACTTGTTGGAGCATTTCTCTTGCCCCATTGATAGTGGCTTAAACTAAATGTCCTAGACTTAGACATATGGACAGGATGTGGGTTGTTCAGTGCATTACTAGATTTGTCCCGCAGCTATTGGTCAGCGAACCATGATGTCATAGCTATGTAGCTTCAGGGGGGCTATGCGTAAGTTCTAGCTATCTTGGGTGAAGGAGTACTGGGGTGTTCCTCAATATGCGTACTGCATACCTGCATATCTCTTATACGTCATTTCCCATTGCCAATGACCAGTTCCAATAATCAAGAACAGAAGTACAGAGGCCGGTAAAAGTCCCTCAAAGTCGTTCTTGCCCTGTTTCAAATATCAACGATACATCGGTTGCATTCTCTCAGAACAAGACCAATCCCATGATTCATTGCAGCCCTAGTACCTTTTTGGAAGGCAAGTTAGCAAGTCCAAAAGTGCGGCCTTTGCGTTCCTGGTATTGAGAAACACCCCCTGGTTATCTTCCTGATTCCTGGTACTTGTATCCTGCTTCACCATGATGCTTTTTAATGTACTGCTTTTTTTTCCAGGCCAAGTCAGAGATGCAGGTGGCGTTCACAGTCAGTGACAGCCAAGGGGTGCGTACCGAGACCGTAGCTCGGGGTAGTGGCGGGTCACACAGCACCAAGTTCTCATGCATTTACAAGTTCCAGAATATTTTCTTTCTCCTAATTTTGGATCAGTTTATCCCGCCCTAACATCCAGCGCACAAACTGGTATGTCATCTCACACCATGGTACCCATATTTGATTTTTTGCTGAAATAATCAATCTCTATCAATGATTCGTATATATTACACTGTAGTCTTCAATATAGAGGAAAAAAGAATCCAAAATGTATATTTTACAGTGTTTCATCCGATTTTTCAAAACACCAGCTGGCGTTTCATAGAGCTCTTGTCAACAGTATCAAGGTTTCATGATGAGTCCTTTTAATATTCCTTTTAAAAATTGATCAGTTTCTTACAGCAAGGCCCTTATTTCAAATTTCTGCACTGCCCTAAATTGACTGCATTCCAGTTCATTTATCTGGCCCTGTCTTGACTCCCAGTTAACATTCTCTCAGGTGGGACATCCCCTTACAGTGAAGAGCTCTAACTGTGACTGACCTTGATATAGGGATAATTAACTAATAACTGGCTGACTGTGTCGAGAACAACAGCATGTGCAGTTTTTAGCAGGACAATCCCACACAGTATTTCCAGGATAAGAAATGCGCCACATGAAGCTAGGGATGCATTGGAGCATCGGTAGTCCTGCATGCAGTCTTTTACTTCATCTGCTTCTTTTTCCTCTGCTTCTTTTCCCAGGTAGTGAAAGACACAGTGAACGTGCAGATCGGGGATGTGAACGACAACGCGCCCACCTTCTACAACCAGCCGTACAACGTGCGGATCCCTGAGGTACTGAGCCCGGGACCCCGCGCATGGCAGCTAACCTGCACGTGTGCTGTTCTGCCCTGACACTGTGACATACTGTATGGGTGGCTTGTGGGTCACTGCCTGGGTTAGGAAAGGGTGGGATGCACTTAGCTGAACCATATTTTTCCAGTTTAGACCCATTGTTAGGGTCTCGGCTTGAGATGGGAATGGAAAACTGGTCAGTTATACATACAGCTGTTCATCATTCTAAATGATAATTTTATCATTTAGAATCATGGTATTCTAAATGATAATTTTAAAGTAATTATTATAATTCCATAAATAAAGCTGGCATTTTGTTTAATGGTGCCCCATTTACCATATTGACTGTTTAAGCCGTGTTAATAAGTGCATTACCCTTTGAACGCTGGTTATTATTTTGGCTGTGCGTGAGTGGGTGGGTGGTCTGTGTGGCTGCCTCGTTATTCACAGTGTTTTCACACAAGCTTGCGGTTCTGCCTCTGTTCCCGCCGGAGAGGCTCCTCCGCATGGAATCCATCAGCACTAAAACTGCTCCTGGGATGCACACGGTCATTTCCAACCTGAGAGACCTGGGGGTCTGAAACACTCTGGCCCGCGCTGCTGCAAATACTTAGAGGCAGGACTGTAACTTTGATCGGAGGTCAGCGGGCATCATGTTTCATTTGTGGGCCGTTTACAACAGTGGCTGTGTTGAATGTTCTTGCCCAAAGTATCCAACGGATATGCAATGAGGTTGCATTACAATAATCTGTGGTAGTTATACCTGATTTTCCTTCTTTAATATAACCCTAAAGAAAGTTCATTCATCCCTTCCTCTCCTTCGTTCCTCATCCCTATATCACATGCTCACTTCATTTCTCTCTTCTCCCTACATTCCCCACTGTGTTTACTTCCTTGTACACTTCCTGTTTTCTCCTCTGTTCTTCTCTTCTGGCCCATTCTTCTCTCTTTCTTCCTCCACTCTGCCTCTTCTTTTTTTTTTTTTTACTATTGCTCTTCCACTCTGCCTCTATAAGTTAATCCTCCGCGCAAAAGGATCTGGCACAGGAGAGAGAAAGAGAGGGAGAGGAAGAAAGAGACCATCAAACGGGACTTAATTTTTAGGGCGCGTACGCACTCCGCCGCGCTGTGCTTACACTGCCAGCCTGCTCCCCACTGCCCGCCCGCCCGCCTGCCTTTACAGAAACTTCAAAGTCCTCCTCCGCCGCCGCTATCTCAGCCTCAGCCGAGGAAACCAAGTAAACAAACATGGGGGTGGGGGGGGGCGCTGCAGGCCCCCACTGCCCGTCGCTGTGCCCAGGGTGACAGCCTGACAATGGCCATTCTCATACAGGCCTTTGAAATCCAATAAGGCTGCTTCTCTAAAGGAAACGCGTGGTGGAATGTATGATATTACCCTGACTGACCCATCAGGTAGAAATGATCACTCTTTACTCTTAAATGGTTTGATCCGAATACGAATTAAATTACAAATATTTTTTTTACAATTGCAGGCAAGCCTCGACTGTAAGTAGTCTGTTCCATGGTCTCATATGTAAGTTGAATTTGACTGATGTTGGACTTACATCCTCATACTAATCAGCACCTTATAGCAAAAACATACCATGAGTATTATTACTAAAGAACATATAATAAATAAATGCAACGATAAAGTGTGAATTTCCATTTATGTGTACATAGTACTTCCTAAATTCTGTAGGCCTTGATCTAAAGACTATGGTCTAACGTGCACAGTGTGAGCTCATTTACGATGTGTCCAACCCGCTTTTGCCAGTGCAACAGCAGAAAAATAGTCACACTGCCAGACATGTGGCCCAGAACAGTTATAGTTGGTTTCATAATTAGTTATGCGTTTTTGTGGTGTGTCGTGCTATAAACCAGTCGGTTTGGTCTCCCGATCCCTTTAAGAGCTAGGTGTGCTTCCACCTTGGCAGACTGCTGTTATAATGGCATTTCTGCATCGTAGTGGAAAAGAACACTTCTCTGCAAAGGTAACAGATTTGCTCGTGCGGGAAATGAAAGCGGGCAAGCAACGGCAACTTTATGGCAACGGCAGAATTCCACCAAAGCTCCCTGAGCTTCCTAATTTAATAATAGTGATGTATAATAATATTATTATACAATGCTGTACAGTACTGAACTCTCTCAAATAAAAGGTAGCGTATTCTGACATACATTAGTCTAATTATCAAAAGATGATATAGTAATGAAAAAATATGTGTCAAGGGATGACAGAGCAATGAAAAAACAATGAAAACACATAGGCTTCTGTTACACATTTTACTATGAATAATATAGAAACATGTACCTGTACATAACCAGTAATAAGGGAATGTTTTTATTAAAATATTGCTTTAGATATGAACCGTTTCTGGAATTCTGACACTCTTTATTCCAGATAACTGACACCACGATTACCAAAACTATTAAGACACATATAACTTAAAATATTTTGATCCACACCTTAACGATCTTTCACATTGTAACCTTTTTATTTTTAATCCTTTGCATGTTTGCACGCTGCTATGCATCTCTGTGTGTGTAATGGTACTGTGCATGCGACTATGTAATCGCATATTACTGTCTCCATAGCACACCTTTTAAAAAGCAGTGAAATCTTGCACCATTGACTTTAGACCAGGTTTTTGTTGATCAAAAGCACAGTCGCAAATGCTAACAATGCACCTGACTCCACCTTATTTTAAGTACAACATGCCGACGGTCACTCAGATGGATGAAGGTAAATTTGCTAGTTAAACAGGGGCAAATGCTAGCAAGGTCTTCTGCATTGTGCTTAGTGCTGCTTTTCCCGGGTGTAAGATAGGGCTCTATGTATCCCAAATATTTCTTGGATAATTCCAGATTTACTTAAGTTGGTTTTAGGTTGTTCTTGATGCATCGTGGGATGTGATGTGGGACAAGCTGTTCTTTCAGCCCATATTTTGACATGCATGAGTGTTCTGTTGTTAAAAAGCTATAGGCAGATAGTTAAAACTTTGTCTAAAGGTGTTTAAATTGACCCAAGTAGACAGGTAGATTTCTCACTTGCTGGATCATGTTAAATGACACATATGAAATATGCATCGGTCTTCATGGGGTAAAAAACGACGATTATTCCGTTGTTCCCCCGACATCTCTGCCCGACCCAGGCTGCATGTCCCCGATCCGTACGGCTTCATTACCCACCCGACCTTAAGCATCCTCCGCCAGTGAGAGCCAAGCGCCACATCAGTCCATCAAACTGTCACTCGCGCGGGATGCCGCGGTAATGGCCCAGTCGCAGGGCGCTGGGTGAGCGGCCGTCGCAAGAATTACAGCCGCGGTCACTGCAGGTGCGAGACAAGGGCGGGACACGCGGGTCTGGTCCAGACAGAACCGGAGCCAGAGAGGGTCACGGTGTTAAGGGCATTACTGCGGGAGTCAGAGAGAGAATCAGATAATGAAATGTACACAAAGCTACAGGGGGATATGAATGTCCCATAGGCGCAATATGTCCAATAAGCATAGAGGGCGGGGCTTGGGTGTAGTGCATATAAAAATAGAGTAATGCATTATTCCCCACGTTCAGTGGGGTTTGGCAGACTAGTCGATGTGCTTGTGGGTCGTATGGTGAGACAGCAGCGAGACTGTGTAAGGAAACGATCAGTCTGCATCCAGTATGCAAATATTGTTCCAAATATTGTACAAGAAAATGTGCCTGTGATCTCTGTGTGTCTTTTTAGCATCTGTGTATATGTTTAATCCTACACTAGCTGCTAAATTAAAAGATGCTAATCACTTCATTAATATTTCCTCGATTTGGAGCACCCTCCTCCTCATACTCTGGCTGCTCTCTGACAGGCCCTAGTCTGGTCTTTCATAAGGAGTGCCCATCTGAAGGCGGTCCTTGCTTATATGGTGTTCAAAGGGGGACACTGAGTTCCAGGGACCCTAAATAGCCCTGCTATATGCAATGATGGAGTTATCATCTCTCACTGAAGATTAGTACCATTTCAAAGCCTTGTCTCATCCAAGAACATTTGGTTGGATTTCTGAAGCCGGTGTTTGATTTGGATGTTAATTTCTGCACACTGTTCCCAAAGGCAAGGATGAATATCCACATCTGTTCTGTTTTCCCTCACAGGAACCCAGTGATAACAACATTGCAGAAAAGTGTTGTGCTATGTAGCCATTACTGTCATTAATGTGATGCGGTCAATCTTTGAGTGAGACTGAGATCGGTAATGTCCTCTGAGCTAGAGCGTGATGATGCACAGTATCTGTACCGCGATTTACCCCAGCATAGGCGCTGATCGATGTCAGTTCTGGGGTCATCTTCCCCTCCAGTTTGACATGGAAGTTAGATGAAGTAGAAACATTCTGGGAGGATCTGGGGTGGGGTCCACCGCTGACCCTAGGAGAGACTGAGGAACGAAAGAGACCGAGGAGAGAAAGAGAGCCCAATCGAATCTCCCCATGTGTCCGCCTGAAACCTTTTATCTGTCTGCCTGGATTAGTTACATTTATATATCTGCCAAATAGCTCCGTGGCATTGGGTGGAAATGATTATGTTGAGCCTGGACGTTTTTCTTACCTAGTGGTGTCATATCGAGGACTTTTCCAGATGGATCTTATTACCGTCAGCCTTAGTTTCCAACATTACGGAGATGGCTCTATTTATGAAAACCCTAATCCAAGCAGTTATGTACACTTGACAGATATTATGAAAGATTTTGACTTTGAATTCTCATAGCTCCACATAGTAGGGCGCATATATATGTACATATATACAAACAGAAATGTGTGTATATATATATAGTACATATATATATATTTTTCCACTGTATAAAAATTATTTTCCAAATCTGGTGTGATTTTCAATATATATATTTTTTTAAGGTTTTTAATTTGACCTTTCTGTTAGTTCATGCATTATTTGCTGGGAATCTGAAGGGGAAAAAAAGATTTTAGCAAACTTTTAGAAGTGGTTTTATTTGGAGTGCAAGGTAATGCAACATAACCCCCCGTCAGCGTTCACGGTGGGGAGTTGTGAAGATGTTTTTAATTGGTGGGTCCTTAAATAACATGCACGCCTCGCAGATGCAGCCCCAGCCGGGCACGACACTGGTGTTTCCGGCTCCGCCTGCCGCCCGGTCCACGCCCACCGCTGGCATTACCCTTCTGGGCCCACCATGGTCTACCACTGCTCGCTGCTGGTCCCTCCGCACTGCCTGCTGGTTCCAGGCCTCCCTTCCTGTCTGCTCCTTCATTCGTTTTTACTGTCTTCCTCTTCCTCTGGCATCCTGGCGAGTACGTCCACCTGTATTGTCTCGCGTTACATTTTTTTTACTATCGGCATTTCTCTTATATTGTGAGATTCATCAGTGCTTCAGTAATTAACATGTCGACCAGACGAACACCGCTGCTGCCCCTTTTGCTACATTTTGGATACAAGATCCCGTTAATAAGGGGAGACAAATAAGTACATAAAATCTAACCTCGTTTGGCCGCGCCCTCGTTTGACACGTTGGTGGGCGGAGCTGTTCTGACGGGCCACTCAGCAGACCCCACATCAGAATGTGAGAGATTTGCAGTCATGTCTTGGCAGTCCTTTGGGGCGGATTACTGTCAGCGTGATAATGACGGGCGTCATCCGTCCTGGGACTCGGGGCAGTACTTGGGTACACAGAAGCATCCGCGAGCAGAACGCAAAGTCAAAATACATTGAACTTGGAAGGAAACATTTGTGTCAGCTATTTAAATACTGAAATCTGACTTGGGAGGGCCTGCTTAAAATAAATCAGAGTCATTTTGGCCTTTTCAATAATTGTGATGTATTCACTTGACAGGTTTTAGAGTTGCTTAATGTCACTGTCACAAGAAATTCCTGAAGACCTCCAGAAAAAAAACTAGGGTTATGACACTATTTGGAAAGCTCTGGGGAGTCTTACCATTCTGCCAATGATCATGGCGCAGAATAGTGCTTTCAGTCGGGAGGAACTTCGGAATGTCGTGCAGGGATCTGCCGGATTGTTTTGTCTTACGTGGTGGTCGGTGGTCCTGACATCAACAGCGGAAAGACACTGACCCACCTGCTACAGCATCAGATGGCAAATACCTGAACAAGAATGCAAGAACACCCAGGCGCATGAATCCTGAACTCCTCTGTGTCCCACAAGAGTTCTAGAACACAGAGCTGCTGGACAGGTGGGCCAAACTTTAAACTTGATAGAAGATGTGGGGTCCTGCCTTTCCCCCAAAGATTAAGTGTAATGCTGGTGTTGTTATGGTCATGGAGAACTCCGCAGCATTAGAACATATCACTGATGGAGCTGTGAAGTTTTGTTGCGTGTCAGATAACTGGCATGAATAAAACCAGGTTTATCAGTGAGATTAAAATGATTTTTAATTGAGTCAGTGATCTTAAAACTAAGAAGTTTCTGGATCAACCTAGGCAGAGTCTAGAGCTAAACCCCATGGAAATAATGTGCCAAGGCCTGAAATTGGCAGATTATAACTGTAACCTCCAAAATTCACTTTAAATTGTGCATGTAGGAGTGACCCCCCCCCCCCCAGTGCCTCGGGAGACTGATCAGCAAACAGGAAGCGCTTGACTGCAGGCACCGCTGCTGAATATGTCATGTCGATTCTTTCACACAGGGACTTTGGCTGATGCGTAGCTTTCTTGACTAAACAAGTGCTGTGTGTTTTGAAGTGTTATTCTGTCAGTCTTTTCTGTTTTATCTGCCCAGTCCTGGCTGAAGATCTGATAACATTCCGTGGCAGAGACACGAAAACGTGCCGGAGACCTCTTTTCACTCATACCATGCTATGATTCTCATGCATGTCTGTTGGTACAAATGTCGCCCAAGAGCGAAAAATGTACACAGGACAAAAGTGAAACTGTGAAAATTGTGCAGCTTGGTCTTGTCCTGAGGCATGCACCCCCTCCCCTTCCCTGTCTTCCTCCTCTCTTCCTGTCTTCTACATTTAACTTGTCCATCGTCATCTTCCGCGTGATAATCGCCAAAGCCCACTGAGCAGAAGGAGCACCTTGTCGGGACGCGTGCCTTAAATGGCCTCGTCAGTGAGGCAGGGCCTCATTTGAGTGGCCATCAAAGGCCTCAGGGTGGAGTCTGATGCCTCACCCAGCCTTCGCAGACGCCATTAAACCCCCGCACCTCCTGGATAAATCAGCCTGTCATTCTGTCTTTATTTTTTCCACTCTTTTGCGTCCCCTTTACCCCCCACCCATCTCCAGTGTTTTTTTTTTTATCCTCACCTCCCCTGCATGTATATATGCCGGTTATGTATTCTGACAAGGTTGTGATTAACCTGGGAAATCATTTTGTCGGCTGCCAATCTTTGTCAGGATGCTGGCAAAGGTGAGTGCATGAGCATCTTCCAGGTCCAGCACATCAAAACTACAACCACCCTGTTGTTTTTTATTTTGGTAGGGGTGGGGTGGGGGGGGGGGGATCTTCAGCTAGCTTGTGAGTCCATTAGGTACTGAAGGCTTTAGTGAGAAGAGTGAAATAAATAGAGGTCTATAAATCCCCGACTCAAACCATTAGCCTGCCCACCACAGAATCCATCAGCTTCAAGAGACCCCGATTCCTCTGTATGCAAATCTCTCCCCCTTTTGTGTTTCCTCATCCGTGCATCTCTGGGGGGGGGGGGGGGGGGGGGGGGGGGGGGGGGGGGGGGGGGGGGG
>JABFEA020000067.1:14058266-14069483 GCA_019775915.2 Cyphomyrus plagiostoma | reverse complement strand
AAGTCTCATTAGTTCGATAATTGAGATAAATGCGGTTTTAATTGCGCGGCCGATTGGGGTTAATGAACGGGAGGCTGGTGGGGCGGGGGGTACGTTTCACTGTCCCCCCCCCCCCCCGCTGTCTATCGCTGTTCCGCAGCTGATCCTGCACTTGCAGATTATGGCTGATACGCTTCATAAGAGCATCACACAGTTTTTTTTTTTTTTCCTTTTCCCGGGCGTCTCCCTTCGGGATCGAAGCTGCGCTCTCGACATGAGCTGGGGTCGTGCGGCTGATAGGCCACGCGGTTCTACGTGACAGGCCCCGGGTTCCCTGGGTTCCAGGCTGCAGTGCCGATATCTTCCCTCCCTGTGGGTTTCCTGCACTTTGAGAGATAAAAGCAAATACGTGCACCAGGCTAATTGACATGGAGCCTAATGCGCGGTACTCACTGTGTTTGCAAAGCGAATTCCGTCTTCCCGCAGAATTCCACCCCCCCACGTCATCATAACTCACAGTTTGGCCGAACTCCACACAGCGGCAAGAAGAAGGCGGCATGCAGAAGTTTAAGGTCAACGTCCATTATGTTTTATGACCCGTCAAAAACGTGAATGCCGGCAAAGCGCGCACTCTGTTTATTTTCCGCCACGCGACGTAGCCATCGCTCATCCGCGATCTGTCCGTGGAGCCACATTATTCCCTTGGCAGTGGATCAGCGGCCTAAAGGGACAAATTAGGAACGTGGCGTGCTGATGGGTGGTTAGTCCTTGAGAAGCGGCGGTGTGGTGGTGATCCTGCATGGCTTAGCTGGGGGCTTTTCCGGCACGGCGATGCACCTGCACCGTAACTAGATGGGGGCTCATTCTGCAAACCTGTAGGATGTAGTATTTAATGGACACTAATGATGTGAAAAATCCCAGGACCGGGGATTTTCAGTTTCAGTTCTCTTTTGTAATCTCATTATTCAACTAATAAATATTCAAATGGGGCTTTATGGGTTAAGTCTCTCTTATAATAACCAGAATGTTGTTTGTTCGAATCCTGAGACCTTCAGACTGATGTTGCCACTGGTCTCATAACCCCCACCAAGGCCCTTAACCCCCACTTCCAGCAGAGCTGCAAGCTAGCTGGCCTTGTGTTGTGACCCCAAAGCTCACTCTCAGCTGTACATGTGTCTGTGAGTTATGCAGAGCGTGATGGGGCTGGAAGAAAGGAGTGGAGATGGAGATGTATTGGATTATTACTAAAAAACGATTTCTGATACCCATGTGTAACGTTCCTCTATGTTCCTGTGTCGTGTTTTGCATCTAAATGCTAAGAATATTTAGCTTCTCCTCCTGCTTGACCTGTTCTGTGACAGAAGAGTTTTGTAACGCCACAGCGAATTTTAACGACGGAGGAATGGTCATGCATGGAATATGTTTATGGTCACTGTATGAAATTTGCTTAAGCGTTTGATAATCCAGGCAAACAGGATTAACATGCCAGTAATTTATTAACCCTTGACATATGTTATCATGGCAGTATTTAGAATGTAGAGTTGGCTAATGGATGACCACGTCATTTATAAGTATGTAGCATAATCTAACTGCTGTACTTTAGTATTGTATGTAAGGTTCTAGCCATAATACAGTCTGATGAAATCCAGAATGCCTACACACTGGCAGGATAAGTTTGTACTGCCCAGATGGATGCTGTGGGTGTCTTGACACGACCTTAGAGAATATTCACAGGATTTGCGATTTGAAATGGGTCACATGGTTGATCAGCTGACTAGCAGCCAGCTGACCTGATACATCAGACTCCAATTGATAAACATGAAGCCATATAAACTCCAAAAGTTTGATTCTCAATTTTCTCTTTATCAGCACATGGCAATTGCTGCTGGAAATGTCACCTCAGATCACATCAGGTCACTCCCGCGCCCTTGCTTGAATTCGATTGGTGGAACCCAATTTATTTTTTCTCCCATCATCACATAAATTGAAAAGATGATTGTCAGCCATGTTTAACGGAGATTCCCACCCAGAATGATAACTTCAGCTCATTTTGTTGTCAAAATGCACACAAATTCCTCTGTATGTGAAGGAAATTGTATTACATGCAGCTTGTAACTGATCCTGTGATCTGTGGAGAGTAAAATTTACACCCTCAGTAATCAGCAATGTCTTTGAACTCCCCACACATGTCCTGCCAATTATATTTTTGCTTTCTTTTATTGTGATATTCATATTAAAATGCCCCCCTCCGCCCCCACCACAGTGTGACTTCCAATTCTCAATGTGTTACACATTTCTAGTTCTCTGTTCTCTGTTTGTTGGTAATGACGTTTCCACTGGAGTGGATTTCTAACACTGTAAACATACTAAATGTTAGTGGGATTCTGTTATTTCCATAATCGTGCTCTTTTGTCAAGTAGTAATGTTATGTCTGTTGTCCTGCCAGTGTGGAAGGTCTGGGGGTCATGAATGATGTCTGTTCTGCCTGCAGCTTACAGCTTGGAGCTGCTGGTGTGGCTTTTGGAAGCAGGACTTTAATTACTTTATAAAACTTGGTAGCAGTCTGACTAGCGGTCGCTCCCCCCTCCAGTGGTTCCTTTAGCAGGTGATCTAAAATCCAAAGTTTCCTCCTCAGATAGCAGTGCCCAAAGCCACACTCCCCTCTGTCACTGTGATATCTTTTCCTGGGTCGCAGGTCATAGTCATTCCTTTGCCAATAGACTACATTCTTTGCATGCTTTCTCAAGCATTGGTTTAGAGGCCAAACCCTAAAATGCTCTTCCCAGACCAAAATTCACCACGCGCCCTTGTTCGATAGACACGGATGCCAAGCCCATTAACGGAAGAGTTACGATGCACCGTGAATTCTTCAGCGTTGCTCTAAAGGGCAAGCTGCTCTTCATGACTCCTCTGCCCAGAAGCTGCCTGACTTTCTAAGAACATCTGTGAGCCAAGTCTTGATGCCCCTGAGAGTGACAGCTGATGCTTGTGTGGGCCAAGATAACTGCCCCCCCTACACTGCGTGGCTGTTTAGAAGCAGGAATGAGTAACTGTGCAGACCCTCGCTCTCCAATACCAGGGTGTGGTGACCAGTGCTAGTACTGAAAATAAATGCTCCCATGTATCTTGCATCGTGGAATCCCAGTCCTCCAGACCAGGATTCAAATGCTCACTCAGCTCAGCCGCTGTCCATATGCCTCTCTGTTTCCAAAGGTTGCTGGAGGCTGCTTCGTCCAAGGTAAGTCAGAGAGATGGTACCCGCCTGTGGTCCAAACATATCATTCTGAACTGCGGTATGAGTCAGGCCTGGTGGCGATATCTCCATAATACTTTGTGAATCAGCTCTTGCTTTGGAAAGACCACCCCAAGGGTTCCTCTGTGTGCATTTTCTCAAAAACAGCACTTAAAAAGTGCTCAAAACAATTTGACCAGGCATAAAACTTTATCTGGTTGGATCAGATGCAGGCGATGGCTTCCAGGGTCCAGCGATTAAATCCTTTTTGTGAAAAACAATCATGTACACATGCCAGTGAAACAAACCATCTAGCTGGAAGTTGGGGCATTTTAGAACGAGGGGGCCTGGCTGTACTGCTGGAAAACTGCGTTTGTTCAGTGTGTGAAGGCTTAGATCAAATGTGTCTTTTGAAATTGTGCCCCCCGGTCGCACCAGAGGAGCAGTGCTGCTCTGCTCCCCGTTTTCAGGCCAGGGGTCCTGCTTTCTCACTCATCTGACTGGGGACACGCAGGCAGCTGCCCTCACTCTCAGCTGAGGCTGCCTCTGGACATCCGGCATTCTTCTCATCTTCTCGCCTTTCTCGGTCCTCACTCCGTAACTTGCAGGCCGTCGGTTGCGCAGTATTTGGAGAATTGGAAGGAAGCCAGTTGTACTTTACGTGAGACGCAGACACCGAGTCGACCAAGTGAAGTCCAAAACTTTCTGCATGGGCAAGTAGATAAGCTGGAGAGACCTTTGTTTTGGCCATTTCTCCTTCTCCTCTTTATTTTTCCCCAGTGCTGCACATAGATTTTTTTTCCCCGATTATTATTTCTTTAAGAGCGCTCTCCATGTCTGCAAAGCTCCTTATAATGCTAAAAGTAATCACATCATTTTTCTCTCTCTCGCCTGGATTTATCTGTGTTTTCAATTAGCTGGCGGGCGAAGCTGTCAGGGTTTTCCGTGGGGGATTATTGGGGAAGCTGATATACAGCAGTATTACGGCTGCGGAGCGTCTCACACACCTGCCTGCTCCCTATCAAGGGTGCCGCGTTTGTCCCTGCAGGAACCAGAATCTCGTAACCTAGGAGTCACATCTCCCGAGGCTGGGAGTACGACTGGAGGTCAGGGCTCAATATGCTTGCTTTTCCTGCCTCTGTCACTGTCTGTCAGATAGATGAAGCTGCCTAATTTCTCCTGGGAAAACGACGTTTGAGGATTTGAATTCCGAGACCAGAGTGTGGACGACGCCGGGTTTTTAGGGAACTGGTGTTCTGGATGTGCAGTCGAGCAGATCCGGGTATCAGGGAATGTCCCGTGTGTGTATGCAGATGCCCGCATGGAGAGTACCAGTGCAAGGAGAGCGTGAAGCCAGCTTTATCTGCACAGCGGGGACAATTGGTACAGGGCTGATGTCCCCTAAGAGGAGCCACGGTCCTAATTAATGTGCCACGCTTCATTTTTCTACTATCCAGCCATTATGATGTGTGGACCTGCACAAATGTTGTTTCAATTGAAAGCGTTATGTTTGAAAAACAGCTGAGTAATAAGTCTGGAGGGTTGAGCATCACTTTTGGGTGAACGAGGGGCGTTATAGCAACGATCAAAGCTGTAGTACTGTAGGGAAAACGCTGTAATGGGGAAAATGTATATATTTTAAACTTAAGTAGGACGCCAGGCACAAATCACTGGACAGGGAGTTTCTTTTGCACACACGCCATCTGATTTATTTATTTATTGTAGACGGAGGGGGAGTTAAACACATCATATCATATTCATTAATTCTGCATGCTTGCCAAGAGGTGACCCAGGTGGGGGGGGGGGATTCCTCAAGCATGTGTGAGCTGTCATGAGTGGAAAAACAATGCACACTGGGGCCCACGTGGTTTTGTTTTTGTGTGTTGATATGCATTATGCATAATGTCCTGTTTTGAAAATAAACGCAGACAGTAGCAATAAGTGATGGTAATTCAGTATGGACAATATGACCCATAGATAGACCTGCATCTGTCACTGGTCATCCCAGAATCCTATTATCTGAGATCATGTTCGGTTGGATCTTGTTGACTCCTGGGAGGGCCAGTAGGATGCAGTCTTTCCTGGGGGTGGGGGGGGGGGGGCGGTTAGCAGTTTGCCCAATGTCCCAGCCTCAAATATCCGAAGACAATAAGTGGGAATAGTAGTTATCACTTAGTTTCTTACCTTTAGTTAATAGTGGAAGATGCTCTGCCTACAAGGCTAGAGAGATATTGGGGTGTGTTTTTACGTGGACGTCTATAGTTTGCTTTATTAGCCTAATTTTATGATGAGTAGTATTATGCAGAAGAATGTAAGTATATTGTTCTAAGTTGTAGCTAAATCTTCCCATCCCTGTAGTCTGTAAATCAATTTAGTCTGCCTGTATATTCCTAGAGAGCAACACTTCCACTGTTTTTAAAGCAGAAAAATCCATAAAAAGTGATTTGTAGCTAAATGTGTTGCCCATCCATCTCAGGCCGCGTCATTTCACACAGACCCTTCCTCCTTGTGGCCTAATTGGGGTGCTAGGGGGCGCCTTCAGGTGCCACGTGCCCCCATTGTCAGGACACGGGAAGAAAATGTTGGATTTCAATAAAATGTTCCTGAGGTCTCTTATGACCATGCGAGGGCTGAAGACTGTGGCGACACTCTATTTTTTATTAGTGCCAACATATTTCTTGAGTCAGAATATTCTGCTGGGTATAGAAATTGCTCTGCTTGGCACTAATGTAAATTGTGCGTCATAAAAAATTCATCGCCCACGGCAGGCAAACTTTTCAGCAGACCTCTATAATTTAGATCAAATGCTGTTCTTTGGATAGATTTGTACAAATTTTGTGGCCATCAGCCTACCTGCTTTTCAGGAGACACCATTTAATCCCATACCTTAATTATGCAAATGGTGTAGCCTTTGCAATGTTCAATGTGCTGTATCTGAGCATAGGAAATAGCAAAGGAACTGAAAAATGCCATTGTGCAGTTCATGATTGATAGCCAAACCTGCATGTTTTGTATAGTATAAGTATTCCAGTAGTATATTTCAAAGTTTCACCCATTAGCTGAAAAATTACTCTAACCATATATCTTGTCAAACATACATTTCCTCTGGTAATACTTAAAATACAGTTTCGTAAACTTGCTACGTTTTACTTTTGTTTACTATGGTTATACATTTTCTTTACCAACTAGCTTTTAATTCCGTCAAAGCTAAAACCACATTTAAAACTCAGTTATATGTATATTATATTTATGTGTTACGGAGCCCCAAAGTCCCCTAAAGTGATTTTGTAAAATCTTGTTCGCACAAGAGATTATTTTACACATGATAATTTATTATAAATTCACATGCATCTCAAAGAACTTCAGATACATAAGGGAGACCATATAATAGACAGAATTCAGCTAATCAAGTTTTATATTCACATCGGAATGTCATACACTGAAATTCTTGCTCTTGTGTGGGAGCAAAGTCTTGAGCACTCAGTTTTACACAAAAACAATAACGTGTGCACAAGATAAAGAAATTTAAAATCAGCTTACGTGACTTTAGGAGCTCTGTAGTGTGTGTGTTTGTGTATATTAATTTATTTCTTTAGAAAGAAAAAATTAAAAAATGATCAATCTTTATTGATCCCAAGGGTGGTTTTTGTTGTAATAAAATAAAGGTTCTCTAATAAATATAATTTAAAAACACACACAATAATACGTTTGACCTTTTTAAGAAAACAAAAATAGTTAGCAGTGATAGAAAATTATTCAAACAAAATGACCATGTGCATTCTGGGGGGACTAAATAAAATAGTTTAAAAAAGAAAAATAGGTGAGATTGCTGAATTTCAGCGCTCCACCTCAGGCTATCCATTAAATGTAACGGCAAATTACTCTGCGTCGCAAAATTGACCACTCTGTGTTTGCACTCATTCACTTTATGTCTGAGTGAACTCAATTCGTCAAGATTGCAGGCTTTTCATGAGGAATAACAACGGCCACTGAAGGGAGTTTTCTGACATTAAAAGTTAAGCTAAAAGTTTCTGGTGACAGGAGAATATTGCGATGTGTCGGATCTTGTTGTGCGATTAAGGGCGTGTTAGGTTTTGTCATGTACTGTGCTGGACACCCTTTAACTGGGGGCAGATGACGCGCCCCTGTTTTTCATTGTTTCCATTTGAGACCATTGAGAGAGTGCTTCCTCTCTACAGCAATACAGTTTGGGGGAAAAATGTCTGTCATTTTAGTGTTTCTACATTTTCCAGCTTTGATTCGGAGAGGACAAAGTTGGGAAGGCAGCTTATTGTTTAGCCCAGTGGTTTCCAGTCTGGTCCTTGGAGACCCACAGACCGTCAACCTTTTTGCAAAAGTGTGGACTGTCTGGCAGGGAGCTCAGTCGGAGCAAAAACGTGGACCAGCCTGTGTCCCTGAGGACCCAATTGGGAAACACTGGTTTAGCCAATAACATGTCGACAAAAAGTTCCATGTAGAGCTATTAACACTAGGGAGGGTCTCACCCTGGTTCTGCAAAGGGGACACACCAGAGCTTCATCTGCAAACTCTGAAGTGCCAGAGGTCATAGGGACCCCAGACGCATACTGTGACCATCATTATACAAAGAGCCAGCGCACACTGCCTATGAAAGATGTCACATACATAACGATAATGCATTATTATTTATGTCGACGTGTAGCAATACAATGTTTCAGCTGTTAGTTGCATCAATGTGCAAGACAGACTTACCTTATGAGATGTGTTTAATAGTTGGCAATTTCTTTTAATTATTATGCTGCGACAGTCTGGCACATAACCTCATCTATTTTAGTTGGCAAAAAGTGGATTTTTATGTGTGGGCGTGATGCGGTTCTTCCCTTTCAAATCAAAAGTTGTATAAGCAAGACATGCAACATGCACAGCAAATGTATGCCAGAAGAAATTGTACAACACAACTGGTTTTATAAATATGCATTTCTTTAGTTCAATTTGTATTTTGGTTATACTTGTATAAACTCAAATTAATGTTAAATTTTATTATATTAGTTGTAGCGTTTGAGGTGGCCGAACGCACCTGAGAGATGCTGAAACGTAGGAGCTGAACTCCGGCACAACTTAAGCAGTGACGCACACGATTTTTCAATATGGAGTTTTCTTGCAGTAATGATTATTCATAGGCTAGCAAGAAGAGCGCTGTCATTGCTGTTTGGCTGCCGCTAATCACATTTCCTACAGCTCTCTACGGGTCCTGGCAGTCATAAGATACAGACTATCGACTCTATTTATACCAGGGGGTCATTAATTCGAATTAAACTCACCACAACATCCAAATGTCTGGTGGGCATAGTTAGTGAAAAGGTAAGGAGACAAAGGGTAATACCTGGACCTGTGTGGCGGCATCTCAGTAAGACGAGAGAGGAATTTAAAAACGCAGAAGAAGAGTTAAAGGTCCTTAAAATATATAAATGGTACTTTATCTTCTACATAATAACTTTTTTTTTGTTTTATAGTATTGGTGTAATGTGCTACAATTCAGTCAGTTGTAGTAATAACACGATAATATTTTATAACAACACGGGACACTTACCAGGATGAGAACTGAACAATCAAGGAAAAAGAGGACTGGAGGCTGAGAGGGGTGCGGCCTTTACCCTGAGAGCTGTCTGCAAGGCCGCCTCGCGATAATTGGGCCATACAGTACATTACATACATTGGCACTCTGTCACGCTTAATGGATTTCAGCAGACTGTGAGTTTGCCTCTCAGCGTAACTGGGTATCGGCTGCATACATTCCAGCGCTTGGCTCCAATTTGGCCGTACCTTGTTCCGCGTGTCCTCCCTGCTCTCTCTCCCTGCATCCGCTCTGGTCAGAGGGAATCGCCATTAGCCCAGCTGTACTGTGACGGGAGTGGCCTTCAGGTCACCCGGGGGACTGGCAGGTGCCAGTTGGAGGGGGGAGTGTTTCGTGTCGAAATACGCAGACGTGAGTGGGAATGTTTGAAAAATGTCCCTGAAATGGACTGAAATGAAAGCAGTTAGTGTCACAGCAGATGCTCTAAGCAGAAGGTGTACAATGACGACGTGACAGGGAGCAGCAGCCTGCGAAGTGACATGCTTGGGGGGGGGGGGGGCTTCTGATTTGCTTGGTCACTTATGGTTAAGGTTGGGGGTGGGCAGGGGTTAAGGGATTAGGGTTATGGCCATAGAAATGGATGGAGAGTCCCTACAATCTTATGAATATTAATACTGTTTGTGTGTGTGTGTGTGTGTGTGTTTGTGCGTGCACGCATGTGTGTGTAAGTGTGTGTGTGTGTTCACGCGCGTGCTTGTGTGTGTTTGTATACTATAGCACAGGTTCTGATTTTTCTTACTTTCTCATTTTCCAGATCACTACAGCCAATAATAATCATGTGGGGGCTGTGCAATCTCCATGTCTAACAGCTTAGTCTTAACCCTCACCAGCCTGCTACACACGCACACACACACACACGCACACACACACGCACACAGAGCCTATGCCCCTACCCACCACTGATCATCATCATTAAACACACACACAGATAAACACACACTCCTGCAGTGGCTTCGCACTGACTCTCTCGCAGCAGGGCAGAGATCCCGACTCTCTCATTAATACATACAGAAGCCAAGCACAGAGACAGCCACATGCAAATTTGCTTCTCCCCTGGTATTTGAACCAGTAACTGTCCTTCAGAACATGTGGCAGTCTTTGGCTTTTGTGGTCGCTTTTGCATTGGTGTGCGCATATGTTTCTGTGTGTGTGTTTGCATTTTGTGTGTGTGTGTGTGTGTGTGTGTGTGTGTGTGCGTGTGTGTGTATACGTATTCGTATGTGTGTGTGTGTCTATGTATACGTGTGTGTGTGTGTGTGTGTGTGTCTATGTATGTATACATATAGGTATGTGTGTGCAGACCAAATACATGTGGCTCCTGGCAGAGCTCACCCCCTTTGTCTGTGCTAAAGTCACACAGCATCATTTTCTGTCAGGGAAACTATAAAAGCAGATTTACATTTCTGAATGACACCCCGGGGACAATCTGTGTAATTTCAGGCTGTTTTTCTGACCAGAGCAGGAGGGCACTTCAGACACCCCCCATACAGTGATGTGGGTCCAATGCTGCTTGCTTCTCCTTTGTTGATTTTTACCCACCTTTACTGTGGCACCCCCCCCCCCCCCAACAACTTTAATACGGGTGTGTGTCCCCTGTCTATTCCCAGCATGCTCCAGCGTGGGCGGTCCCTTAACGTTGCCCCATGTACTGAACGCATTCCAAATCAAAATTGAGAAGACTGTCTAGAACCTTGTTCTCACTCTGCCCCGTGGTGGGCGGCTGCAGGCAATTTGAGGCCTCTGTCAAAACCGAAGCGGCCAAAGAGAGCTTGGGTGGATGGGGTAACAGATAGGGCAGCTTGGGAGAAACATGCCTTCCCATTGCTTGCTAGGGGGCAGGAAGGCGAAGTTTGGGGTGTAATTCCTCAGATTCAGACAGAGCTATAACGCAGTGTATCCTCATCTCTCTTATACAGCCCCAAGGCTCATGACCCATAATGCTAAGCGGTTCATTTTTGTGGATCAGTGTTACTGCTCTGATGGTAATCATCAGACAGCTTACAAGAATGCAAGCAACTGATTTGACTGGGTCATTCGCTCAGAGTGTGTGAGCGAGTGATTAAGTGATGAAGACCATCTCATTTAAGGACCAACTTGTGGAGATTTGACATTCTGCACATAACTCAGCAGATATTATCATTATGTGCGTGTGTGTTTCTGTGTGTGTCTATGCATGTATATTGTGTGTGTGTGTTTGTATTTTTGTGTGTTTTTGTATGTATTCCTCTGTGTGTTTGTGTATGTGTATTCCTCTGTGTGTTTGTGCGTGTGTATTCCTCTTTGTGCTTGTGCGTGTGTGTGCTTGTGCGTGTGTATTCCTCTGTGTACTTGTGCGTGTGTGTGCTTGTGCGTGTGTATTCCTCTGTGTGCTTGTGCGTGTGTATTCCTCTGT
>JABFEA020000067.1:14035027-14056043 GCA_019775915.2 Cyphomyrus plagiostoma | reverse complement strand
CCCCTTTTTTTCTTTCGTTTTTTTTTCTCGGCGCGCGCCGGGGGGCCCCCCGGGGGGGGGGGGGGGGGGGGCCCCCCCCCCCCGGGGGGGGGGGGGGGGGGCCAAAGCCGGGGTGTAGCTGGAGGATTCGACGGCGTCTTATCGGCTGCTGTCTGCCGGCCCCATCTGCCGACCGTAATTAGTGTGCAACGAGCACTGAAGCCAGCTGCTGCGGAGGGGGGGGGCAGGGAGTGGGAGGGCAAGGAGCGAATGAGGAGGCGCGAGGAGCGAATGAGGAGGCGAGAGGAGCACGCGGGGAGGCACTGTCACAACCTGTGGCCCATTTCCTATAAACTACGGCATCGGTATATATTATAGATACTCGGGGGTTTGTGGGGTAATGACTGTAATCAGTGGCAGAGAGGATGAGCCCTAAAAACGGGCTTTAAATTATTGTGAACAGCAGCTCAGGCTGGGCAGCAGAGAGACAGAGGGTTGCCTGCATTCTTGTTGCTGTCTTTCCTGTCTGTGACTAACCACCTTCCACCTTTCTGTGTCCATACAGGTAACACCAACAGCATGTTTGCCCTGGACTACATCAGTGGCTCCCTCACAGTGAATGGGCAGCTAGACAGAGAGAATCCCCTCTACTCCGTGGGCTTCATCCTCACTGTCAGGGTAAGGGGCCCATCCGTGGGGGTGTGGCGGAATCAGGCTGGAGCAGTGTTGGGCGATGGGTGGGTTATGTGAGCTAGGTAGGCTGGGGGGGTTGGGGTGGGGGTTCAGGAAGGAATTGCCGTAAGCCGGGGAAGATGGAAAAGCCGTGTGAAGCTCAGTGGACTTCTGTAGATTACAGATGTACTTTCAGCCCGTCCGGTTCCCCTCATCATTCTGCTTCCGGCCATTGGTTCTGTGATCCATCATGCCTGCAGCTGCATGGCCTGGCGTTAATGCCAGCTTCCTGTCTGATGTATTATTGACCCAGCCGTTGAGGCCCAGCACCCAGACGCCATGCTGATCATCGAAGCACCTCCGTCGCTCCCGTTACAGGCAGCTGTTTGATGCCGTCCTCCGAAGCAGATGTGTACAGACGGAGTAGCTAAACACATTTATGACACGTTTCTGAAGTGAGGAGCCTGGCTTCTTAACAGACTAATAGACCGGCTTGGGGGCTTGGTTTCTTCCATTTTGGGGTGGGGTGGGTCAGCAGTGTGTGTGACAAGGGTAATGTCCCAACAAGATGAAACCAAGGTGGCTGCTGGGCCGGGTGATTCTAGGATTTTTTTAAGGTTGGGGGCATAAGAGGGGCCAACCTAATTATTATCCAATGATATGTTTAGAATCGGTGAGTGATAGGGGAAGGGGCACTCTGGGGCCAATCGGCTTACAGCTGGGGTCAGTGTCCCAGTGGTCCCGCCTCTGTATACACCTCTGCAGCTGGATCTGGTTTGTCACCCTCCACTCTTCAGTGTTTCCTTTACTGAAATGTTCCTGGTTTCCTCCTACAGTCCTTGACAGATGTGGACCTCAGCTGTTGCCTGTGTGGATCTCTGAGGCACAGCCACGACGGAGTTGTGAGGGAATGTCTTATTGAGGGAGTGGGGGGGGGGGTGAGTGAGATATGAGAGAAGGGAATATATCGAGAGAGAAGAAGAATTGGAAGCATGGTGTGAGGAATAAATCGGAGTACGGAGCAGAGCCTGGCTTGTGTCGGGAACAGTACAGTGGATGTTGTTGAGTTTTTACACAGCTGTAATAAAATGTAACAATCAACAATCAATCACCAGAGAGTCCATAAGAAAACATAAAACACCAATGCATTAAACATAAACCGATGTTCAACTAAAATAACGCAATGAATCTCAAGTGCAAGAAATGAATTTGTGAACAGAGAAAGAGTGGAACAGAAGGATGGAGTTTAATTGAGTGAGGAAGAGAGTAAAGCATTTATGAAGGAAACTGTAAAGGAGTTCTCAGGGAGAGAGGCAGACACTGGCAATAGAGAATGCTAGTGCAGCACTGGGAAACAGGGCAGATCTTTCACATGAGACAGGAAATGCTAGTGCAGCACTGGGAAACACAGGGCAGATCTTTCACATGAGACAGGAAATGCTAGTGCAGCACTGAGAAAAACAGGGCAGATCTTTCACATGAGACAAGAAATGCTAGTGCAGCACTGAGAAAAACAGGGCAGATCTTTCACATGAGACAAGAAATGCTAGTGCAGCACTGGGAAACAGGGCAGATCTTTCACATGAGACAGGAAATGCTAGTGCAGCACTGGGAAACACAGGGCAGATCTTTCACATGAGACAGGAAATGCTAGTGCAGCACTGGGAAACACAGGGCAGGCCTTTACTAAAATAAAGCTCAACAACAATGTAGCAATTACATTAACAAATTAATCAACACCTACAGAAACTCATGTCTGACGCCTGTTGAACACAGGTTCATTCCAAGGCTATCAGAGTCTATCATCCACCCGTCTCCCAACTGGGAGTGTGGCCTATTTATATATTATTGTTCCGTATTTTTATTTTCAGGCTGGTTTATATATTTACTGAGGCTACGGAGCAGCAGCTCAGCGGGGATTTTCTCTCCCATGCAGTTTGGGGAATCACTGATGTCTGAATGTGTGTGTGATTTGGGCAGGCATCCCATCCAGGGTGTTCCCAGTCCTGAGCCTCCTCAGATACACTTCAGGCATCCTGGGCCAGTCCTAAATATATGTAAGTCCCGTATAAACACTACAGAAGGATTTCAAGAGCATCCTGTCCAGGAATAACCAATACTTGAATCTGCAGCCTTTCCTTGGCAAGTTATGTTTTGTAGAGGCACGGTTGACTACAGGGGCAGGGCGGGGCCCGGGCACTGGCACCAGCTGAAAGCTGATTGGCCCCCAGAGTCACTTACCGATTCAATGCATATTACTGACTTTATGCATTATGGCCCCTCTTTTGCCCCCCTCCTTAAAAATGCCAGAATCGGCCCAGCTTAGAAGCTTGCTGGCCAAAACAGAGACGAGAGCAATTCCAATATGGGTAATTTATCTTTTTAAGGTGACTTGCCTACTGTTTGCTTCACTTCTATGCTTTTTCTCTGTGCTGAAGTCCTTGCCTTTTGTGTGGCCCCACAGTTTGGCGCTTAGCGCGCATGCATGAAGGTCCCACAAACTTTGGCTCCGCATCACATTCTTGGCCAAATTCAGTCCTTAATTGAAATCGATGACCGCTACAGAAGAATTACGTGCTCAAAAAAACATATTTATAAGTTATGGATTTCTGCTTCTCTTCACACCTTCTCCTATATGGTCTTTGCCGAGTCTTGCCCAGTCTTTAGGGGTCCTATTGATTTGGGCTATGAGGCTAATAAAACTAATTTCTCAACTTCACAAGGCTGGGCATCGCTATACGGTGGGCTTGCTGTGTCTTGGTGTGTGGGCAGACCAGGATGGCGGTGGGGGAGGTTACAGGGGTGTACCCATCCTACCGTATGTAACACGGCACCCATCAGCACGACATCATGACCCGCAATCACAGTTTCCCATAATGCCGTACTTCCAGACACAAGCAATGGATTTGTCAGTGACTGTTTCCCTTCAATAGAACTCATCGCTCTTTAATCCTATCATCAGGAACCCATCCCCCCACTTCACCCAGACCCCCCCCCCCCGTGGTGACCTATCCTTGCCACCACTGTGTCCCCATTTCCTCGCACCTGATTCTGTCTTGATGCAATAACAGTGCAGCTTTGAATCTGCGGATACAAAGGATGGAGTAGCAGCCACAATTCCATCCTCCTCTATATATCACCGGCAGTGTGGCTCTCAGTACTGGGCCGATAGGAATAATCTAACCAGTGCTAATAAGCTGTCTGCTAAAGGTATTCTACTTCATTTCATTACCCATCCACTACCGTCTTACTCCTTTAGCTCCGCCCTCAGTCCTTTGTCGTTTTTCTCCCTCAGGCCACTGAGTTGAATGAGGACCGTACGCCCTCCACGGCCTCGGTCTTCACCACCTTCACCATCCTGGTAGTGGACAAGAACGACAACGCCCCTCAGTTCAACAGCTCCGAGTACCGCGTGCGCATCACTGAGCTAGCTCAAGTGGGCTTCGCCCTGCCGCTCTTCATTCAGGTGGAGGACAAGGATGAGGTACGGCCCGGGGCCAAGGCCCGCGACGCCAAATGTCAGGCATGCCGTTCGCCGCTGTTATCCCTCACTTGCCAGGTGTTTTTATCCAAATCGACTCTGAGACCTTAGCGCTTTATAATTACTTTTAGATGGTGGTATATTTTCATGGAGCAGTCCGGGTTAATTACCTTGCTCTAGTTAAAGCATGAGGCTTCTCCTAGGATTTTAACACGTAAGAGTCTACCTTCTTTTCCTTTAGCCTGTACCGATGTATTATATTATAAACGATACTGCAAGTGATGTGCATCCTTGACATAGGACTGGACAGGTATATGTGGACTGTGCAGAGGGCGTGACGTGTGGCTCAGCGGGTTAGCTCCAGCGATTGGTTCAAGTCTCTTCCTCAGCAGAGTAGTCACATGATAACCCCCAAAACACTCCAGGGCCACCAAATAAATGGCCTGACCCTGAACTCTGACCCCAGGCTTCTATATGAATGAGTCTATGTCTCAAAGGAGAGCATGATGGGTTTTGCAGAAAGAAGCATTGCAATGAAACTTTTTTTAAATGATAGGATTGTACAGGTTTCGCGGTTCAGCCATCGCGCCCCCGCTATATCGCGGATTTTTCCCAGACGCTTCACAATTCTTTGCATATCGCGTACCAATCGTTGTTAGCAAAGTTTTTGTGAACTTTTCATTTTGTTTTAAGCCCTACGATTTAAGGCTTAACTTATAAAAATAAATGTTTGTTTATATGGTCTTTCTATATCGTGGATTTTCACCTATTGCTTTTGAAGCATGTGGGAGGGTATTTTAAAGCTTAAACTATAAAAAAATGTTTATTTATACGGTCTTTCCATATCGTGGATTTTCACCTATTGCTAATGGGTCTGGAACGTAACTTCCGAGATAGGCGGGGGAATCACTGTACGCAGTTAAAATTGAATGGTACAGATGCATCTGTGCTGCTTTGAAATTAGCACTAAGCTACAAGCCTTGGCAGCGCTTAGCTCTTTGTTGCGGCCACGGGCTGTCAGCCCACGGAAAGGTGGCTCCAAAAGGCATGTTGAACAGCATCCCCTCTAGTCTTACATCCTGTGTCTGCCAGCTCCCATCAGGACGTATCCAGAAGCCACACGCGTGGGACAGCAGACGCACCGGCGCGAGGCAAAAACACCAACAAGCTCAGGCAGCCGCTAACTCCCGCACCCCGTGACTAGCAGCACATTCAACTCGACTACAATTTAATTTGCCTTGGAAGAGATGGCATAGAGCGTCAAATTATAGCTAACGAGGAAAATCAATCACCCGAGTCGAGATAAGCCAAAAGCTAGTCAACTCTGATTGATTCCCGCGCGGCGGTGGCCTGGATGGAATTTGACAGATAACTGTGAGTCAAGTGGAGGGAGGGGTGAACTGTGGATTGGGGGGCATAGAGATGAATAGGATGTGAGAGAATGATGGGGGTGAGAGTAGATACCTTTTTTTTGGGGGGGGGGGGGCAGCAAAACAATGTCAGAGTAGAAGGTGAAGGAAATGTGGTATTTAAATCCCAGTAATTTGGAAATGTGTCCGATTAGTTTATTTTGATTCTGTTGTCATAGCGATGATAAACTTAAGTAACGGCTATCGATAGGTGTGTCCGCAACAGGTGGTCAGAAGCCTGGCATGTTTTAAGCTTCAATAGAGCTTAGCCCTTCACAGACTCCTCCTTGTTCCATTCCTGGACCACTGTGCCCCAGAATTTCTGGGGCAAGTATGATATCATCTGTGAATTTGCTTTTGAAGAAGTGAATGGATTTTTGGTGTCTGGCTTTTTAGATATGGAGAGTGAGCATCTTAGGCAGCAGTCCGTTCAAAATGTCTGGACATTGCCATGTGGAATAGATTTACATTGTTGTAAAACTCACGGGAGTTTGAAACAGTCGGGAAATACTTCTCATTGTAAGGCCTGGTATTGAAGCTTAAGATGGTAGGTAAATGTGTATGCAATATTTTAATATAGTGTTTTCCAATCCGGTCCTCAAGGACCCACAGTCGGTCCATGTGTTTGCTCCCTCCAAGCTCCCTGCCAGACAGTCTACGTTTTTGCTCAGGAACGTGGGACCTTGAAGATCGGATTGGGAAGCACTGCATTAATGTACTGCCTTGTAGTGTGTAATACCCCTTATCTGTCATCGTCCAGTCATCCAAATACATCCGTAGACAACGATGCCGGTAAAAAGCCAGGCACAGGAAAAAACACACACAAAATGCCCACTGACAGACAAACACAGATGGACAGATGTGGATCAGTGTAAACATGCAGGTACATACAAATGAGTCCTAACATAGACATTAATAAACATCCAAAACTGTTTCCATGTTAACATACATATTCTCAGAAAAAAAAGAAAAATAAGTTGACTGTCAAACTGCACATGGGATCCCAGGAAAATATGTCAGATTGCCTGCTTAATTTGAGCATGACCAACAGAATCAGACATACGGAGAGAAATCGGCCAGATGGATTACTAATCTTGTCAATCACAAACGCACTCTCGCACGGGGACATGTGGGCACACACACACACACACACACACACACACACACACAAACACACACACGCACACAAATGCTCACATGCATCTCCCTTCAACTCCAGCTTTTTTGAACCAATTGTCACAAGCTGTATTGCTGACAGCACCTTTTAGCTGCAGGAGAGAGGGGTAACAACCAAATGGATTGGCAGTTACTGTTATGGGCTATCTGAGGTTACATCTCACTATATTGGATGGTTTTTAAATAGAAGGTAACAGCCTTGATGGATTTGAAGGATTAAAATAAAAGGGAAAGGAGAGGCCATTTTGCCCATTGCGATGGAGGAGCATTGATTGTGATCTCTCCTCCTTCATTCAGTGTAGAGTCGGTCGCTTCAGAATCTAGAATATCTGCTGTCGAGATCACAGGAACGCCTCTCCTGTATTGACTCCCTCTGAAGTTTTCACTGCTGTCTGCATGTGTGCAAATGTAATATCCGGCCCAGACAGAAAAGCCTAAAGTGCCTGACCACCCCTCTTGGTGCTGAGGGGCGATCTGTCGCACCCGTGCTGCTTCTGCCCATATTAGTGTTATTGGGAAAGTTCAATACTTACAGATTCATTACCTTCAGAGGTTGTTTCATTTGAGTATTACTGCATGACATTAGAACAGAACTCTTGGGAAGAGAAGCTTCAGCAATGAATGTGTGTTATAGGTTTGTAGGCCATGTGTTCATGGGTGTACATAACAGTTATGTAATGTGTGCATTTTTGGGAAATAAAAGAAAAAATACACGCTCTGTGTGTGTGTGTGTGTGTGTGTGTGTGTGTGTGTGTGTGTGTGTGTGTGTGTGTTTGTAAGTATAGATATGTATTTACAAACAAACACACACACGTATTTGTGACCTTTAAAGTGCCAATAGTAATAACATGTCTGTCAGTTGAATGTATTTTGTGGTTTCTGTAGAGTGCTGTTACCTTGTTGTGGAGCAGTCGAGGTCATGAAGAGCTTATTATGAACTTCAACTCATTGTGAAACATCAACATCCGCTGATAACTAAAGCTTTAAATAGTTTATTACTCTCCTCATAAAAGGAGGACAGTTATGTTTCATCAGGCCTCTAAATCATTCCTTTTGCACATATAATTTTCCGTTTTGGAGAAACGCTTATCTGTATCATCCCTTCCTGGCCTGGGGAAATCTTGCATGCCACCCTCACGTGTCTCCAACTTGCCGGGAAGAGCCCTTCGTAAGGGCTCAATGCCTTCTGACAGAGTATGAGCTGCAGGGCCCTTAAGAATGATCCAGGCTGCGCTTTGTTATTCATTCCCCTGGCCTTTAATCTTTTTTTTCCTCTTTCTTTTTCTCTCTCTCATTTCTTATCAGAAACGGTACACTTCAGGTTAAATGTTTATTGAACTCCGAAACAATTTTCCCCCTGTGGATCAATCGGGCCCGTCATCGTCATCGTGAGCCACTCCGCCAACAAATGGATTCCTGCAGAAATGGGAAAAGGGACCGTCGGGGGGGGGGGCACAGGAGGATTATAATTTGCCGCCTGTGGCGACACAGTTCATTACGCTAACCGCTACCGCGCCGGGACGGTGTTTGAAGCCGTGTTGAGCCACAGCTTGTAGGTGCTGTGCATTGTTAAGAACGACCCCCCCCCCCCCGGCCATAATGCTGATTGACGAAGAGGAAGATACAGAGATGATGTGGGGTAGATTGAAAGTCTAGCGGGGAGAGCAACACCTAGACTGAGCTGAGACGCTAAGGTGAGCAGGGGAAGACTTGTAGCTGCATGGGGGAGATAAGAATCAGGGGGTCGATTCCCGTGTTTCGGGCTAATAAATCCATTTCACAGTGGACTAAACCAGCTTATGCTCTGGAGTTTCTGCCTCTCTGTGAGCTGGTAGTGAGCTCACATCCCAGCAGGTCTGGATCTGTTGTGTGTGTGTGTGGGCTCCTACTCAGGCACAGAAATGTAGGGCGATGTGGTAAGTGAGACCCTTTTAATTACCGTGGTTTACCACCATCATCTTCCCATCTCTTTTGATCAGCATTTAGTTAACAGTGTATTGACCTGCCTTCTCAAAAAGTAAATGTGACTCTCCCCATCTAACTTGAACACCCCCCCCCCCAAAAAAAAAAAAAAAAACAACATCAATTTTGTCTGATAACACTAAGATGGGATGAGGGGGAGTGAGAGAGCGCAGAGCCCTGAATGGTAATGAGGATGCTGCAGGCTTTGATTTTCTGTGACTTAATCTGTCGGATGACAGTTATCTGACTGCCATTGGCAGATGTTTGTTTTTTTTTCCCGTGAGGAATGTAGTCAAACCAGCAAGAGCAGAAAACATTCAAACAACCATACGTTGACTTCTGCATATGCTTTCTTTTTAAAAATCAGGCCCTGTGTGTATGTATAGTATGTATACACTCATACCCTTTTATAAATTCACAAATGATTAAGAATATATGTTACTTCAGTAAGAGCATGGTATTGCATCCCTATTGTTATAGTGTGGTAAATCATCATTAAAAATTAATAATACATGGAACTGTATCTTTGTTTGATGTCAAACGTATTTTTCTTCACCTATGTCTTCATTGGGTTTTTGAATTTTTTTTTTGTTGCTTTGTTTCTCATTCTGCTACCCCTCTCTCTTTCTCTCTATCATCCCTGTTTCCCTCAGGGCCCTAATAGTATGTTCCAGGTGTTCCTCACGGGCAACAACTCGGACCACTTTACGATTTCACCCACATCGGTGCAAGGGAGGGCGGACATCAGGGTGCGAGTGGCTGTGCCTCTGGATTACGAGAATATCCGCAGCTACACCTTCTCTGTGAGTGCAGTGCTGCTTTTTCTGCAATGTGTGAATCAAAATCCGGTCCAAGCTGAACACGTGAAGTGGTCGAATTTATGCACATTCTAATGCAGGTCTTCGGGTATCCTCATGAGTATGTTTGTGCGGCAGTTTCTGTATTGTGTGGAATGAGATGCAAACCTTAACTGTAAAATAAGCCTCCCATCATTACAGATGTATTGTAAGGTGGGGAAAACCATCTAGGGACAAAAAAAAGACTAACTCACGACAGAAGAAATAAACAAATGAAAAGCATAAAAGCCAGCTGCAGAACAGGAAAGCTGCCGCCAGGGGAGCTCCTACACCTTCTGCTGCTCTTTTGGTGGCCCGGCTTCGTACCCCCCCTCAGCCCCCTCGATCTGTCCCTGAAACACCAGGTGAACGACTCCCTGGACCGCAGACAGCTCCCCTGAGTCCTGTTCCCTTGTTCTTTAAAGGCCATTATTATTACAACAAGACAGCCGTGTCTTGTAGAGAGCACGGCGGGTCCTGCCTGAGTGTGGCAGGGGAAGGTGCTTAATGTAGATATAGGTGCTTAATGTAGATATAGGTGCTTTGTGTAGATATAGCTGCTTCGTGTAGATATAGGTGCTTTGTGTTGACGCATGTGCTTCATGTAGATGTGGGTGCTTCGTGTAGATGTAGTTGCAATGTGTAGGCGTGTGTACCTTGTATAGATGTGGGTGCTTTGTGTAAATGTAACTGCTTTATGTAGATGTTCTGTAGGTCAGGTGCTAATAGCTTCTGGCCCGTGCCTTTTATCACCTGACAATATTATATTACAGGTACAGGGAAGTCAGCTGTGTTTATACAAAAATATAACCTAAAAAAATGATTCATCTCTATTTTAGCAGTGTATCATTTTCCAGAATATTAATTCATGATAGCACAACCAGTCAAAAAAAAAAAAATTTTATTATCAAAACAATGTATTTGAAGACAAGGCAGTCAACTTAAAGGTATGAAAGCTAATCTGATGCCAGCTACTTCAGTTACCTTCCATGTAGAGGGTGCCTTTATCCAACTTTTAGCCCTGCTCTTCACCAGTTGTTTCTTATTACTTGTGAATGGTTCCTGGAAAGTCTTCGCTTGTAATTGTATTTAGTAACTAAGAAACAAAATGTATATATTTTATCACCCATATTTGTGAAGTCCTCTGATCTTGCTTCTTTTCAGTTCCTGTCCCTCTGCCGCTGAGTCTAACCCTCTCTAACCCTTGTGCTATTCTTGCATCTCCTTTGAACGTTTGTACAGTCATTCACACACGTTTCCTTTTCCATGCTCTCCCTCCGGCAGGCAGGAGCTGTTGTACATTTTCAACGTTTTCATTATGTCAATATGATCATTCGCTTCTTTTTCTTGTCACCCTTAAATTGCATCTTAATCTTAAAACACCCTTCAGCTTAGGAAAAAAAAAGTTGGAGAAAAAAGGATTACAAATGTTTCCCATTGGGATTTATAAGACACCACTGATGTATTATATGGTTATTAAAACTGATCTAAAATTTTAGCATAATAAATAGTATGGCCTGTGCATTTTAAATTAAAATAGTAATATATAATGTAATAATATTTTATATAACATATTATGTAATATACAGTAAATGATGTGCATTAGGAGGGCAAAATGGTGGCATAATATTATGCATCCCATTGCTGGGTTTCCCCTGGGTTCTCTGCTTTCTCTCTACCCTCCAAAAATATGCTAATGTGAATTGGACTTACCAGATTGTGTAGGTGTGAATGGTGCGTGTGCCCTGCGATGGGTTGACACCCCATGCTGGGTTGCACCCATAGCTTCCGGAATAGACTCCAGACCCCCGAGACCCTGCATAGGACAAGTGGATATAGAAAATGAATGGGTGGATGCATCCAGTACCTTTTTAATGGATAGTTCAGTGCACATACGCAGCCTTCTTTTGATGTTAAGCTGTCTTTCTCTCTGTCTCCACCCTCCACCCCAGTTGTATGCCAATGAGTCTGTGCTGGAGCACGTGGGCTTTGCTCGTGTCTACATCGACCTCATAAACGAGAACGACAACCGGCCGGTGTTCAGCACGGCACTATACAACGTCAGCCTGCCCGAAAACACGCCCACCGGCACGTCACTGGTCCGGATCCAGGTAAGTTGGCGTGTGCCACACTCCCAGGCTCCACTTGGCATGGAGAAACCGCACACGGGTGCTGCCTGCTGACTCCTGCAGGGACTCCATGTCGTTCACAGCCAGGAGCTCTAATCTCATCCACCCCAGAGACTTTCCGCAGCGGGGATGTGGGGGGGCGGCTGACTGGCTGAGGAGGGGGGGGGGTCCCATCTCATTGAGCCTGAGCTTCTCTGGTTCAGCTTTACAGAACCCCCATCCTCAGTAAGTCAGTTTAATACACTCGTGCTTTTTCACTTGTTGGCTAACTTTGAGTACAGAGGCTCAGAGCTGCATAAAAAGCTTTTCAGCTCACAGGCTTTCTAGCACGGTTGTCCATTTCTATACTGCAGCTTTTTGTTCTGCCTATCCTCCCCCTCTGTCCTCTATAACAGATCTATGTGTGTAATCCTACCACGGCTTGCTCTCTGTCCCTATGGATTATAAATCATTTTATTGATTTCCAAATACAATGGGATAGATGATGATAAACTTATTTGTATCTTTATGAATTTATATTTAAAGCAGTACATGCTGATATAGTCAATTGATAAATAAGAAAGTATTTAAATGCCCTTGAATGGCAGGGAGTACCTGAAATGATAATATAATGTCCCTTTGTCCTGAGCTGCTTGTTGTTCTTCTGAATGTGACATTCTGCTGCATGTCGGCCTCCCCATGTCACACGAGGAATACAGAACCGTAGAGCAGCATTCCCAGCTTCCAGTCCTCCTCCCGTGTCCCTGACACGCACAAACACACACACAGGCACTTTCCTCAGGACCCCGCATGCTCGCTGCCTGCCCAGCTTTCTGTTTCTCATCCCTGTCTATCACTGGGACACCGATGGAGAGTGATACCCAAGAGAGTGGAGGGACTAGACAGCCCGGAGAACACACTGATCTTCCCTCCCCTGGCTCGTTGCGGTCTGCTGTGGCTGTCGGGTATCAGGGAGCTAAGGATGAGCCCCATTAATGAGAAGCTCCAGGCCAGCCTGCACTGCGGACGGAGAGGGTCCCCACAGCCGGGACAGCCAGGCCGTCTAACCTCAGTCTCTTCCGTATTGAGATGAACAGCAAATTCGAGGAGTAGATAGATTTGTTATTAGCCGAGCCACCAGCTGTCATCCTTTGTTCTCCCGCGGACGCCAACAGGCCGGGCCTCTCGCGCCACAAAACAGCTGTTTGCTCAATTAATTACCGCCGCACTCATAAATACCCGTTACGGCGCCTTGATGTCTTTATGGGCATGAGAGCCGAGCCGTTCCGATCAGGCAGTTGGATGGACAGCCTCTGCAGCCTCTGGTGTCACCCTGAAGGGAGGGGCCTAATTACCTGGCGCAAGGTCACCGCACGGCCATGGAGGGAAGCTGCCAGGGGAGATTCTTTACACACCATATTAGTGCTAAGCGGTGGCAGGCATGGGTGTGAGCGTGCGTGGGTGTGAGCGTGCGTGGGTGTGTACCTGTGTGTATGTAGGCATCTCTTCTTGAAACGTTCCCATTTCGGGAATATTTCTATTTCTATATTTCTATGAGAAACAGGGATTAGGCCTTTTACATTTTATTTATTTACCAGATGCTTTTATCCGAAGTGACATATGACTGAAAAAGCATGCAGCGTGAGCCAGTACCTGGAGAGACTGTGGAGTAAGAGCCTTGCTCAAGCTGATTCAGGGATTTGAACCAGCGCATCATTTCCTTCTGCTTTATGGTTGATAATGTTGAGAAGTATTAGATGATTCTGTACTGGTCCTGTACTGTACTGGGGACTGGTCCTGTATTGTACTAGGGACTGGTCCTGTATTGTACTGGGGACTGGTCCTGAAGGCTGTCACACTTGGTGACAGCATGTTGGTGTAAGTGTGCCTGTCCTATGGGCACGCACCATGGCTGATGCGATAGGAAAGCTATTAGGATGTGTGTCCCATGCTAAGCCGGGGATGAGCTCCCTTGTCAGAGCGGTCAGGCGAATCAATTACCAGCGTGTTTAGTTAAGAAGCACGGACTGGGTGGTGTGATGGAGGCCGGCCGCGTCTGACTGCATGCATGACGGGAAGATCGGTGACCGAGCGAGGGGGGGGGGGGTGTGTATCAGCTCCTGACCTAGATGGCCACGTTTAGCCAAGCCAGCCCACTGACGGGGGTCAGCTTCACGTTCTGGGCGTGGGAGGACCTGAGGTGCCCTTGCAGAACATCTTGCAAAAGCACAGTTTGTTTCTGTCGTGTTCTGGATCACGATTCTGGACTGGAATCATCTCAGGATGCAGATGTGATCTGTGCACCACAGTGTTCCCCATAATGTAAAGACAGACCTGCCTTCCCTGGTCCCGGGACAGAGTGCTGCTCCTGACATCCTCTCATATCAGCAGAACCGCTCCTTGCGTTTCCCCCCTCGGCTTTGGCTTTGGGTCAGTTTGCTTTGCTTCCTCATTCACCTTTCATTCTTCATTCAGCACCTCCAGAATATTCTGTGACCCTTTCCCTTATTCATTACATCGGTAATGGAGTTCTGCGTGCCGGCAGTGTGTGTGAATATCCACCGCGCTTCTCCCTCCATTCTTCCTCGGTGGCCGAAGACTTCTCGGCAATTGAGAAAGGCCCCGCGATGAAGCACCAGCCGTGTCACGCCCGCGTCGCATCTGCCTGAGCCCAGGGGGGGCGGTGCCGGGGGAGGGATTTATGTCCTGGGTCGTGCCGCTGTGTGTTTTATGGCTGTTATTTCAGGCAGAAGCAAAATAATGATCACCGTTTTGAAGGGGTATAAACCAGCGGCATGAGAACCACGGCCTTCTAAAGCTGACCAGGAGGTTAGGGTCCATGCCGGTAATGAAACATCAGGACAACAGCAGTAGGCTTCAGCGTCTCGGGCTGGTTCCTGAAGTTGTCCGGCCCCTGCTGTGGGGTGGGAGGGGCTTCTCATGAATATGTAATGCTTACCAGCTCATTTTGGGGGTGGGCAGGAAGGGAAGCATGGGGATGTCAGCAATAAGTATTTCTGATTTTACAGAAACACATAGTCTCCTCTACTAGATGAAGGAACCTCCTTTGCTTATGTGTAGATGGAGTTACCTCGTTGAATGTCATTTCATCCAAGTTCCTGGAGCTGCTGGGACTAAGGGCCTTGCTCAAGGGCCCAGGGGTGGCACCACTCTGCCGGCCAGTGACCTTCCGGTCACAGACGACGAGTCCCATCCCACAGGGTGGCACACCATGTTGTGTTCGGTGGATTGGCTACATCTCTATTCTTGGAGGAATGACAATTGGTTTTTGACCATGCAATGCATCACCTACGCTGGCTGCAGCGTGGAAGAGTCGGCTCTCTGTGGAATGACTGCTGGAGCGAGGAGAGCTGATGAATCACTGGCACTGTGGGCCTGGCCGATAACATAATGAGATGTAATGTACACTATAAGGAAAATCAAACCGTACACGGGAGGTCAATATCAGCTGTGCAATAGCTGTCCATTCACGCTACAGCCGAAAAACTACATCCCCGTTTCACTGCCAATTTTCCATGGAATCGAAACGGACACCTTATTGGAATGGCAGCACTGAGGTCCCGGAGCACAAGTTTGCCTGAAAACACAGAATGAGTTATATAACACCCACTTACCGAAATCAGACTGAATGCATAAATAGACACCACATGTCTCCAAGAATAGGAGCAGGTTGTACATTAGAGCTGAAATCCCCCTCTTGTGCACACACACACACACACACACACACACGCGCACACACACACACACACTGTCAGGTAATCATATCTTTTTGGAGACCGCTCATTCAGCTCTGTGTGAAAAATGCTAATGCTAACTATGACAACCGTAACCCGTACCCAGCCCTAACCATAACCATAGGTAACCACACATTTTTAGTTTTCTCATTGCAGTCATGGACTTTTATAAAATAGTTTTCCCATATGGGGAATTTTAGACTGAATCAGCAATGGACGCTTTATGTCTGTTTGTTGTGTCCCTGTACATTTACATACATAATTACTGGAGGAGCATGATGATACCATCAAAGAGCCCCCGCTCCCCTGATAAGCACCTTTATCCCCATCAGCTGGTGACCCCACTCCCACCCTCATCTGCTTCTCTTTCTCTCTGCCACAAAAATGGCCAATCTGTCTTTACTGAACCTCTTGATCTTAAGAAAGGCAGTTTGAGGGGATTATAGGGTTTTCTTCATCTGACGTCCAGCTTTCAGCCTGACCTTTTTTTGGTCGGAAAATGTCATATTGTAAGGTGTGGGGGGGTGTGGGGGGGTGCAGCTGAGCTGCTAGTAAATGCGCAGGAAGCTCCACACAGATACGCAGTCGCTTGTTTCCATAGACCATAGCTTGTTAGAAGAGACATCACAGCCAGAGGGAATTCTACGAAGGTCGGGTGTCCTGCAGGGAGTTGTTCTGGAGTTACGTGAGACAGTGTGTTTGGCACCCACCGATGCAGTGATCTCAAAACCAAAATCACAACGCGCCTTGCGTGTAAACAGGGATTCACAGGGAATGCATTCCCTCACAAAGAGAGTGTAATTTTAGGCAGACCACTCGCGCACCTGTATCTGAACACCACCCGCGGCGGTCTGTGATTGTGTGCTGTTACAACTGCATGTCGGGCACGATGGTATGAAAGTGACATTTATGGTAAACAAAATGGGGGTATTTTGGATGTAAATTCATCAGGTATGCCTTCTTCCATTTTTCAGTACTATTGGGTGCAGCCCTCTGGGTGGTAGTTGGGGGGGGTGCATGGTGCCCGCAGTAACCCCCAGAGTTCTTTTACAGTTGCCAGTATGTCTCTATACCTTACATCTTGCCCATTATTAACCCGCCCTACCTGGGTATATACAGATGGGCATGACATTGTTTAGCTGGAAGAGAAAAACAAAACCAGAGACAGAGCTTCAGTGCCCACTCAGAGACTCCGATGTCTGGCGGGGTGAGGCGCCAGTTGAGTGGGACGCTCGCATGAAGTGCAAACCTACAGGCCAGCAGACGAGTCCAGAAGTTCTGCTGGTTGTCACAGAACTGCTTTGCTGATATCTGAAGTACTCTGTCCTTAAAATGAAAAATGAGCAGATGTTTCCAGTATTTATATGGCAAAGAGTTATTAGCATCCAGAACAGGGTCAGCACAGGATCGCTCATCGCAGGCCAAGTGACACATCCAGAACAGGGTCAGCACAGGATCGCTCATCGCAGGCCAAGTGACACATCCAGTCCTGCACTGGGCCCACACACTTCATGGGCATTTTTTAAAATTTAATTCACCTAGAGTTTATTCATAAAGCATTCAGACACTTTTTTCTCTACATTTTGTTACATTACAGACATATTCTGATATAGATTATTTGATATTACTATTATTACTATTATTTTCTGCAATGGGTTAGCACCCCATCCGGAGTTGCTCCCTGCTTTGCGCCTATAGCCTCTGGGATAGGCAGAACAGGACAGAAAAAGTGGTTTCAGTAAATAAATGAAAGAATGGATGGATGGGTGGATGGATGGTTAATCTGTGCATAATACATCATAATTAAAAAGCAGGTTTGTACAAATTTTCACAAGCCCTGGAGGTACAAGGCAACATGACCGTGGGACCAGGAAAAAAGAATTCTGGGTCTTAAGACTATAACCTACTGAAATGCTGAAGTCAGAGTCATAGCCCTTGTATGTTACTGTGAGGCATAAGGTCGCCTGTACATGGAATCCCTGCAGCAGTGGGAAAGACCTCAGGCAGAGGAACAAGCTGCTAATTTGCCCCATGACTGTTCCTCTGCCCTCCTGTGTGAGTGATGGCGGGCTGCTCCCACGTGTGAGTGTTCATGTTACGGTACTGAGAACTCATCCGTGTTTGTGTTGGGGGTCGCATCTGCCTGACAGGGAGCCTGACAAGCCGTAATTGGTTTCCTTTTCACTGTGCATTTTCTGAGAAGATGTGGCGGGAAAAAAAACCAATTCTGGAAGCCTGTCTATTAAGATTCCAGGTTGCTTAAGATATAAAAGGCGTGAGAGTGTGGCCCCCTCGCCATCACAGAGACAGCCGGGACTGATAATCCGCGAGCTTCCCCTACTTGTCAGTGGTTAAACGTGCTACGGCTCACTCCGGAATCCAGAATGCTGAATGGGGGAGGCCAAAACAAACAGGCACGGATGGCCCTCTGAGATTTTCCCTCTTATCTCCCTGGGCCATTTTGAAAAGTAAACATTGACTGTGTTTTGTGTCTGTGTGTGTGCATGTGTGTAGGCGCATGTATGTGTGTCTGTGAGCCTTTAAGGAATAAAATGTTACATGATGAATCACATCATTTGATACATTTACAAAGAACGATGAACATATTAACATCTTTTAGAAAATCGGCATATTAAGATACCAGGTTGCATATTCATTATCAGACATTATAAATGGCACAATCTTCAACAGTAAGCTGGGGAAGGTCAGAGCTTGTGGGGGGGGGGGGAGCAATCTGTCTCCCCTTTCATTACTGGTGAAGACTAGGAGAACCTGGACTGGACTCAATGCAGACTTTGACAGGAAGCTCAAAGATATGTGTTTGCAGGAACAAGCATTTCACGCCGGTTCATTAGTGCTGTCACCTGCACCATCTCCCACCTGTGATCAGATTGCTGTAGTTCCCCATTATTTCAAGAAACTTACAATTAATTTGTCAGAATATGTTACAGTGCGGCAGGGCAGATTAGTGGGTGGCAGGGTGGCCTCACACCTCTGGGGCTGGGGGCTTGAGTTCCACCCCTACCCCCCCTCTCTATACTGTATGTGTTTGTGTGGGTTATGTATATGTGTGTTTCAGAGGTGGAGATTTCAGGTCCAGCGAGTATAAATCCAGACCAAGATTTTGTTTCAACAAACCAGTTGAGTACTCTGTGACTGTGACTCTTTATGCTCGACTGGTTGGTTGAAACGAAATCTTGGTCTGGATTAGCAGTCTCTGGACCTGAAATCTCCACCTCTGATGTGTATATTATTTGTAGACTTAAATATTGCAATGTATTGGATTAATCTAACATTCCGATCAAAGGGAATCACAGAGTTATTGGCTGCTTCTGAGAGGTGACTTTGATCTTGACACTGTCTCCGAGTTTCCTCTGTCTTTTCGGCTGAGCCTGCGGTTTGTTTCACGCTGCCCTTTTTATTGCATGTCACTGAAGACCTGAGAGTTATGAGCAGACATCATTTGAGCGTTGACCTTTCCGATTCATTTAAATCCTCAATCACATTGTAAGCGGAGAGGTACATCTGTGTGTCACCTCGTTAGCCTCCCTGACGTGTATTTCAGAGAAAGGCAGCCATTCACCTATCAATAATGCAAGTAAATTGTAGATGTGGGATTTTTATTTTTATCAAGAATTAAGTGAAAATGTCTTCTGATTCTCATATAATTGTTGCACATTCTCACGGCTGGCTTGTCAATATTTCAGCATTTAGAAATGCAATAGCTTAGCAGAGCTGATTCCAAAGTTATTAGCTTTGTTTTTTCCAGTATTATTTTAGTATTTTTGTGCAACAAGAACAGAGTACATGTCTTTGGTACAAGAAAACAGATTATTTACACTGGATAACAGTGAAGATACAGAAATCAGCACAAATTAAAACATTTAACAATAACATTGTCTGTTATTATGTCACGGTTGTCAGTTATACAGAGATACGCTGCTTTATAAGGAGTGAGCTAATGCATCCTGTGAGCTCATGCAGTGAGAATTAATTTGTGTTTGCAGATCATCCGATTTTCCAAATTTGTATGATTTTTTTTCTGATGAAACCTAGTCCTGGAAATATCTGGATTCTGTGACTGATATTGTATATGATCATTATCGATGATCATGACAACACTGCTGGACTAGTAGCCAAAACTGTGAAAACACTTCCAATTCCAGAGATTGCAGAACTTTATCGCAGAACTGTTGCTCCAGTTACTTATTTAGGCATCCAGTGTATGATATTTGTAAGATTCTTTGATAGTGTATAAAAATTTCCACCATTATTTGGTAGGGATTTTTAAAGCGTAATGCCAAAAATGCTAGGAGTTTCCACAATTTTGGCCACTGGTTTAGGAATAGTGAATAAATTCTGTTTCACCAGGTGTGGCAGGGAATCATTATGACCATGGATAGCGTTCAGTCACTTTGATGGAGACTTGGCCACGGCCCTGCTTTCACCATTAAGTTCGCCGTCACTTGTTCAAATCCAAATTTGGTTCAGCTGTTATACCTTTGACCAGTGAAATTGACCTGATCCAGTGCTATGTCTGTCTAGATGTACCGTAGTGTCGCTAAACAGCGCGGAACACGCATAAAGAAAAGCAGGGTACTAATGGAACTGATGTGATCACTGTTAGGCGCCTGCCGGGCTTCCAGGTTCTGCGGACACACGCTGATGCCTAATGCACAAGCCATCCGGCAGAATTCTGCATTCTGCCCTTGAATCCCGAAAGTCTTTGGCGAGTTGTGGGTAAACTGCCAGCTGACAGTCAAGTGCCGCACCTGAGAGTGAGAGATGGCTATCGGCTGCCTCTCTCATCATCACTGTGGTGTCAGGCATGTCGGGGATGATGGCAGCGAAAGCCGCTTTAACACCCAGTGGACGGAGGAGCCACCGCACCCACCACCCCCCCCCCGGCGGCACAGAGGCTCCGCCTGTCAGGCTAACGCCGCTGCCGCTATCATCTCCGTACTTATGAGTCTGTCACTCAGCCAGGGTGCTGGACGAGGACGGGGAGAGCGTGCTTGGGGGGGGGGGAGGAGAGAGTGATAAAGAGGAGGACAGCAAGAGAGAAGAATGAAGACAAAGAAGGGAGGGAAGAGGGCAAAGTAGAAGGTGGAAGGAGGGAATGATGAGATGAAGCGTAAGGGAGAGGACCTATTGGTGTAATTCCTGAGAGAGACTATCCTGTGAATGGACAAGGGGATGCTCATTGGCCACAGTGCTTTTCATTCATTTCTATCATTACATTTCGATTAGTCATGGGCATCATTCGGTCCGATCACTCAGGGCTGCAGCTCCATGTATTTTAGCCTTGATGCCGGTCTTCCTTCAAAAAAATACACAAATAAAACCTGTCAAGCCCCTGGTAAACTTGACTGATCTTCTCAATAGCTAGAAAAGCCCCTGCTGTTGGTTAGAAACATGGCTACAACTTAACAGTTTAAACCCTTTTTTTTATATCAGTGTTTCTCCTGTCATTCTTCAGAGACTCTAAGTCAGTCCAAATTTTTTCAGCCCCCAGCACAAGTGAACTAAACAATCAGGAAACACTCAATACCTGATGGGGGGGGGGGGGGGCCGGATTGGGGTGTCGGAGGAGGGGGGGGGGGGGAAAGTGTTTTCGGGGCGGGGGGGGGGGGGGGGG
>JABFEA020000067.1:13989448-14003479 GCA_019775915.2 Cyphomyrus plagiostoma | reverse complement strand
CCCGCCCTTGTGCGCTCGCTCCGCCCGGGGCGGCGGGGCGGGCGGTTTGTTGGGGGGGGGGGGGGGGGGGGCGCCCAGTGCCACATGCATAGGAAACAACTCCTGATTCTAACCACAGAAATGCAAGTTCAACTGAAATTCTTACCAGCTTAATATTTTAATTCCATTTTTAAGCTTTTATCACTTTTAAACATTCACACTTAGAACCCGAGTGTCAAAGTGTCACAGCCTTCAAAGAGACTAATAATAACAGATGTGGCCGTTGCTCTTGGACAGTTAAAATGCTGTCCTTGAGATCTGGAGTTATACAGCTCTTGTGTATTCAATTTAGTATTCATTTTATTTATCTAGATCAGTGTTTTTCAATCCGGTCCTCAGAGATCCACAGACAGTTCATGTTTTGGGAGGATGCAAAAATGGCAGGGAGCTCGGAGGGAGCAAAAACCTGGGCCAGCTGTGGGTCCCCATGGACCGCATTGGGAAACACAGATTAAGAAAACTGTTACTCCAGATTCCATCTGCAGTCTAAAGACATACTGTTTTTCATTTGAAACCTGTTCATCTGGTTTAGGAAACTGAAATATTTTTTGCGTAAACATACCTGTGAAAAGTCCACTGGAGATTATGATTTGATGACAGAGGGTCTGGGGAAGCAGTTTGTTTGGCAGGATCATCAAACAGAGCTGACACATAGACCTCACACCCCGAATCTCTTTGGGCCCAGAACGTTGGTGGAGGAACGTCTGTGCTGCGCGTGGCCGCCACTGACCGGGACATCGGACCCAACGCTATGCTCTTCTATTACATCACCGGGGGCAACCAGGATCTGACCTTCCGCATGGACCGCGTCACCGGGGAGATCGTAACCCGACCCTCACCACCCGACCGTGAGCAGCAGCAGCGGTACCGCCTCACGGTGACCGTGGAGGACGACGGCACTCCACCACTGTCGGTGAGCTGGGGGGGGGACCTGGGATGGTAGGAGTGGTAACAATAAACTGAGGGTGGACAGGGTGGACTTCATGTGCGGGACGACAGCACCATGCGTGCTGAAACGTCCACACTCAGCTTCACTGAAAGCCTGCGCCCTCATCATGTATCTCTCCCCGTGTTCAGAATCTAGCCGTCGGGAGCCTTTCGAGATAAACGGGCGAGTTAACTGGAAACCCGTTATCACATTAAACCAGCATCATGCTTAGTGAGACTCATTAACCGTCTGCCCTCCACTCGGCCCTGAAGATCTGACGTTTTCAGCAAGCGGAAGCAAATCGCTCTCGTCTGTCCCCATGCAAAGTTCTTACATTCCTGCACAAGCATTTGACTTTTATCTGTCGTAGCTACTTATCTGTGTTATAGCTGGGGGGGAGGGGGAGGGGGGGTGACATGATAGCTGAGCAAAAAGTACAAAACAGGAAAACCACAGTAGTGTTTCGTTTTTTTTTTTTAAGAGGAAGTAGCATACCGAATGGCGCTGTGACTTCCTCCTCCTGACAGAGGTGTCTGATACGCCCCGCCTACCCCGAAAGGGCACTGTCCCAGTTTAGCTGCTGCGTGAGTGCGTCAGTGTGTGCGGAGAATGTTTTCAAACATTCTGGGCCCAGCACAAGTATGCATCTGGCAGGGTAGTGACATGCTTGCCTGGTTTTTCGCTGTTGTATCCCTGAGCACTTTGTTGGACTCACATCTCTAAATGCAAATATACGACATTCACTTTATACAGGTTAAGTGGTTATGGGAAAGGAGTGACTGTAGAGGCATCAGACAGACAGCAAGCTCTGAAAATGGAGTATTTTTCTTCTGCATGCCGTGCCCCAGAAAGCTCAGTGGCGGGCGGGTGAATCATATAGCGTGTCTGCGGGCAGGTGAGAGAGACAGGGCAGACTGGGGATAGTCAGCATCCTCAGACTCTTGAGTTTTTAGCTCCTTCACTGTCCGTGAGCCACTCTCTCCCCAGCAATGCAACACGTTTGTCGGAAATCAGTTCAGAATCAACCTTCAGCTGAGCAAAAAGTCATTCTTGCATCTGTGCATCGAAACCCATTGTAATCTCTGTGATTAATACCAGGACAGCTGTGATGGCTGAGGGAGAAACTCACTGCTGACTCAGGAAGAAAGATGAAATCCACTTTATTGCCAAAAAAAAACAAACAAAAACCTTCACTGAATTGCTCATCGCTATTATTTTATTCAGATTATATACAACTTTATACACCCTTTATTCTTTTTTATGCACATTCATCCCACTATCAGTCACACAGACACACATATATGATGTAACCACTGCTGCCTACCGTGAAATTTCAGTGGCACAAGCACGAGTATCCTGGTTTCATGTGACAATACTCTTTATAAAGTATAGCAGCCTTTCCATTGGCAGACCAACAGAGGCCTTTCCTTAATTAATGGCTGGGCACACATGTTGTTCCACGTGGGTACACATCTTTCGCTGTAATACCGATCTGATGTAGGTCATTTCACATTCACATCTCAATACCATTCACACTCATAACAAATTATTGCACAGCAGGGTCAGTGTGCCAATAAATCAGTGTGCCAGTAATATCACGGATAAAACCTGGCTGAATTTATCCATATAGACACACCGACATCCAGTTTTTACCCTTCATTTGCGCCAACTTTCTCATTCATGCACTCTGTGTACCCTGTTATAATGAACATTAATGATACTCTTCTGCATATACTCCTTCCTGGAAATACAGTGTGTCTGAAACACAAAGAATTCAACACTGCTTGCTGTAAATGTCAGCAGAGAGAGCTGGTCTGGCCTACAACACATCCTTCTAAATACTAACTGCTTCATCCCTGATGCGTTTCCTCAGAAACCATAATTGAATGGAGTCTTTCTGGCTGGAGGACGTTATCTGTACAGCAGTAACACAATAACAGTCTAGCACAAGCATACAATGCCATACAAAAGAGAACTTTTAGAAGACATCCATTTCAAAAGCCATCAAAGTATCAAAACATGAAACAGTTTATATAAAACTTACAATATAGTATATGACAAAATTCTTAGTACAAATCAATACGTAAAGTCCTGTATTTTTAAATGGTAAAAGTGTACTTTTGTATAGAACTTTGGTTAGAAACGTAGAACATGGACATTGTAGAAATGTCTATGAGTCCTTAGCATTGACATGATCCTTTCAAACATGACAGGGAGTAGAAACAGTGCAGCACAATGCCCACATCACTCATTCCCTGGATTGTGGCAGGATTCATCAGTTCACTATGGGTTCGTGCCACCTGACAACCACGTTGCAGGCTGCTTGCTACTGATGTGGGATACAACCGCCAGTGTCATTTACGACATTGAAGTTCTGTACCTTTCTCTCATCGCATGCTAGCTGTTTGCTCTTATTGGACAAGTGAGGCAGAGGTGTTGTTTGAAGAGAAAAAGTACAACTGAGGTCAAAACCTCAGTGCTAAATCAGAAAACCAGTCAGAAACCAGTATGCTCAGTCCTTATCGACGAAATAGCAGTTGTGTATATGTTTACTGCCCGAAGATCTAATACAGCAGTAAACCGTAGGAACTCCATTATACATAAGCTATATGGGATTTTGCTGAAATATTGTACATGCCATAAGAGGCAAAACCAAAGGCTTGCTAGCCAGCATATTTATGAATGTTCTAGCATGGCTTTTATGGCCAGTCTACCTTGCGGTCAGCTGAGGATTTGGGACTTGATAGACGTGCATAACAACCATGGCTGTAAGAGAAGAGCTTGGGAAATCCTGTTGGTTTTGCCCCCCTCCCTTTCTTTTCCAAAAATAAGTTCAAGAACAAAGCAGTGAGAAAAGATATGAAATATGAAATATCTGTGGTGAAATGCAAGCACAGGAAAAAGTGTCTTCTTTTGGGGGTAGACATCTGCTGAATGCCAAGGTTTGGCTCCACTATACCTCCATGAAATCAGGAGATTCTGGGATAGGTTCTGAAAGAAAAACAAGGAATGATCTTAGTTACTGTAACTTTTCATATTTGCAGTAGCTTATTTTTCTTGGAAGGGCACACCGATGGAGACGTGCAGATCACCAATGGGCGCTGCACGAAAGCACTTGTTGCACAAACCTTCACATTGCTAATGGTTTCCACAAAATTGTAAACATGTACTATTTCTGGGTGCTATTATGTCATCCATGGCTCACATTAAAAAAAGAGAAGGCTAAGAACAGCAGTTATTGCATGCCCAGATATATCGCTGCTGGGTGGTTCGCAAAAGCAAAAACAAACAAACTATACCCAGCTGATGCAGCCTCCTCACGGCCCAGGCTCTCCGTAAGAAAATGACAAACAGAACATGACATTCTAAAGAGGAACCAAGAGCAGGCCTCCAGGTCAGAAACAGGAAGAATAAAAGAGGGAAGTGACATCGCAGAGCGAGTACAGCCTGACAAACTGGCATACAAGTGCTGGTCAGGACACTGTGACGACTAACCAAAAACACGTCTAAATGTCCATAAGGGAGCAAAGAAAAGGAATCCAGAAGTGAATCTAAATTAGTGATCTGCTCCATGGGCCCTGAAACACACAGTTGGATACTGATCCTCAGGAAATTAGCAATTCAGTGAGGAATCAAAGACATTCCAGGACAGATGCTGTGAAGTTAAAATAAGCATTTAAAGAGGACTGGTGAATAGGCCAAGATGTTGGGTTTGACTTCTGGATTCCAGCTGCACAGAGGCTTGCCCTGGCCTATCAGCTGTGGGATACGTGTTGAACTGAGGGGGAATGGATGCTCTGCATGCATCTGGAAGTCAGCACAGCTGTGTAACACTGGACCTTCTGTAAGCATCTCTGACAGCGTTTCCCAATCCGGTCCTCAGGGAACCACAGTCGGTCCATATTTTTGCTCCCACCGAGCTCCCTGTCAGACGGTCCACATTTTTGCAAAAACGTGGACTATCTGTGGGACCCCGAGGACCGAACTGGGAAACCACTTCGTGACATACATCAGATGTGGTGCTGGTCTGTTTTGTGGTGTCAGTGTGTCGTGGCGCACCTGTGTTTCCGTTGTTTCTGTGTGTCTTGGCCTGTCCGCAGAAGCTATTTAATGTGGGATTTTGGTCGATATCTGATATCTGAATGTGTCAGAATTGAAGTGTTGTGGTGACAATTTGAGTTTTCGTTACTTAGTGTCTTGGGATATAAGGACATTAGTATTGTTTTTAAAAGCTCTATAATTCTTCGCTGTCTGACAGTTGACGTGACGTCAGATACGGCTTCAGATTCCATGGCAACGGTGCGGGTGAGAATTTCAGCATCATCAGCATTGTGTGGTCATGATGTCATCGTGGCTGATTTCAGGTACACCGTGGACTCACCGTGTGCCGGAAAGAAGACGTCCCCATGGGCGGGAGGGGACAGGGGTGTGCCGGGGTCAGAGAGCAGGTGGCGTCCTGTCTCAGAGGACTGCCTCGTCAGGATCTGGGACACGGTACGCGTCTTCGGCTGGGGGCCGTCTCCCAGGAACACAGGGTTCTCGTGACCTCGGGCTTCACTGTTCAGTGCAAATGGAGGATGACAGCCACACAGGATTTCGAGATATGAAGGTGAACTCAGAGGGGTTTTTTTTTTTCCTAAAGATATTCTCATGACACACTATGGGTTTTTAAGAACCTCACCTGTCCATTCTCACCAGCTCGTGTGAACCTGTGGCAGGGGGAAGAAACAGCCATGATTAATAATATCAAGAGGAAAACACTTTTGTGCCGAAAGTGTCAGGGTCTGATGTTCAGAAACAGGAAATGAATCTCAGACAGAATAGGAAGTCAACGTCACACCTGACTGGGTCTCCAAAGGCTGTTTCTAACATGGTACAAGGTAACATGGTGACTTTATGCACAACAAATGTTCTGGTCAAATTAGTAGTAATTTACTTGCACATCAGTTTACCAATATGTCTGACGCAACAATTATGAAAGGTGGTTGCATAGAAACTGTCTTAGTGCTGCTGTCATAGCGGTTATGTAATCACGATGCACATGCCCTGCTCAGACCTTGGCAAGCTGTCTGCAACGCAGCAGACAGAGGGTTCTGCAGCTTGGTGGCAGGCACCTTGCTCATGAACTTTCACTTTGCAAGCAGCCCCACAAGGGCATAAAGAGACTGCACGTGTCACTCTGTTCACACCAACTGGTGAACACAAATCGTAACATGCACTAACACTATGCCTGTTTGATCTCCATAATTAACACTGCAGTACATAATTAACACTGCAGTAACTATTAAGCAAATATTACAGTGCATATGTTTGCTTGGGCATAGTTGCTTACGTCTGCTGGAGTGGCCCGTCTGCCTCTGTTTGTACACCAGCAGTAAGATTAGGGGTAGAGAGAGAATACCCATAATGCACCCTGCTGTCGCCAGCCCCGCTGCCACAGTGCCTGAGGGGGAAACGATGAATAGAGGCAAGAGAGAAATCCAAATCTTAATTAAAGGGTTTTGCCATGTCGTCCACACCTGCAGTCCTGTATGTTTTTGGGTTGTTTTATGCTAAGTGGTCTTGGTTTTGTCCAAATAACTTAAATTCCAACAGTAAAGTGCTGAACATAGTCAGAGGAAATAATGTCGCACACAGATGTGGTACCAGTATGGTTAAGAATGCTTTCCAGTTGAATGCTGGAGTAAACAATGTGTGAGTGAAAGTGTTTGAAGGTACCTTCGGTGGGTTTATGGTCCATAAACGAACATTTATCAGTGTGGTTTCGTCCTGCAAAGGTATAAGGGCATAATCAGTCAAACAGAAGTTTGCCTCCCTCCTCTAACTTTCCCTGAGTAAGTCTGATTATAAGTGCAAATGTTGCACGAGCAGCTGTTCAGATATGCAAGTAGAATGGAGGGGTTTGTTACGAGGGACTGAATGCAGGGAGCGTTTATTATAACTGACCTAAGCAAAAACTTGTAAATGTGAGAGTTCTGCCTACTAGGGGTGTCACTAGTGCTGTTTTAGGGGAGCTTTATTCCATCTACCCCCCCTCCCCAAAGAAATGTACGATAGTTTAAATAGTGCTCATACTCATTCCCTACGACAGTGTTTCATAACGCGGTCCTTGTGGATCCCTAGACGGGCCACATTTTTGCTCCCTCCCAGCTGCCTGCCAGGCAGTCCACATTTTTTTGTTGTTGTAGTTGGTGTTGAAGGTCTGGGGCCCGGACTGTGGGGGGTCCTGCACTTACGGGGGCCGACAGTGAGCAGCACGTGGCTGTGGGCCCTCTGCGGCACCTTCACATGATGGTGCTTGCCTTGGACCTCCAGCTCCACACAGCAGTAGCGCCCCTGGTCGGCACGGGTCACGTTGGTCAGGGTGATGGAGATGGTATTCCCCGAGGCGCTATACTCCACACCCGGGGGCCACCCGGAAGAGTGGTTGCCTCTGCGGGGGTGCAGCCTTTCCTGGCAGGAATCGTCCGAGTGAGGAGTGAAAAACCAAAATGGCTTCAGTCGGTCACCGGCGTGCTGGAGTGAGCCCTCAGAAATGCACTGCATGGTGACACTTGCACCCTCTGGGCAGATGTAGGACATATGCGCACCAGCCAGCCTCAGGTGGTCACTGGCAGCTGTAGAGAGGCAGAAGGGGAGGGGTTTTAAGCGCTAAGATGCTGAGAGCACTGTCAATGCCGCTCACGGGAGTGTTACTTGCACAAAAATGTTCTGAGGGCAGAATGAAAAATGATCGGTTCAGAGAGATGCACACGTGCAAGGTACTAATTGGGCATGCATAGTCAGATATCTTACAAAGCAAAGTTATCAGACAAATAACTCAGCGCGCACTGAGTTATATACAAAGTTTTAAAAATAATGAAAAAGGAAATAAAAATTTTTGCTGCAGAAGATTTTCCTGAAGATAAATTCGGACACCGGGAGCTCAGAAAGCGAGAACTACCTGTGCAGTGATTAGGCGTCTTTGACCAACATAAAACACCATGAAAAGAGTTTTGAGGCAACAAAAGGATTTTACTGTAATAGTCTAAAGAAGCAGATTTCTTTGTAATCTTTGAGTCATCTTTTTCAAACATGCACATACCGTCGCAGTCACCCTTATGTTCCATGCCCCATCCTCGTACCCGTATATCGACAGTGATCACATCATGGTATTTTTGCACCCGTGAGCATGTATCTCGGTAATGAGAAAGCAGATATTCAGTCTGGCCAGCCTGACCACTAGTCAAACTTTTAGTATAAATGCTGAGATATGCCATTTTAAAGAACTGATTTATTAAGAAATATTTTATGCGCATGCCAACGAGAGCTACGGGCAGACGGATTTCCTGAGAAATTGCTGTCTAGCTTTTACTAGGTCATTTTACCTTTATCTCACCCAGCATATCTACTGCCTCCAGGTCTACCGGAACTTTATTATTTAAAGATGGCTTGAAGCGGGAATAAGCACAGATGACTGTGCTTGTATTGTACTTTTTTGTCTTTTCCATTTTTTGCGTACCTCCCAACTTGTTTTACCCTTTTATGGAGTGTTTGCATCTGTATTAGTCTGATCTTCCCTTAAGTCACGAGTGTTAGCTTGTATAATTGTTAGCCCACGGCAGCTCTGAGGAGCACTCAGAGAAAATAATAATGTCTTCTCACCGATGAGGCATACTGTGTTTAGGCAGCTTGTGGGAATCATTATATTAAAAACAACTGGGAAGAAAACAGATGTGTCCTCAGGCCCCCACCCTGCCTGCCCCATTGGGTGGGGGGGGGGGGTTATTTTATGTAAATGAAACCAATGTTTCCACAAGAATACAAACATAAGTAATGTGCATCTTATCCGCGAGGATTGAACAAAACATTCTTGGAAAAACACGGCAGCAGAAGCAACAAGCAACCTTCCTGAACTTTCCCGGAACTGATAATGTGGCACAGACAAAAGCAGCTTGTATGTGTAAGCGGCTCGTCTCACACGAGCCACGGCGTCTGTGGGCAAAGCGGACACAAAGAGAGGCCCGCAGTACCTTAATGAGTGCCGGGCGGACAGCACAGAGCCAGTGCTTATCGTAGCCGGCACGCACGCGCGTGGTCTGGGTTGCCGTTCTGGTGCGATGCCTGCCGCACACACACGCATCTGCAGGTGTGATGGCGTGACTGACTATATTTGCGTGTCAAATGGTGAATCTGACAGTGCCGCTTTGCTGAGTGACTCGTGAAGTTAACTTTAACACCTATTTTTTTTTTTAAAGCCACAAGGGCATGTTACCTTGTTTTCCCCTGTAGACCGCGTCCCCGTTACCTCCCTCTGGCAGTGCGTAGGGTGCCAGCGTACAGGGCGTTCCTGTATGCGTGAAACCACAATGTAATGATCAGGCACGCCTGCCCTGTATAGATATCAGGGAACTACCCTGTTCCATCTATTCAGTCCCTGCTGACCCAAGCATGTATGCGCTCATACAGAGTTTGTGGGGTTGGAGCAGAGCCATGTTCCTGCCAGCAGCCTGGCCACATGGGCCTTTCCGCTCACCCTGGATCTGCATGCTGATTTGTTTGTACTGTAATGATATTTGGTCCTTGTTAAGCTGCCTTCTACCAGCACACAGTGAGACCCTCAGTCCTCTGTGGCCATAATAATTAACCCCCCCCCCCATCTCCGCCCCCAGAAACAGTGGATGCAAGTTCTGCCAACTTTTATGCCAGACAATAGTGAATAGCTTAACATGGAATGCTTTTTCTATGCCCCCCCCCCACCCCCGTTCAATTTACACCAAACAGCTGCTGCCTTCAGCCTGGCAACAGATATTAAGCACACTGTGTCTTGTGCAACTTCTGTGTTAGCTACTAGATAGCTAAGTGACTAACCGAAGAATAGATACCACTATCTTAAGTTGGGGGCAGATACTGGCTGAGAAGTATGAGATGATCGCTGGGGTGGGAATGGAGCTGCACATTGTATGATGGAACAAAAACAGCCGCGGTCTGTGTGTCCGTTTGTGTCAGGAGGAGTAATAGGAAACGCAGGGGCTGTGATTAACTGGACCTCCTGGCCCCCGGACCCTTCCTGTCTCTCCAAGGTACAATAGAGCACACCGTTGGCTTCTGTTTCACACCATAAAGCCCTCCACATCATTATGAGATTTTCATAGTTTCCATTGATGCCAGGATCTCGGACCAGAATTCCTGTTTCCAGTCTCTGGAGAGTCCAGCCTTCATTGAGAGAATCCGGCCCACCCTCCTGAATAGCCCCCCGCTCGGGCCGCCCTTTTGCCCCCCGAGGTTTTGTTTCCATTGTCGTTTCCTGAAACCAGCAGCTCACACCTACACTACAGGCTGAAACTTCTGTTAATCTGCACGTGAGTCCCTGCTTGGCATGAGTGCATTCGAGACACCTTGTGGCTGTTTGCTGAACAGAGACAGACAGGCTCAATTCATTACCATTTATCTAAGGGCGCCCACTCGAATCTCCAATCCTATGCTGTAACCAGAGATCTCATATCGCTGTTAGCTTTTGAATACTTTAAAAAAAAAAAAAAAAAAAAAAAAAATGAGCGCATGGTGCTGCTGTTAGGTGCAATGGCCAGATCTGTATCCTAAAAGATGCTCGGACTGCAGCTTCAGCTCATTATTCCCTAATGTCTGTGGCTGACCGCACACGTTTCTGGTGTTGGGCTGAGTCCTGTTTTACCTGCAGGAATCTGGCTTTACCTTTCATTCCCACACAGTTCCACCCTCCAGGTACTGGAGAGGTTGAGATGCACTATAATTTAGACGAGAAGTCATGAGACATGCTCCGTGATTTGTTGTGTAGTGACAAGGTGAAAATCACACTAGTGTAAGGCAACAAGCTCTCATATTTCAAGGGCATTATTAACCTTTTCCTTTACTAAGAAAATGATATACTACAGATACAAGTCTCCAAATCACATTTTGCTACGTATAAAAATTGTCCTCAGTATAACCATGAAAATTACGCTAGCTAATAAGACTTAACCAGGGTGCACCCTGACCATGCCCCCAGTACTGCTCTGGGATAGTGCCACCACCCTGCCCAACCCCGACTGCACCACTAACCAGGAGAAGTGACTGGAACAAGCCATGGAACTCTGGAAATCCATTGGTTCTTGCTTAAGAAATATTACGGTAAACTAAGTCATTGCTTCATGCTAAGATCACACAGATAAGCAACTTGTGAAGTAATGACACAGCCAAGGAGATATGAGGGAACACCCCCACTCCATTTTAATTACCAGAAGGCACAACAAAGCTTCAGGTGTCATTCCCTAAAGAGACCTTTTACTGAGCTATCAGTGGTGTAGGTTACTCTTAGCTGAAAAGGTGCTGAAAGGGGATGTACAGACAAAGGTCAAAGGCTCTTCCCCCCTGTTAAATGACAGCTTAGTTTGGGGGGAGGGTTAACAAAATGGACCCTCTTGTTCCTGTCAGAGTCCCAGATAGCTCTGTTTCTCCATCTCCTGGCAGCCAGTGAAGCCCATGAGGCCTTGTGAGAATCTCCTGAATGTGCTGCTACACTGCTTTCACCTCCACAATCGTATCACACACCAGTCCCTTAAGATTAACTCCAACCCCTTTCTGTGAACACCACCACATCTTCCTCCCACACTGCAAGCTTCTTCCATTTTAATTATAAGGTTCCCCAGCCTTGTTCTGTAAAGACCAAGAAGGATATCTTGCAAAATTGTTTATCGTAATAATGTTCTGAGTGGGCTACTACCGCATTTCTTAATTCTCTGTTTTACAACTGCCATCATATTGAGTCAGCTTACAGCAGCATGCGTTTTATGTGTGTAAGATGCCAGCTGTTTAGGTCAAGGTCAGGCTAAGGTCAGATACTGCAATGTTATCCTTGAGTTCATCCTTGCTGCGTGCTTTCCTAATGGGAAGTGATGGGATGGATGAATGAGAGTGAGGCACGCCCTTGGCCCAAGGCCTCCTGTTGTGTTGTGGATAAGGGAACACTTGGTTCTAGGAGAAAAGCCAAACATGGCATCAGCAGAAATAACCTTGAAGCGGCCATCTTGGTCCATTCAGCTAAGAGACCTCCAGTTCAAACATAGGTGGCATACTTTGTAAGACTGAACTATCCTTATGTTTGGAGGACTGGATTAACTTCCTCTTGGACCTTAGTGGTGGGTGACTTTGAGGGAGTCTGAGAGTCAACAATGTCAATGCTGGTTCAACTAGGCAAAAACATGTGCTGAACTCCTCAGTAGCCACACAAGTTCTGGCAGCACCAAGCCATCTAGGGTTCTGTGCTTCTGCTGTATCTAACACAATTCCCCTTAGTTCAATGGCAGACAGAAGCTGCCTTTTTTATTGAGAGGTAAGGTCAAGTTCAGGGCCTAAGTTGAGCTCCAACCCACCTGCAGATCAATGTCTCAAACTGCCTCCCACCCCCACCGGCTCGTAAGCTGTAGTGAGATGCGTTAGCTGAAACGCATGAGTAAAACTGACACCAAGCAGATAACCAGCGAGCAGAAAAAAAAGAAAAACGTTTTTTTTCCCCTCCTGTCTACATTGTTATTGTTTGAGGTACTGTCCACCATCCAACATACCAAACGGTGTTAATCACTATAGTCGTTCCCTATTTTCCAGTAAGTCATCCCATGCTTAAATTCCCACCCCTCCCCTGATGCCTAAATAAATCTGAAAACCATAATTAAAAAAAAAAAAAAATTGCAAAACAAGTCAGGCTGTTCCACTTTTTCACAAGCTGGTTTGTCCGCGTGCCTAAAGCAAGCTTTTTCTTTCGTGGCGCATTCTGAGGTAGCCCACTAACAGTGATGCATTTGGGTCTTACATGTATATTTTAGTACAGTGTTAGTCACAAGCACAGTTTCAGACCAAAACTATAAATATGTCCATTTCATTAGGCATGTGAGGACTGGCAGCTAAACAGTCTTGACTTCACTAGGAAAGTTTTTTTCTAAGAAAACGAAATTTTATCACATTTTTAAATGTGCAACTGCCTTTGTTTTTGTACTTTTTTCTCTTTAGACAGAGGAAAATGTGAAGGGGAAACTGCATAATTAGGTTTGCGCATAAACTATTTCCACGGAAAAAGGGTAACATTTTAAACAGGCCTTACTGGAAACGTAAATTAGAGTAAAACTGAGTATAACCCCAAAGCATTTTCCTTTGCAGACGGCAACGTGAATTAAGACACATTTCAACGTCCCTCAACACTGGATCATTCGGGCGCTGCGGGTTAAAGGATCTGGACATGCAGGGCGTTTCTCTTGCAGTTTCAATAGCCCAGGCAGGCTGGATGGCTTTCGATGCAACCCGAACCGTCTGAAGTGCTTTACTGTGACGGCGTCACACTCCGGGGGCAACAGCTGCTTTTTGTCTCGGGGATCAGAGTAATGACAAAGGGGAGAGAGAGGTCAGACAAACCCCAGACCTTCGCCAGGTGTTCATCTCGAAACATGGACATCTGTAATGTGCACCGAGGAATTTGCGGGCACATTAATATGTTTTTATAAAATGTCAATGCAAGAAAGTGAGGCAGTGTTTCTCGTGACCCTAAGCTGCACTCCCCAAACGGCTTTACTTCTGACTCAGGAAAATGAAATGAATTGCAATAAAATGAAATAAAACACAAAAGAGTTGAAACTGTAACATTTCTCAGCATTTGGCCTCGCTGCTCCCTTTAAAAGCTGCCGTCGGCACCGCGCACTGCTTTTACTTACCTGGACCCGGAAGACTGACCGCTGTCAGGCAGATGTAGATCCAGCAGAACCCGAAGTGAATTCCCGGGGACCACTTACAGTATAAATCCAGCATGGTGATCTTGCTCAGATGCATGCGTGTTGCGGAAAATCCTTTATTAATGTTTGTCTTTCGTGTCGCAAACTGTCCTAAATTGCTTCTATGTTACTCAACAACCTCATGCGTTTGCGGAAACGGTGATTTCGTTTTGGTGCTGTTCAAAACTCCACACACTGTTCTCAGCTGAGGACTTTACGGAAATCCTCATTCTCCCCCGCGGGGGGGGGGGGGGGGGGGGGGGGGGGGGGGGGGGGGGGGGGGGGGGGGGGGGGGGGGGGGGGGGGGGG
>JABFEA020000067.1:13942545-13989436 GCA_019775915.2 Cyphomyrus plagiostoma | reverse complement strand
ATCCCCATTCTCCACCCCCCCCCCACACCCCCCCCCCATATCTCTCTCTCTCTCTATCTCTCTCTATCTCTCTCTCTCTGTCTGTCGTCTTAAAACAAAAATATACAATATTCAAACAAGCTGTTTACCTTCTTTGCTTTCATAAATTAATTATTTTCTGTTATAAACTTCCTTTTACAATATGTAAGTAGGTCGACATATTAATACATATGTTATAAATCTTAAGTCAGATGCATTTCAATTTATACGGAGTGAAATAAGTTCTGGTTTCGAACAAAAGTCTTACACTTTCGTCAACAAGAGGGTCATTATCACAAATTTGAGATTTTTTAAAATAAAAAAAACACAATGAAGTAGTGTTTTTGTGTAGAGCATCGTCTTGCATTTTAGGTATATTACAGTTTTTTTCAGGATTCTGTATACTGTAGGAAATTGCTGTTTAATGAAAACGTGTTATTTTCAACTTCTATAGTTGCTTTTATATAAAGTTTTGTTTAGTTTAAAAGTTTATAATTTGCAGTAAAAGGCATATCGTATTGTCACAGTAATAATATTTCAGTGAAAATATTGCACTGTATGTTTAAGAGTTATGAAGTAGTCTCAAATACTTCAAAGGCTAATGAATTATTGTTTAAAAAATAATTGGCAATTAGTCACATTGAACATCTTGAACATCTGATTTCATGCATCGATACAAATGACCCATATACTCCAAACCTCAACCACTTGGTTTTTGGATGGATGGATGGATGGATGGATGAATGAATGAATGAATGAACGAACGAACGAACACGTACAGTTTCATGCTTATCCCCTAAATCAGGGGTGTCAAACTCCAGTCCTGGGGGGCCGGAGCCCTACACAGTTTTTGGTTCACCCTCATTTAACACACCTGCTTCAACTCCTTGTGCTAATTACCACACAGCTCATAAGCTAAATCATTTGTGGTGGAACAGGGAAAGAGCTAAGCTACACAGGGCTCCGCCCCCCCCAGGACTGGAGTTTGACACCCCTGCCCTAAATCATCTTCCTCCAGTCCTCTACCACAGTCGTGGTTTACATTGTGGATGAGAACGACAACGCTCCAGAGTTCCCAGTGGATGAGTACGTCACGGTGCTGAGTGAAGGTCCCAGCACTCAGGGTGCCACCATCGCCACGGTGACGGCCCTGGACCTGGACGAGGGCCTAAATGGCACTGTGCTCTACTCCATTGCCCGAGGAAATTTAATCCAGACTTTCCAAATTAATAACACCACGGTAAGGGGAGCATCCCACAAAGATCACAAATAGGAAGAATACTTTATATTTCAATTTGATGTAATGATAACTATTATTATTATTGTTATTATTGTGATTATAATTATTTTTAATTCTCATAACAGTGTATTTGTTTTATTATAGTCTTTCTGTTTAGGAAACAATACTGTACGCTGATAAATCATGAGTTTACCACGGATTCAGTCTAAAGGGAGGACAGTTATGTTTGGCCATGTTTTAGGTTGATTTGGTAAATTTATTGATTGTATTATCATGCATAGGGGACCATAGTGGCAGTGAAGGCCTTGGACTACGAGATCAGCAGTGGTCATTACACACTTATAGTTACAGCGACTGACCAGTGTCCCATCCACAGACTTCGCCTGACATCCAGCGCCACGGTGAGAATTGCCCAGTAAACTCACATGATGACATAAATATGGGAAAAATGCTGACTTAGCAGCTAGCAAGGTACCCCCATGCCCACCAGTGCTGTGTGTTCAGATCCTTGTTGTGGATTCTGCATATTCCCCTGTCTTTGTTGGCATTTGAGTCCCCTAAACTGTATGAGTTTGTGCCCTCTACCTAGTGACTGACTTCCAGCCACAAGTCCCCTTGTCCCTATAGTGTAGGGATGCCACACAATCTTTCCAAACTGCAGTGCAACACAAGGTCCAGCTCCGCTGCATCTGAAAAATGCAAAGCTGTCCAGAGTGGAGGGAGGGTCTGGATTCAGTTGTTTTGGTCTAGATGCTACAGTAGATAACCTAGAAAAAAATGAATGGGCCAAGAATATTAATACAGATTTATCAACTCTACTATTAGTTAAAATATGATATATAAATAAATATTAATGAAAGTAAGGGTGTAATGATACAGCAATACATCGTGATGGATCAGTTATTAAGGTGGTGATTCAATCGCACAGATATGTAATGTCAGAATCGGTCATGATAAATTTTGGGAAGCCTAATTCTCCGTAAGGATATTTCAACTTCCAGGCGTTGCTTGCAGGCTGCAGGCAAACGCACAAAGTAACAGCACCAGCAAGCGATTTTTTGAAGAGCAGTGGGGCAGGGGAAGGCTGGGTAAGAATAATACTCATGATAATACTCATAAGGAAGGCACTACTTGATTATCTTTGCACTACAGTGCTTTTTGGAAACTTGCCCCGGTTTTGTGGCACAAAAAACTATAGTAGCAATGGTCAAGATGTAGCTAACTAGCTAGCTAAGTGCAAAGTCATGTTAGTCTTAGGTACCAGTGTAAGGCAATTTTGTAATGGGACTGGACACAACTTAATCATTTAAATATAAAGGTCTATTGGTGGGGATGAATGAGTACAAATAAAATATTGGGGGTACACTGGTTCCCATACCTCTCTTTGAGATGGACAATATATCAGTTATGGCTATTTTTAAAGTTTATCTGTTCAAAGATAGTAGCACCAGTAGACACAACTACTAAAATACTGGATAATTGCCTGCTCTGTAGTAGCCTCTGTAGAATGAAGGGCCTCGTCAGCGCTGCTTATAAAGAGTCTCAAAGTACTGGCCTGCGACATGTTTATAATCCAGTATTAAATTTGGCCCACAAATTGATCTTTCATTTTCCACAGAATGAGGCACAATGTCATGTCATTCCAGTACTTTGTGCTGATTGGCAAGTTCATCAGTTCATTCAATTAGATTTTCAAAATATTCAATTAATTAAATCAATTCGTGGTTGAAATTAAATATTTACGATGCATCAAATCATTTCCTAAATACTTGTAATCCAGTCGAATACCTTGAGGCCATCAATTTATACTCTTAATAAAAATATATCATTGTTTGGCCCATTGAGCAGGCTTTCTCACCATTGTAAATAATCTGAGGTAGGAAATAACTTGTGAGTATGATAAAAGCGTAAAATCAAGGATGTCGGTAAAATTATTGCTGTTAAAATTCTAGCTTATTCTAGTTTGCGGTATTTCTGTTTGCTCTTCATTTGTCATTATTGTTACCAGGTAATAGTAAATGTTATTGACATCAATGACGTGACGCCCACCTTCCCTCGGCCTTACGAGGGACCGTTTGACATCACTGAGGGCCAGCCAGGGCCCCGTGTGTGGACCCTGAAAGCAACAGATGAGGATTCGGGACTCAATGGCAAGGTGGAGTACAGCATCACAGCGGGAGACCCCCAGAGTAAGTCACAGGATCGATAACATGCGCGAGATACACAACGAGCATCGTAAAGAGAACTAAACACTGAACTTTTGCAAATTTTATGTCTACTGTTTAAAATATTCTGAGTAAACTTAGTACATAAATAATAGGTTTTTATCAGCCTTTATTAATTGTTGAGTTTTGTCGGGTTAGGAACAGGAGGAGTTAATGGAAAACCCTAATAAAGACAAGAGTGTGTCAGCTGACTGTGGGTGTCGCACTGTTAGGTGAGTTTGTGGTGTCTCCAGTGGATGGAGAGCTGCGCGTGAAGAGAGATGTGGAGCTGGACAGGGAGGCTGTCCCATTTTACAACATCACCATCATGGCCCGTGACCTGGGGACGCCATCACTGAGCAGCACGGTAAGGAACTTGAGAAACATGGAGTTCCATAAATATACCGCATAAACGAATGTGAATAATATCGATAAGCATGTTTGCACACATACAGACTGACTGGCACTGGAATACAGTTATGAGGTATGTCGTGCAATACAACCGATACATATATGTGTGCACACAGAGATCTAGTAGTAAGTACATTTATGAACAAACATACAGGCATAATCCATCCATCTTCTAACTGCTTAACATAAAAAATACTGATATTTAACTAGTGTTTATATTTGTACTATTTAACATTTGTATTCGTGGTCATCCTTGGCATGGATTATTCTATAGCACTAATTGTAGTAACGTTGATAACTAGATAGCTAATTGACATCATTGTTAATTGTGAGTATAAAACGAGACAAGCTCATATGTTACTGACAGTGACATATTTGCCTCGCTGACAACAATCTACACAAATCCATTTAAAACATTAAACCTCTCACTCGTAGCTGTGTAAAGATCAGGTTTCTATTTGTGCTGTTAGGCATGTCTTGCTCATGTTGTTTTAGATTTATTTTGTAAAGTGGTTTCTTAGAAAATGTATTTTGGAATTGATTTTTGGAATTGGACAGTGACGATATAATTTTAAGTATTCAGGGGACTCTGTAAAGTGCTGGGTCCCCTCAATCATGGGTATCCATGGCAATGCCAGTCCATTATAGGGCACATACACGCATTCACAATCACAGACACAGGTAGCAGTCAGCCTAACTACAATGAACATTGTCCTGTATGGATATAACGCAAAAATAAATGTTTTCGCACTTAATTTAATGCAAGTGTGCAAATGGACAAAATTCTTTTCTGTTGACTTTTAGATGTGATTTCAGTGTGGAAAAATCATGCTGCATAATCAGTTCTATGATTTCTTATTCGGCAAGAAATTTTTTCCGCCTCCACACTTAGCTTCTGCTTGTCCTCCATTGTCTGTGACACATTAAGTCTCCACTGCCTCGGGTTTCAATAATACGTAATCTGGTTTCTGCACCCACAGACTAATGCACACTCCCACACAGCTGCAAATTTCAACCAGATCTTTCCGTCTCAGGCCGGCTTTTCCAACTCATGCCACCTGTAGTCTGAAGAAGAGGCTCGCAGATGTACATAAACAGTGTCTGTATAACTTGTTTTCTTTCCTGAACCTTTTATCAATCCACCAGCAAAAGCTTACTTGTTGATTCTCATTTACATTCCTGTAGGTGGTTGTCGGCGTGCGAGTTCTCGACATAAATGACAACGACCCAGTTCTCCTGAACCTTCCACAGAACCGCAGCATCAGTGAATGGGCCCCGATACACACCTCTGTGACACAGGTCCTGGCGCAGGACGCCGACAGCGGCCGCAACTCCCTACTTACTTACAACATCACCGCTGGCAACACGGACGGAGCCTTCTACATAAACGACACGGTGAGCCCAACACCAAGGCGATGAGACTGGGAAGCTGCTAGCATCTAACAGCTAAATAAACATTGTTAGCTAGCAGGGTGGCTAAGGGACTTGATTTTTGTTTCAAAGATTGTCGTTCAATCCAGAAAGGGCCCCCAGCTCTTATATTATTCTGCAAATTTCAGCAAATTTTATGATCAGCACACCCTCTCTACCCCAGCTCAGCAAATTCTCTTGTCAGCACCCCCGGCAAATTTAATCCAGGGCCACAGTTCAAGTTTTGCTTAGTGTTATGAGAAGGGTTGTGCTGTTCCTGAGGGGGGGCTCATCCAGGAGGGCCAGCCATGTCTTACTGTGGGCCTGCCAGTCACTAGGGTACCTAAGGCAGACATATTAGTGGTTAAAATGATAATATGATACTTTTTCTCTAATCGGCAGTGTTTATAAAACAAGCTCTCATTGGCTGCCTCTTTTCAACAGACAGGTGTTGTGCAGGTGAACAGGCCACTGGACAGGGAGCGAGTGGCGGAGTACAGGCTGACAATCACTGTCAAAGACAATCCGGAGAACCCCCGAATTGCCCGGCGGGTATGGACTTCAGCCGCACTCGGCCAGATTTCGTGCAACACAATGCAACACAATGCAACACAAAGCAACCATTCAGATCGTAGAGGAGGTGACTCCAAGCAACTAGAGGAAGTAGGACCAAGACATTTGATTGGTTGGTCCCGCCTACTCTACAATCTGATTGGTTATCTCTTTGAATCAATCATTTTTCATTCTGCCCTCAGAAAATGTTTGTGTAAGTAAAACACCCATGAGCAAACAATGCAACACAATGCAACAAAGTGTTCCATTTTGCTGTTGCCCATTTTCCAATGATGCACTAGATGCTGGTATTCAGCAAACTGTATTGTGAAGTAAGTAAACCCAAAAGCTTACAAAATGCAGCTTGATGGCTATTGAGCATTTCCCTTACTGACATTTCCATCTCATCCATGATGGAATAACGTGAATGGAATAATGTCTTTTATCAAATACTGCTTGAATAAGGATGGTCAGGTTTGCTGCCTTTCAGCGCTCAAACTTGAAAGGTGACTCAGCATCACTAGTCGTTATTTGCAGCAGAGATGATGGTATTCCTCTGACAGCCATATAGCTTCTCATTCACAGCTTGTAACTGAGAAACCTCACTATACTAGCATATTGAGATGCGGCAGACTTTCCCTGCCTTAGGAATTTGATCATTCTGCTGATCTGGCCTTTACAGCTGCTGACTGGGCTTAGCCCACAATGAATCTCCCCGTTCTACTGCCGTAGCCCCTCTGCCTTCTGACACATTGAAATATGCATTTGTCTTCCAGTGCTCTGGTTTCCACCTGCAGTTCAAAGACATGCCGTTAGACTTGTTGGTCTCCCATACTGCATGTGCATGCAACCTGCGACGGACTGGCATTCTGTCCACAGTGTACCCCTGCCTCATAACCTGTGCTGTTTGGGGTGCTGGGTTAAGTGTAGATGGATGGGCGGCTGTTGTCAAAAAAAGTAATCCCCTTTGCGGTTAATACACGTATCCTCAGGATATGTATAATGCACATCACTCCGCACAGAAATAAGGCAGCAAACCACAGAATTCCATGTGGCCTCAACCAAGATGTAACTGCTCATGACTTTTACAACATATGACTTTGTAAGTGCTTAAAATGCTTCCCAGACCTTGTACGACAGCATGGCAGAATATCCTCCCATTCAGTAATTTTCAGTCATTATCACACAAAGTACGAAATGCCGTGGGTGAGTTGTGTATGACCAATTTGTGGCTGCTTGGGTCAGAGTGTCATATGAGGGCTGAGATGCATCAGGGACATATAACAGTCAAGCACTTGAGTCAGTGCTCCTTGTCACATGACCAGCCTTTGCCCTTTGAGCCAGCTCAGCTGTACTCTCCTGTTCTTTCTTTCCCTGTCTCCTTTTCTCCTGCTTTCTTCTCTGCTTGTCTCTCCTTCATCACATGGCTTGTTTTGCTCCCATCTCCTCCTCTGTAGGATTCGGACCTGCTGTTGATCTCCATCCTGGATGAGAATGACAACCGGCCCGTTTTTAGTCAGACCAGCTACCGGGCTGAGATCATCGAGAATTCGCCTCCAGGTATCATGCTGACCGGTGTGTTATTCTGTTTCTTTAACTTCGAGTGGACCCCCATCTTCCGTCTTTTCTCATATAGGTCTAGAATGTCAACAAGGCCAGCAAAGCCCCATAGGATAAAATCTTGTTCTCTCCATTTTTCTTTTCATCTTTTCCATCCATCCTTTCCTTCCACCTTCTCTCCCTCAGGCAGCATGGTATCTGTGTTGAATGGCCCGGTGTTGGCTCAGGATCGAGACGTCGGGCCCAATGCTGTGGTGCGTTATCGGCTTATGGGGCCGAGGGTGGACCTATTTACTGCAGACTCCACCACAGGTATCTCCCCACCTCCACACTGGCCGACAAATTCCGCTCTACATTCAATACTGAAATAGGTTCACTCTGAATAGAACAGGAAATGTTCAAATGTACTTGTACTTCAGTGACGGAATTCAATAAGAATTATAATTTAAGAGCGCAGGCAGACTGATAATGTATATATTCACACACCAGGAAAGGACCTTTTGAGACATAAAAGGTGTTTAGATGCAAATGTGATGTTCTTCATAATAATAATATGATAATAAGAATAACTATGCCAGTTACTGCAAATATTGAGTATTTTTAATTGCTTCCTCTTTTGCCCCCTCCCTCTCATCGCTGTGACCTTCAGGGGAGGTGAGTGTGCGTCGGGGAGCCGTCCTCGACCGGGAGGCTTTCTCGGACCCTCGACTGGAGCTGTTCCTCGTGGGGGAGGATGTGGGTGGTCTCAGTAGCAGCGTGCCGATCAGCATCACCATCCTGGACCAGAACGACAACCCGCCCGTCTTCAGCCCACCCAGCCTCACTGTGCGCCTGCCCGAAAACAGCCCCTCAGGTGAGACACCCCCCCGAACTTAGAGCTGGGGGTTACACCATAGGCATCCTGATGATGTGCCGATGGAATGTAGGAAGGGATGGTACAAGGAGGAACCAAAGATCGAGTCACTGGGAATCCTTGGATTGCTGATATATGGAAAAATATATATTGGGTCAATAATAAGAATGTATTGCGGGGAGTTGTGGCTCATTGGGTTAGGCCTCTGTGCCTGTGGTCAGAAGGCCATCGGTTTGAATCCCAACCTTAACAGAATAGTCATGTCTCCGTTGGGGCCTTGAGCAAAACCCTTAACCCTCTGAAATGCTCAAGGGCGTCAGATAAATGGCCTGACAACGCTTCCCCCCCCCAAGCTTTGCTCCAAACTGTGTGTGTATGTGTGTGTGTTGCAAAGGAGAACAACATGCATCATTTCATTCCTTTATTTTTATAATAAATGTCATTCTTTATAATGAGAGCCAGAAGACAGTGAGATTTAAGCCTTTTTGCGTATCATTTTCCTGTCATCATTCTGCTAAACAAAATCTTTCTTTACATGGTAATCTGCTCACTAGCCATTTTTCATCAGTTTTCCTCTCTATTTGGGTTTCATTTTAATGTGGTAGGAATTGTTAGTTATATTAAAATGAGTCAGTCAAAAGTTCCTGCAGAGGGAGAAATGAGAACGTTGTGTTTGTTAAACTCATAACCTTTCCCAGATGTTCTGTACCATCACCCCCAAAACCTGCTCCCTCTTCCTCCATGCCTGTCCTGTCCTACGGTCTGCTGCACCCTGTCATGTTGCTGTCATGTCTCAGGTGTGGTGGTCACCCAGCTCTCTGCGAGTGATGCTGACTCGGGCTCCAACGGTTGGCTGATGTACAGGCTGGACAGTGGCGCCCAAGACAGATTCATCGTGGACTCCCTGTCGGGTGCGGTACTGGTGGGCAACTCCACCCTGGACCGTGAGGAGCGCGGCTCGTACCGCCTCATCGTCGTGGCCACCGACCGTGGCACGCCGCCACTTTCCGGGACGGCGACCCTCTCGGTCATCCTTGACGACATCAATGACTCACGACCACGGTTCCTGCAGCTGGTGCACACCATCAACGTCAACGAGTCCACGCCTCCTGGTGTAGTGGTGGCTACTCTCGCTGCCGAAGACCCTGACCTCCGACCCCGCCTGGAATATTACATCATCTCCGTTGAGGCCAAAGACGATGGGAACAAACCGGTGGACGGCCTGCAGGATTCATTTGGCATTGACTTCCATACAGGTTGGATGCTCAACCCTGCAATCACACATGCAACCTCATCTGGGCATAACTGATCATGGCATTATTTTTGCTTATTTTGCTGAAACTTTTGTCTAAAGTGACTTTGTAATATAGCATTCAGGGCTAGGCTTTTATTTTTTATAAGTTTATTAAGCTCTGTTTCACCCTACTGCTTCTGTTTCCTCTATTTCTTTATCCCCAAGATGTGTGCAGCGTTGCATAAGAGACCATCAGTTCCTATTTTTTGCGCTTGTTGTAAGCATAAATGATGTCCATGAGGCATGCTTAATTAATCTCAGATGCTGAGCTTTCTCAGCAGCTTAACTCTCAGCATGCGTTTGCAGGCGCCGTCTTCGTGCGCAAGCCATTGAACCGAGAGCTGGTGGCCAGCTTCGACATCATTGTGTCCGTCCACGACAATGCCAGTGATGTCATTGATCAGTCAGTCAGCGTGCCCAATGGTAAGGTAGCCATAAAGGGTGTTTCACTATTACTTATACATGCATTCAAATATTTTTTTTATCGCTGCCGTGTTGTTGTAGACTTTCCATATGTTTCACTCTTTGAAATACGCTGAGCATCAGATAAATTTCAATTTTCACAAAACATTTTCCAAAAACCAAAATTTCGACTACCACACATTGACTAAATCCACACGAATGAAGTGGTTGGTTGGGAGAGAGAATGACATTGTAAGTCATTCAGAAATGATTTATAGCATATGGGAGGATGTCCGTGGGTTATATGCAAATTCTACGCCATTTTATATATAAGGGACTTGAACATCCGTGGATTTTGGTGCCCGTGGAGTGGAAGGGGGCCTGGAACCGATCCTCCATGGATACTGAGGGATGACTGAATAATAAAACTCATGATGAATAGATCTGTAAAAGATCATTATACCTATATGATAAAATCCATAATGTAATATTAACCTGCAGCAAGGCTGACGGTGAACGTGCTGGACGTGAATGACAACCCGCCACGGTTCCGCCCTTTCGGGGTGACCCACTTCTCAGAGATGATTCTGGAGGGGGCCCAGCCCGGGACCACGCTCCTCTCCGTTTCTGCTGTGGACCCAGACAAGGGCCCAAATGGCCAGGTGACCTATGCCCTGCTCCACATGCCCCATGGGGGGTACCTGCGTCTCGAGGACCCCACTACAGGTCAGAGGCCTCAATATTCCTAAATTACAATAATTTTATCAATCTGTACTGAGTAAAATGTGTGTTGTGTGTCATATACATCAGACATCTTCTCCCGGTAGTACAGTAACTGCCTACTAGACCAGTGTCGATCGCTGTTTTTATTGTTTTGATTTTTTAGTTTTAATTTCTTTTTTGTGTCTCCTATTTTCATTTGAAATTTCGTTGTTTTAGTTCATTTTCCATGTGTTTTTATTTTTATATTGCTTTTTATTAATAGTATTTTCCATTTCCATTTTTTATTTTGTTTCATTTAGTTTCAGAAGCTATATTGATAATTAAGGGTCTCAGCAGCCTAGCTGCTGGATAAAGATTTTTTCTCTTTTTTTTTTAGTTTCAGTTTTTTTATTTTTGCATCTTAGTTTATTTCAGCATATGAACGTGTTTTCTTATAGTTTTAGTTCTTGTTATCATTTTGTTAATGATAACCTGAGTGTAGACCTGGCGTGTTGCCACGCGAGCTGTTTCCACGTCCATGCTGTGTGTGGTGCCTGTACACAGGAAAGATCCTGGCCAACAGGACAGTGGACTACGAGCAGGTACAGTGGCTGAACTTCACTGTGCGAGCCCAGGACCAAGGCAGCCCCATCCGGGCCACAGAGCTACCTGTCTACCTGCGTGTCGTCGACGTCAATGATAACAACCCCATCTTCCTGCAGCCCTCCTATCAGGTATCTGAGGGGACTGTGCCAGGTCACCCAACTCAGCTAATCCAACAAAGTACAGGGTCACATGAAAACCCCCTGTCGCTCACATAGCATTAGCACACATAGCATTAGCACACATAGCAGTGACATGGAATATGCCCAGATTACAAAGCGACACTCAGCTCAGCTCCAAAACAAAATGTATGGGGGAAGCTTTGAAAGAACTATCAAGTTGTTTATTAAGATCATGATTACCCTTTTAAACTGGACAGCTAACGAACCAGATTGATGACTTCATGCTCGAATTTGTATAAATGAATACACTGTACAAATAAATAGTTAAAATTAAAATTTATGTTCAAGGTATGCTAACACCAAGGAAAATTCTATAGTAAAAATGATCCTAATCCCATTGTAGCTTCTATATGTGTTTTAGCATTTTTTTTTAAAGTGCTCTTGGATTGTCTTCAGAGGTCCATTTTCGAGAACATAGCCCTGGGAACAGTGGTGGTGAAAGTGAGCGCCACAGACGCCGATTCTGGGCTCTTCTCCGTTATTGAGTACAGTCTGGTGGACGGGGAGGGCAAGTTCGGGATCAACCCTGCCACCGTGAGTGAATTTATGGTTAGAAATGGCCACGCTTTGGCGAAATGCGCACAGAAGCACCCTAAGACACATTGATTTGGCGCCGTTACTTTTCATTGCAGGGTGACATCTACATCCTCTCCCCTCTGGACCGCGAGACGAAGTTCCACTACACTCTGACGGCGGTTGCCCGGGACAACCCTGGGGGAAGCCCCAACAATCGACGAGAGAATTCAGTTCAAGTAGGCAGCTACCGTCACCTACGGGTTCTAACAATGTGTGCGAATGCCATTTTTCTCTGCTTCCTCCTGGGTGATTAGGTGAGATGTTCCTGTAATTATTTTCTGTTCTTGATTTTCTCCCCTGGCATTCATGCAGTGCCAGTCAAAGCCCATGTAGCCCCCTAAGCAAGCTTACCCACCGATGCCCCCCACCCTGGCAAACCTCACTGCTCAATTTCACTTTGCCTCAGAAGGTGCTGGGCGGCGGTGGTTTTTGGAGTCCAGAAAATTCCCCCTAAGAAAATTCTGCCTGGAAAAATGTCCGTTTTGCCTTTATCAAGACTTGCCTTGCATCCGTGATAACGCCCAGCTGCAACCACAAAAGCAAAAGCACCTGTTAAAATGCATTTTTCTGAAATGTTTTTCCAGCTCTGAGGTGGAAGAGAGAATGCACATCAAATGCTGAAATTGTTCTGACCAGGAAATTGCATATCTTCAGCGTGCCTGCCCATCCATCTCCGTCTGCTACACGGTTATGTAAACACAGACCTCTCTCCCGTTCCCCTTCACTACCACTAAGGTGCTGGTGACAGTCTTGGACGTGAACGATTTCAGACCCCGCTTCTTGGAGCGAGTCTTCAGCACTAGTGTGTTTGAGAATGAGCCAAGCGGGACGTCGGTGATCACACTCACCGCCACCGACCTGGACGAAGGGGACAATGGAATCCTGACCTACACACTGAAAGGAAATGGGGCCGGTAATATCTCTGAAATATTTGCCAATATTGCCGAAAAATATATCAAATTAATAAACATTTACAAATACTAAATACAACCTCGCCAAAAAATACACAGAACACGCCGAGAATTATTATTACACATATTATAATAGTCTGATTTCAAGGGATAGCTTCCAAAAAAATTTTAGGTCACAGGCACCATTAAAATAATGTAAATTACCAAAATTATATTATTTTCAGTGAATAATAAGGGAAAATTTATTTTTAAGTTTTTGTCAGAAAAAAACACTGTCAGAAAAAAAGTACCAATTTGTACCTTTACTATTTGTAATAGGTCAGTACCCTCAAGGGTCTGTTAATTGTAGCATAGCTGTAGGTAAATGTAGCTTTTAGTCTAGTTTAAGGTACAGAAATGGACTCTGAGGAACATCCCCAAGGTACAAACAACAATAATTTCTGTACCTTAGAATGTAGAATTACCTAGAGCTGTGGTACAGTTGGCAGATCCTTGATGGTACAGCCCCAGTGACAAGCAAAGGTACTACCTACTCTTTTTTTGGCCCCCAAGTACTCTTTTTTTCTGACAGTGTACTTGAATATTTGCAGGGTCAAAACAGAATTAGTCATTGCTGCGTGATTGGTAACATAAATAACAGTGAGTCACCACTAGTGCGTAACATTTGCTTTTGCAGATCTCAGCAAATTCATTTCTTTGCAGATGTGGAAGTATGTGGTAGAAGGGGCCACTCTAATCCCAGCAGACCAGGTGTGGCCTAAATAAGGCCTCGGCCGTCTGTCCCCCACCGTGAACTGAACTCTCCGTCTCTCTGCCCCCTGTGCTGTCTGTCAGGCGCCTTCTCCCTGGACCCGGACACCGGCCTGGTGCGCTCACTGCGCCTACTGCAGTCCTTTGAGAGCTTCAACCTGACTGTGGTGGCCTCAGACCACGGACGGCCGCCACTGTCGGGCACTGCTACCCTGCTCATCACCGTCATCGACGTCAATGATAACCGGCCCGTCTTCGTGCGCCCCGCCAATGGCACTATCATGCACATCTTGGAGGTGCGTGAGAGTATCGGCTCACTGGTTCTGGTTAGGGTTAGGTTTAGGCCCGGTTTTGACCTGTCTGGGTGTACACTACTGGCCACTAAAGTGTGGAAACACTTCCAATTTTTAGAGATTGCAGAATGTTGCTCCAGTTATTTATTTAATCATCCAGTGTTTGATATTTGTAACATTCATAATATTTATATACATGGCCACCAATATTTGTGTATTAATTTTTAAAGTATAATCACAAAATGTTTGGTGTTTCCACAATGTTGATGAGTGTATACATGACATATAGAGCATGTCTTGTTTATGTATTGTAACTGTTGGTGAATGCTCTGATATATTGAGATTATTGGTTTTTTACACATTATACTTTCAATGAATTTACCATTTGATAAACATCAATAGGAGATTCACTAGTTCAGTTGCATTTTAGAAGAAGAATTAAACCTTGGGTTTTTACGCTGTTCCAGATGGACTGGAGTATTGTATGATATAGGCTCATTAGCATGAAGCTGGTCATAGATGATCTAGGAACATGTGTGTCTCTTCGTGTTTTGTTAATTTTTCTTATAGTTAAGATTTTGTGAGAGTAAATTGATTCTTTTGCAGTGTCAAGGGGTGATCAGTAGTTTTTGTAGACACTAAATTTAACTACACACTCTTACAATAATAATGTTACTATGAGAGGTCACCTGACGTGTGCCTTTGGGGTCAGTTTAACCCCAGGGTAGATGTGAGAGTTAAATCAATAAAAATCAAACATACCAAATGTGAAGAAATCCAACAGACCACTTGACTGAGAACCAGGAGAGTTCCTCTGAATACCTGTTACTCCTCCAGGAACAGCCCCCAGGGCTGGTGGTATATGAGGTGTTTGCTACAGACGGGGATGAGGGCGTGAACGGAGAGGTCCGCTACGCCTTCCTTCAGACTGGTGCGGGCAACCGGGACTGGGAGAACTTCCACATCGACGCCCTAACTGGAGTCATCACCACGGCCGTGCGGCTGGACAGGGAGAAGCAGCCCCTGCACAGTGTGAGTGATTCCTGGAATTTGATGAGAGTGCAGAACTCGCCATTTTCAGTAAAGGGGAAGACTGGCGCTGTCTTAAAGTGTAAAAGACAATGTAAATAACTTTAGAGAATGGAGTCTCAATGTTGATTATGTGACTGTCTAGCTGATCATCGTGGCCTATGACCTTGGCCAGCCAGTGCCCTACGAGACCACACAGCCCCTGCAGGTGGCACTGACAGACATTGATGACAACGAGCCCATCTTCCTGAAGCCCCCGGTTGGTGTTGGGAATGTTACCCTTAGAAAATTAGCAGAACAGGAGATTCCTCGACATTTCCATGTTATCCTTTTAGAAGAATTTTGTGCTTCAATTTTACTTCTGGAAGTTTGACAGTATCACTGGGAAGTTGGTGTGTGTATCTTTACTGTGACACTGTGTTGTGGCCTTATTACGAGACTAAAAAAGGTCCATGCCTTCAGTTACATGTTGGTGATGTGTATCTGCGTCGGTTCATCCTTGAGTCTCCATGCCCTTGTCTTTGTGCCCCCACCATCATCCAGCGGGGGAGCTTGCCGTACCAGGTGCTCTCAGTGCCGGAGCACTCCACTCCAGGCACTCTGGTGGGCAACGTAACAGGCGCAGTCGATGCAGATGAAGGCTCCAACGCTGTAGTGTACTACTTCATAGCAGGTCAGTTGAATGAGGAATTTCCATTTTGCCATTGACAGTTTAGAGGAGCTATAGAAGAATGCTTTAAAAGACCTGCAAACACCCTTATCTAATGGTTTTGCATATATGAAAATATTAATGAATAGGTGAGCTCTGAATGAATTATTAGTAGGAATTTAGAACCAGGACCCAGAGATGCATATGTATAATAAAAATACTTTGTCGATAAGCCTCAACAATGGAAGGAATTTATTCAGTGTAACTTATTAACAGACAAAGCTTTTTTATCTTCAAAGCAACAAAAGATTCAATGAAGGAATTCAATGATAGGGAATTATATTCAAAGAGTGAAATTATGGAGAGATTAGAGATGAACTATGTGAAATAATGGAATATTCTGAGCATTGAGTATGGATGGACAATGATGTTTTGAGCATCAACTCCAGGCCATTTGAACTCATACTGAAGTTCACTGGGCTGGAGCTTCCCAAGGGCCCCTAACCCCAAGTCTGATAACACACCGATGACAGGGGGCGACACTGAGGGGAATTTCGTCCTGAGCCCTTCTGGAGCCCTCCAGTTGAGGAAGGACCTGGACCGGGAGTACATCCCTGTGTACTCCATTATCATTAAAGCTTCAAGCAACCGCAACTGGACTCCCCCGCGGAGCCAGAGAGCATCAAGGCTCCTCAGCCTGGACCCCGGTCGTGACCCAACCCTGCAGGAGGTGCGGGTCCACCTGGAGGACATCAATGACCAGTCTCCACACTTCACCAAGCCAGAGTACACTGCAGGTGGGTCCCGACTAAGTATTCCCTATGCTCTGAATGTGATCCATTATGCAAAGTGGTCACCACATAGGGTGGAAGTCATGTTGATGATCTCTGTTGATCTCCCTTCTTCCCCAGGTGTTGCTGCAGATGCTAAGGTGGGTTCAGATCTAATTCAGGTCCAAGCTGTGGACAATGATATAGGTAACAACAGCCTGGTCTTGTACAGTGTACTGTCCATCCGCTACATCAGACTGCAATCCAATGATTCTGAGGACATCGGAAACGTCTTCATCATCGGTCAGTCTTCATCCTGCACTTCATAGACATGCTGAATTGCTTGTATTGTGTCTATCAGGTCTTTGTCCTAGTACGTGGTATCTTTTCCCTTGCGGAAATCCTTATTCAACAGGTGAGACAGATGGAATTATTCGTACCTTTGACCTTTTTACGGCCTATGCTCCGGGATACTTTGTGGTGGAGGTTCTGGCCCGAGACCTGGCTGAGCACAGTGATGTCGCGCTGGTGGGCATTTACATACTGCGGGATGACCAGCGAGTGAAGATCGTCATCAACGAGATCCCCGAACGAGTGCGCCTGTTCCAAGAAGAGTTTGTCAACCTGTTGGCCAACATCACCGGAGCCATTGTCAACACTGATGACCTGCAAGTACGTGCGTGTGTCATACGGGATCTGCTGCCATCAGGCGAGCACGACACCCCTAGCCCACTTCTATACTGACCTTCCTCTCGTTTCTCATTTTCAGTTCCACGTGGATAAAAAAGGTCGCGTAAACTTTGCTCAAACGGACGTTCTTATCCATGTTGTCAACAAGCAGACCAATCGCATCCTTGATGTTGAGAGGTGAGCAGAGGAAGTTGAATAGATGGTGTTGTGGATGTGCCGTACCTTCATCTCTTCCAGCATATGACAGCTGGGTTAAACCAAAAAGCTTCACAAAATTTTACTTGAGAATTGAGGATGAGGTTCCTTAATTGGCAACAACTGAAAGCTGCTGACAACTAAATTTAAATTGACCAAAACTCTAGGAAACCTAGTGAGCATAAACACCAAAGATCTGACCAGAAAGTAAAACTGACCAAATATCCAAAGCTCCCAATATCCCAGCTGTCTTACCCTAGTTAATTACCCAGACCTAGTGGTACTACTGCCTCACGATGGGAGCTTTGCTCCGCCTCCTCACTCTCAATGCTGCCAGGGTCATTCAGATGATCGACGAGAACAAGGAGCAGCTGAGGAACCTGTTCAGAAACTACAACGTCCTGGATGTCCAGCCTGCCTTGAGCAGAAAAGCCCCAGTGGACATGACCACCCTCCAGGTGTGTGTGTGTACATATGTGTGTGTGTGTACCTGTGTGTGTGTGTGTGTGTGTGTGTGTCTGTACATGTGTGTACACGTGTGTGTGTGTGTGTACGTGTGTACATATTTGTGTGTGTGTGTCTGTGTGTGTGTGTACATATGTGTGTGTGTACATGTGTGTGTGTGTACATGTGTGTGTGTGTACATGTGTGTGTGTGTGTGTCTGTATTATTACATTGTGGGAACCAGATTTCCCCACATTTTGATAAAAACCTGTAACTTTTTACCTTGTGGGACATTTTTTCAGTCCCCGCAAGGATAACCTCAATTTTATAAAAGAAATCTATGAATGGAATTAAAAAACTAAAATAGCCCAAAGTTTTGTATTTTGTTTGGTTACTTATGTTTAAGCTTAAAGATGGGTTAGGGTTAAGGTTGTGATAGTTGGAATTAGGGTCATAACCATAGAAATGAATGGAAAGTCCCCGTAAATAAATAGATATGTGGACAGTGTGTGTGTGTGTGTGTGAGAGAGAGAGAGAGAGAGAGGAAACGTGAGAAAGGGAAGCTACCTGTTTTTGTGTGTTTTTCTGTGTTCCGTGTTAAGAGGCTTCAAGGCAACCTTTGAGTGGCAGATTAATGCACATTAAATCAATTCATTCATTATCTCACTATATCAAAGTTGCTATATATAATGTCCCTGCTCTGAATGATTGACCCTGACCAGGATTAACAGCTTGAAGATGGATGATTACTTTTAAATCACTTGATCATTTTTAATATAAATTATTGTTATGGAAGGCATCTGTAGTATCGCAGTCTCCTGACCTCCAATGTGTCTGTAGAAAAGCATGTTATTAAATGTGTGTCTGACTCTGAACCTTGAAAGTATGTATTGAATGTTGCCTACAGCATCACAGAATTATTTGCATTTCCTTGTTTCAGTTATCTTGAGCTTCCTAACTGGGTTCTAATGTTTTATTTCTGCGGCACATGGGTTGATGCCCCCTGCTGAATCTTTGTCTACTGGTGTCATCAGATTCTCAGTTGAAATCAATTCATTTGCCCTTTAAGTGGCTCTGTTTGCAAAGTGGATTACCTAGAGTGGGCTGGGGGGCAGTTGTGTGACCGTGAACAGGGTAACCACTGGCTATCAGCCTTTTTTGTTATTTCTCACTTTCTTGCAGATGACCACCATCATCCTAGCTGTGCTGCTCTTCCTCGCTGCCACACTCTTCATCTCCATGATCATGTACTACCGCGCCATGTAAGACTCTAAGCTTATGAATACGATTCATCTAAATTAGCTTCTGTCCTTCTAAAGTTGTCAGGCTCGATGCTGTTGCTTAAGAGGAACCCTTTGAGAAATTCCCGATAACATCTTGCGCCTACGCAAACTGTAAATGTGTGTATTTCCACAGCAGTATTGCAACGCCGGCTTCCATCCTAAAGCTTTTATAGGCTGCCCCCCCCCTTATGATGTTTCACAATGCAGTCGCTTAGTGAAGCAAACTGTTTTGTCTTACCCGGTTCCCCTATCTGTCACTGTCGTTTTGCTGTAGGCACAAGAGGAAGCTGAAAGCCATCGTTGCAGGCTCCACAGGTGCGTGGCACACGAGGAGGGGCGGTCCTTTGCCCGCTATTCTCTAATGAGCTGCAGGAGGCGTGGTTTCTTTCGTATTACCTTACATTTTATTTATTTAGCAAACGACTTTTATCCGAAGCAAAATTCATTTTTGAGAAAGGATTTTGAGCAGAGTCAGAATTGCTTAGGGGCCCAACTGAAACCACTCCGCTGATCTTGGGATTTGAACCAGCAACCTTCCAATCACAGACACAGCATCCTGACTCGCAGAACCAATTTTAATTTAATTTTTGTGGTGTGGAAATCTGTCCAGCTCTGTCTGTCCTCCACTCTCCAGGGAACCAGGGCCTCATGGACATCTTGGACATGCCTAACACCAACAAGTACTCTTTTGAGGGGTGAGAATCCTTACAGAGTGCCGAGGAGGCTGGAGAAGGCGAACGTGCAGAAGCACAGGCCGGCATGCTGACAGGCACACTGTGACGTGTCCGCACGTGGTGGTTTGGATGAGTGTTTCCATATATGAATACCGATAATTTCACTCTTACGTAATTCACTTGATCTTCATGCATAGAGACTGAAAAACAATAACTTTTTACTCCAAGCCAGTTTCACTTTGCTGAATAGGCACTTCTGTCTCACAAGGTCATCACTAATATTCTCCATTCATACTTGCCGTTGTTTATCCATTGGTACCACATGGTCAAGGGCAAACCCAGTGTGGCTGGATCCATTCTGCCGGAACCTGGAGCTCGCGGCCCAGGCTGAGCATGAGGACGACCTCCCGGAAAACCTCAGCGACATCACCGACTTGTGGAATAGCCCCGCCCGCACGCACGTATGTGAGGCTGCAGCCCTGTCATTCGGGCTTCGCTTGTGCGCCATAGCTGCAAAAATTCATTAGTCGAGCAAAGGACCCTGAACACAAAGCTGAGCTTTACCTGATTTTAGATTTGGCCCAGAAACATAACGAGATTTGTACGTTTTCTTCCACGGTGCAAAAACCACATCAGCTCCCCATTTAGCAGCTGAGTTCCATTCTAACGACCAGGTCATTAAGCAAAATGATCACTAAGCAAAAATTACAGTCGACTAGGCGTGACCACGACTGCTTACGACTTTATTACAGCCTTTAAGTTTTTTTCCTACCATTGTATTTGCAAATGGTCATTAACTGAGGGTCACTAAATTTGGAGTATTTGTACTATCCAGAGCTAATTATTGTCTAAATACAAAAAGGCACCCATACCAACATAGGTATTACCTGAAAAATTCCACAAACATGCAGATTATGCATCAAGGCCCTATGACGAGCTATCCTGTGGCTTACATGCTATATGAAGACCTTTGTTGGATGTATTTTAATGGACTAAATGCTGTGCCACCCACTTACCGCACTAACCCCAGGGCACATTTGGCCGCGAGCCCCAGGCCTCGAAACCGGAGGATGACCGCTACCTCAGGGCTGCCATACAGGAGTATGACAACATCGCCAAGCTGGGCCAGATCATGCGGGAGGGGCCCATCAAGGTGAGGCCCCCGTCACGACGCCCTCGTGCAGTTACGCTCGGCCCGTCCTACACGCGTATTTGTAACCAGCAGAAGCACAGTTTTCAGCCCCCAGTACTGCAGCCACAGATATTAACCTGTATCACAGCTTCTTTCAACCATTGTGTCAGGTGGTATTGAAAGATAGTCAGGTTAGTCCAACATAATACACGTAGTCTTTTTTTCTGAGGGCGAATGCAGGGGTGGGGCTACAGGGGAAGTGGCCCTAGTTTAAAGCTTGATTGGTCCTTCCCCTGTCACTCGCTGATTCAAAACATATCATTGGCTAATGACAAGGTTGGCCCCACTATTTGAATTATGGCCGACCTTGTGCCTTCCAATGTAAAAAATCCTAGAATTGCCCTTGCTTTCCTCCTAGGACATGTATAATGACCTTCGCTGAGCTTGTATACGATAGAGGCACATGGGAGTCCAGCGACAGCCCGTTGCTGTAAGCCGTGCTGGTACAATCCAGGTGCCCTGTTCTCACTGAGTGTGACTGCTGTCCTGCCAGGGTTCCCTCCTCAAAGTCGTGCTGGACGACTACCTGAGACTCAAAAAACTTGTCGCAGCCCGAATGGTCACAAAGTCTACCGGGAACGGCGACCGGTCGTCCGTCACCGAGGTGGGGGTAGGCGGGTTTGAAGACTTGTGCTGTCCCCTCCCCAGCCTCTGGGTGGCGCTCTTTCACTGACTTTTCATCTCTCTTAGCGTAGTGCTGTCCTGCATCTGTTGGCTCTTCACCTTGCTTCTAGAGACCTTGTAAAGGGTGCCGTCTCACCAATCTGGTGTCCACTTTGATCTTTTCTTCTTAGAGTCTGCAGCTGCTGCCCTGTTTACTCGTACTTCTTTATTTCTCAGAGGATAACAGCCTTGATTTCGTAAGAGATACTGCTCTGCTCTCCGAGCGATGGCTGTGAAGCTCCCCTTCCGCTCTCTTCTCTCACTGCTCCTTACTTCTTTCAGATGAAGTGTCCTGTTACGTGCCTTGATAGAGATACACATGCTCGTCCTCCATGCAAAAACCTCATCTGCTGTTCCTCACTGTCCCATTCCTTCACTCCTGCCCCCAGCTGATCCAGAGCGACATGGATGAGGATGAGGACGAGCGCATGGTCCTGGGGAGCGGGCGCGGCACCCTGCGCCTCAAACACAAGCTGCCTGTTGAGGTGCGTGGCCCCGAGGGTGTGCACGCAGTCCACAGCAGCACGGGTACATTGCTGACCTCCGACCTGAACAGCCTACCAGAGGACGACCAGCGGGTCCTGGCACGCTCCCTGGAGGCTCTGCATGGGGATGGGGGCCTCTACTCCGAGCGCAATGCCCGCACTGAGTCTGCCAAGTCCACGCCACTGCACCGCACCAAGGACAGCGACACGCTGTCTGTCAGCCCGCTGGAGATCACTGAGCTATGACTAGCGGAGGCCTCGCTGGTCTGAGCGTGGCAGTGTACTTGTGTGTCACGCCTCTCCTCTTCCCCTCCTCCTCTGGACGGGACACAGTTTTGTCTGGTGTGCCCAGTCGGGAAGAATAAAGACGACTGCAACAGGTTTGATGCATCACATCTCGAAAGTTCTAAAGACCGTCAGAAGAAATGTGGAGTTTTTGTGCTGTTTCAGACTGAACTGTGCATTAAACCAGAGTGCGACCATCCTAAGCTGTGAGACCCACAACCTGTGAGCTGCTGGTGCGGCCTAAGCAGCCCTGCTGGAGACAGGATGACTGAAAAATCAGAGAAAATGGGGCAAGGCCCCGATTGTGGACAAGCCATGACCCCACAGACGTCCACCAAGCTTCTGGGTCTCAATGAGGGGGATTCTGTCCTCACCCTGGAATCATATCCTCAAGGACTTGATTTTCCAGGGGAGAGCCAGAGAAGGAAGATACGGCGGAGCTCCAGACCGTCAAAGCTGACACACAGCAGACCAGCGACAGGCCACTGCACACGCAGACCAGCGACAGGCCACTGCAGAGTCTTTTTAAAAATTATTTTAAAGTTTTAATTTTTTGTGGTTAAAGGATTCAGCGGTATAGACATGGGGGAGGGGTGCAAGGTAACCTTTTTGTACCAAGACTGAAGGAGCTGCACAAATGAGACTCCTGTTTCCCCATCCTCGTATGCAACAATGAAACTGAGAAGCCTCCTCAAGTTATCTGTCTCAGGACTTTGCTTTCCTGTGCCCCATTAAATTCCCTGACCCATCTGGACAGCCCATTTAAGAAGGACTCACTCCTCTCCCGGACACGGCCTGGCTGTCTCACCTCTACCTGTCTAAAGTCTTGTTACAGGGTCACTGCGATATAAGATTATAGGCAAATGGCCAGGTATTACTCCGGCAGGCTTGCCTGCTGAGGAGGGTGCGTACTACAGGAAGTAAATATTTTTATTCTGCTTTTCATGAAGAGGAACACTGGGGCCCTTGCTGGGAAATGAATCCGTTGAAAAAAAATATTTTGGGAAGCACATTGGTGTGGGTTTAAAGATTTGTATATGGCCACCAGTGACGCAGAGGGCATATACAATAAACATTTTGACCTCCTTACACCCAAGCTAATAACGAAATAAGCACTGCCATCTATAGACTAAGTGTGTATTGGTCCATTTTTACAATGGTTTATTTTCATGGCAAATGTATGAGGGGGAGGCAATATTTTCTTGATGAATCTGCAAAATTGAGTGTAGTGTTAAATATATGTCCAGGATGTAATTGTGTTCAGAACTGCTTTTTGTTTCTTTTACTGTATTTGTTTTTATTTACAATTTTTATATGCAAATGTGTGTACTCATTTTGTTTTGTTTTTTAGCTTTGTTTTGTATATTTTTATTGCTATTGGTGTTGGAGCTGATTGTCGCGACCATTGAATGATGTAATAATTAAAGGTATGATTTGGGCCCGTTTGTTGTCAGGGCTGCTGGGGATTCTGTGAGCATAATTGTCACCTAACAGTCCCTCCCACTGATAAAACTCCGGTCGGTTATTAAAACATATCAACAGGCATTGTGGACTGTTTGTCTTTTGATGTGCTTGGTAGTCATTATCACTCCAAAGCTTTATCCCGAGTACTGTGACGCTGCTCAAATCGATCTTCTCAAATTTAGACATTCCCAGTAAAAGGACATTAACTCGAAGGAAATGTTGATATTGCAGTTAAACTGGCATTTAAATGAGTTCTTATTCCAATTTTCTAAAAATGCTAACACAATGCTATGCTAATACAATGTTACCATACTCTGTTACTCAAGAAATAGTTTGAGTAACAATAGCCATTTAAATTTCATTAATATGAGTGGGTTAGTAGTTAATACTAGGCTGCAGTTTGGATGTGTAGTGTTTGCATACTCCACTGTTCGTATATTGAATTGCTGTCTCCAAAGTGACTGTGGGGTCTGTGTGATAATCTGGTATCTTAAATATGCTGTCCCTCACTCTGCATTGGATTAACACTTATGGAAAACTGATACATTGTATCTTATAAGTCAACATAAAACCATTCCTTACTCATTCCTTTGATACTAAATCTAGGGTATCCATAGTAACTGAGGTGCGGTTTGATCATTATTTTTTAAAGCATTGTAACACCCAGTTGCAGGTACAAAACAAGCCACAGTCCTGCTGTTGTACAACCTGCACAACTGACACCAAGTTAAGATGGAGGTAAGAAATGTTTTCATTGTATTCAAAGTTTTATTAAAGTCGTACTTACAGAAACAAAAACAGCAGTGGCCAGACCTCTCAAAATCTTACCAGAGCATTAACCTTTGCATTCATTTGCTTTCAAAAATATCACAGCAAGTTTTTCTTTTATATTCAATGGCTAATGGTTCACCAGTATCCTTCTTAGAGTCTTCCTTATAGCTTTTATTGCTCTTATTTATAGCTGTAGCTTAGATGTTTTGAAAATATTTCGGGGTGTGTATCAAAATATGCATCTAGATAAATGTTTTTTGATGTAATTCCCCAAAAGTACCTTTATGCATGTAAGGATTTATATGATTTGATTACTCCTGATTGGATAGGATTTAGATAGATTTAAAATAAGCCACTCTATTTTTTTCACTGCAAGAACCATGTTAGACTATGGGTAACTGAAGTTGATTTTAAAATTCCAATATTGAAAAAGCATTACAGTAATACGGATTATTGATGTTGTGATGGGTACTTTGATTATTGAAGCTTGATCTGTGTTTGGACAATTTCTTTCTTGACCTGGACCGGGGAGTAAGAATCAGTGTAGCTGTTTTGTATATTCTTGGGTAACAGAAGCAAATCCAAAGTTGGAGATGCTTATGGGGAGGGAGATCACCACAGTTTCCCTGCCTATTTACCTGCAGCAACTACAAGAAACAATGTATGTGTTTGCTTCTTGCAACTTTCATAACTTAAGATACAAACAAACTTGTCAGCAGCTAAAAGTTCTTACAAAAAATGTAAGCATACATTCTGTCAATTCAAGGGCTTTATGTTTTGATTCAGCTCTTTTTTACTCATTTAATTTGTTTTCTATTATTACTTAGACTTTTTTGCAGTAATTTATTTCAAAGAATACAAATTAGAATAATAATGTAACACTCATGTCCGTTTGGACATTCACTGTCTGTTCTCCAGTTTCCAGGAATAGATGAAGTAAGAACTCGGAGTCTCACATTTCTGATGATCATCTTTCCCCCTCTAGTGCCACCTGGTGGCATCAAACAGTAACATATCCATTTACATGGGCTAATATGTATGAGACTGGTACAAGGCTGTGTAGTCATGTGAATCGCTGTCATTTAAAGTCAACATGTGTCAATCACTGTCATTATTGTGTGATCCAGTTCTAGTTTGACAGAAGATTTTTTTGAGTTGACAGATCACCTGCATTTGTATGCAGAACTGAGCCCTTTTCAAATGAGTCCTGCTTTCCTGATCTAGTTACAAGGTATAAAAAATAACCTGCAATTCAGTCACACCTGAACTACTGGAGAAAAAAAATGAATAACATCTGAATTACTGATCTCTTATTTGTTCATCATCAATGAATCGTGACACATCTTTTATCTCAAGTAGCAACTATATTTGTCCATGATTTAACTGAATTACTACTACATATTTGTGCCCCCTCAAGTGAATGTTACTAGAATGTCAACATAATACGATAAAAAGGTGTAGAAACAGATGAAAGACATTCCATTTAGAAATATAAACTAGACTATAAACAAACAAGCTGCAAATAAAACAATTAACACATGCAAATTACACAATTACTGCAAATTACATATGGAGGAACTGGTTTGGACTATCCAGACATCCCAGCAGAGCAACGGGGTGTTAAAGAAAAAATAAATAAATAATGACTGAAGTGCTCACATGTCAGTGCCAGAAATACGTAAGATCACTGTTTTGCTAGGGGCTCAGGTTGTGCCTATGGAAGCCCCCCCAGCGCACACTTCATGCCTCTAAATAATGCCAGCCCGGGCTAATGCCTGCCTTGAGCTTGCCAGGATCCACTCATGCACCACAATCTCCTCTATTAATGCTGTTGTATTAGCTCTGGACAGCAATAACTCCCTTACCCTGGGGGTTAGTCACAGATCTCAGTGTCATTCAGTATGGCACCGTGATTCTCCTGAAAAGCTACAGGCATGTTCCTAATATGAATATCAATAATGACCTGCACCATGAGTACACTGCTACAACTATGACTGTTCCTGTATTATATGACGAAGCAGGGTGATCTTGGATTTCTTAGCCTACGTTTCTGGCAGTTTCAGGTGCGTGCTGATTTTGAACACGTCAGCATTCCTTCTCTCCCTTAACAGAAGGAAGACAAAAGCTTGATGCAGAAGCAGTGTCCAAGGTGATAAAGAAACACAATAGGGATAGCAGGTGTATCACCAGGTACAGCTGTGTTCAGAATAATAGCAGTGTGTCTAAAAAAGTGCATAAAGCTGAAAATCCTTATGATTCCATACATGCAAATGCATCGGGGAACACAACAAATTCTATTCCAAATCAAAACAGGTATTCCAGCTCATGATGTTTGGACTACATTTCTTGGTATTGCCTCAGAAACAGCATTTTTGATGTCACCCCACAAGTGTTCTAATCGATTACGGTTTAGGGATTGGGCTAGCCACTCCATAAACTCAATCTTGTTGGTCTGGAACCAAGATGTGACTCATTTACTAGTGTGTTTGGGGTCGTTATCTTGTTGAAACACCCATTTCAAAGGCATTTCCTCTTCCTCTTCTGCATAAGGCAACATGACCTCTTCAAGTATTCAAACTGATCCGTGATCCCTGGTATGTGATAAATAGGGCCACCACTGTAGTATGAGAAACATCCCCATATCATGATGCTTGCACCACCATGCTTCACCGTCTTCACAGTGTACTGTGGCTTGAATTCAGTCTTTGAGGGTCATCTGACAAACTGTCTGTGGCCACTAGACTGAAAAAGAACAATATTGCTTCCATCAGCCCACAAACTGTTGCGGCATTTCTCTTTAGGCCAGTCAGTGTGTTCTTTGGCAGATTGTAACCTCTTCAGCACGTGTCTCTTTTTTTCAGCAATGGGACTTCGCGGGGGCTTCTTGCTGATAGCTTCATATAGGCGTCATCTGATTGTAACAGAACTCACAGGTAACTTTAGACCTTCTTTGATCTTCCTGGAACTGATCATTGGCTGAGTCTTTGCCATCTTGGCTATTCTTCGATCCATTCGAATGGTAGTTTCCATTTTCTTCCACGTCTTTCAGGTTTGGTTGCCATTTAAAGCATTTGAAATCATTTTAACTGAGCAGCCTGTCATTTTCTGCAATTCTTTATATATTTTCCCCTCTCCAATCAACCTTCTAATCAAGGTACGCTGTTCTCCTGAACAATGTCTGGAGCAACCCATTTTACTCAGAATTTCAGAAAGAAATCCACAATAACCAGCATGTACAACATTTGCTGCCTTCCTTACTTAAATAAGGCCCATTACTGGCATCTGGTTTTTCACATACCTCACTAGTTGAACTTCACACTGCTATTATTTTGAACACGCCCCTTACCATGTAGGCTCTGCAGCCATCTGTGAAGGCCCTAACATGTAGGCTGTGCAGCCGTCTGTGAAGGCCTTAACATGTAGGCTGTGCAGCCGTCTGTAAAGGCCTTAACATGTAGGCTGTGCAGCCATCTGTGAAGGCCTTAACATGTAGGCTGTGCAGCCGTCTGTGAAGGTTTTAACATGCAGGCTGTGTTGCCGTCCGTGAAGGCCTTCACATGTAGACTGTGTTGCCGTCCGTGAAGGCCTTCACATGCAGGCTCTGCAGCCATCTGTGAAGGCCCTAACATGTAGGCTGTGCAGCCATCTGTGAAGGCCTTAACATGTAGGCTGTGCAGCCGTCTGTGAAGGCCTTAACATGTAGGCTGTGCAGCCGTCTGTGAAGGCTTTAACATGCAGGCTGTGTTGCCGTCCGTGAAGGCCTTCACATGTAGACTGTGTTGCCGTCTGTGAAGGCCTTAACATGCAGGCTGTGCAGCCGTCTGTGAAGGCCTTCACATGTAGACTGTGTTGCTGTCTGTGAAGGCCTTAACATGCAGGCTGTGCAGCCATCTTTGAATGCCTAAACTGCAGGCTGTGCAGCCATCTGTGAAGGCCTTAATATGCAGGCTGTGCAGCCATCTGTGAAGGCCTTAATATGCAGGCTGTGCAGCCATCTGTGAAGGCCTTAACATGTGGAGAGGCAGGAGAGTGAGGATGTTTTGATGTTGTGGATGGTCATTAGGTACCCAGGCCAAAGAACCGAAATTATAGGTTTAAGTCCTTCGATGCCTTTCTTGGTGGTTTCTTCTGGCTCTAGGTGAACGTGCAACCACTCATACACTTACAAATCATAGAAAACAAAACACGCGTCTTTCCTCCCCTCCTAATGTGACATTACCAGTTTCCAGCTAAAACCGTAACTATTCTTTGGCTGTGTTTTCCAACATGGTGACTTTTCTGATAAAGAGTTTATTTGCAAGAAGCAGACATTTATTTCTTAGGTAGTCTCCCAGGCCTCCCCTTATATCTCCAAATTGCACAAGGCCCCCAGATTCTGGTGCATGCTTCAGGGTTGTGGGTGGTTGGAGTATATCCCAGTCGTTTGAGCAGTGTAGGACCAGAGGCAAAGGTACAGCCAGATCACACAGAGTAAATGAATATGAAAAAAATAATTCAAACGCTCAACCTGGAGGTCTGAGAGAATGTTGGCATCCACCTCACCCATGTGACAGCAGGTCTACCTATATTTACTAAAGTATTGATTATTCGTAATCATTAACCCAGCCGTTTGACACTCCAGTCTGCCTCATATGTACCATTTATGAAATAATCTTCATGATCTTGGGTTTACTCACCTTTCTAGGGCTTCACAATTCACATCACAGTAGTCAAAGATGAAAAATAATCATGAATACAGAAACACCAAATGCAGATACAAACATATGTTTCAGGTGTGGAATGTTGATTTAAGGCTTATCTGAAAGCTAGCGTATAGTTGATTGATGTTTCGGATGATTTTTAGCAATAGAACAAACAGTTGCTAGAATTCAAACACAAAGGCAGCACAGAAGATTGCGTTCATCAATCTTTGCAATGATGAAATGAGACCGTATGATGACGAAAACATTTCTTATTACTTTTTTAATTTGCATAGTTGGAATTTGTTCCTGATATGTACAGGCCATTTGAATATGTGAACACAATGCTAATCTTCAGTTTGCCTTAAGACAATGTGAGATTAGAATTTGTGGTAAATCTATACTTTTTTTAATGGTGATCTTGACTCACTTCTTTGTTAGGCATTGGTGTATCATCCAGTCATATCCTGGACACAGTTTAACTTTTAACGTTTTCCAATTAACATAATTTCAAGCTCCATTGTGACGTGTTTGAGTTTTTCCCTGTGATGCACCGCTTACGCTGTGATTGAAGATAGAGTCTATTGTAGAATCCATCATCAGCCTCCTTGTAACTTCTTCAGCCACTGTGCGTTTCGAGCCAGTCCACTTTATAAATACGTGTTTTTGTTGATCCTATATAATCGAGCTGGTTTGTCAATGATTTATACAGGAGGACAACTGAGTATTCAGCTGGAGTAGTGAAATTGATCACTGACATGGTCATTTGGCTTGATGCACCATTGCCCGGTCAATGGCTGCTGCTTATTTGCATCAGTGATGCATTCTGGGAGACGTAGAGGTAAACAGACAAATCGATGAGGGGAAAAGCTTTGGAGTCTCCCAGGCATAGGTGTCGGATCACGTATTACAGGAGGTTCTTTTGCAGGTTTCCGGTCATGGAGGATGATTCTCTGATTGGTCTGCGGAGAGCCACCATGTGAGATCGTTTTAATAACCTGACCAGATCTGAATATCTAAGCTGTGCATTCAACCTGCACATGTTCCAATCTTGATATTAATTAAGGAGAAACCTGGTTTGAATATTGCGTTCACTTAGGTCTCACTGCTTGAGATTCAACATCTGAGATTCTCCATCTATCCTCCAACTGCTCATCCAGTCATGGTCATGGAGAGCCTGAAGTGTCTTGCAGGTAGTACAGGGCTGGGGTACTTCCTGACTGGCCTGTTGAGAACACACACACAATGATACACAGGAGGCAATCCAGAGAAACCCATTAGCCTAATTGCATGTCTTTGGACTACAGGAGGGAACCGGCATATCCAGAGGCAACACACCCGACAAAAGGCAAGTTCCGGACATAAAGCGAGACACTGGCTCTCAGGTGGGAGATGTGTCAGTGAGTTACAGGCAAGATAAAACAGGGAAGCTTTCTGGCATCAGTCTATCCAATGAAGCTCAAAACACACAAGGTTAAATGCTTAATATTTCCCCCTCCTGACAAAATGCTAATAAAACAAATTCATGTTTTATTTCCATTTTATCATCATGAAAGGCAGATTCCCCTGGAGAACTGGATAATTTGGGTTCTGTGTAGTGTCAGCACGTGGGTCAACCTATGTCGAGACAGGTTTGAAAATTAGCTAAATAATGTAGCGTAGACACCTGTCTGTCCCCGAAGCATGATATGTAGCCTGTTCCTAGAATAGCAAAAATAAAAAAAAAAAAGGTTTTAAAAAAAGAAGGCCATGTTGAAACTAGCCTATCAGAGAGGGCCAATCTCTACTCAGCACGCTGCATTAACTTTGTGAATATCACATCAACACAATCTATTTATATACATCTGACAGTGGATTCAATTAGAGTGCAGCCTTAATCGGCAATTAGTGGATGACTCCCCGCTGTTGGCAAGGATGTCCGCCACAAAGACAAATGGCATCAGGCTTAAGAAGATTAAGATTCTGTCACACCCAGTCACATGTGCTAATTAAACCGTTCATCGTGGAGACTGGGAATATAAGGATTTCAAATGTACGTACATCATATGATCCTAATAACTATTTCCTTGACCTAGAGAGGCAAAGATAGACCACCAGGACGGAGGCGGGCGGGACTGGGGGAGGAGTTAAATGTACATCTATCGGCTTAAGAATCGCCACCTTCATATATGATGTGTGCAGATTGTGGTTCCGTTTGTGCTCTCGTCCCGTGTGCCACGCCTCACTGATCGATCGCTTCCATTCAAAGCAATGCAGCGGGTCCACACTAAACCCCATCACTGAAGGAAAAGGGCTCGATCTGTCACGGCACTTGGATTGATCATTATGCCAGGAGAGTTGGCACATGGGGGTGGTCGACTTGAGTAATAGCAAATGGAACGAATACCTCTTGATGATTAAGACTGTTGCTACAAGCATCCCACTGGAGATGGCACCACAGATGGAATTACGGTATTCCTAATGGCATGCAAGGCAAAGGTACACCCACCATATCCATTTGACTTCCATGCGCTGTATCACGCTCGTGATCCGTAACTGCATTTCCCTACAGCTTAGGTACAAACTGCTTTGAGGAGGAAGGGAGAGATGCAGTTTGCGTCACACTGTTATCTTTCATATAATAAATTTGCCGAAATACAAGAGAAAAGGCCAGAAAAGAGGATATTTGTTTATTTATTGCCGCCTTAGGCCCAAACATTTATCATCTGTCAAATCACCAGCTGCAAACTAGTGACAACTGGGAAGGCAGTGTCTCCTATTTAAGCGAGAGGGGGAGGAACAGGCAGCTTAATTTGTCCAAAAAACCTTCCTTATTTTTACATGGCCAGTCCCATTAAGGTGAACAAACGGGAAGGAAGCTCAAAATGTCACCTCACCAGTGACTCATTCAGGAACTGCACACTGTATACTGCACGCTTAGCCAGCCATGTATCTTTCATAACTGCCTATGTCGTTTTGTGTTCCGTACATGTATAGACACCACGAGCCCACACAACCTTTGAGAAATAGCCTGTGTGGACCCTGGCCTTGGGGTCACATGACCGTGGCCGGGACCTGCCACTCTGCCCTTGTTCTCTGCTGGGTCGATCGTCTCGAGAAAGGTGTCTGAAATAGCCGGCGCCGCAGAATTCGGCAGAGATGGCATGAAGATCGTATGCTGGTCGCCTGGCTGTCCGACCACCAGCAGAAGCGGGTCACCACGTGTCACTTATGTGGGGCGTGCACAGGTGACGGCGCTGGGGGACATGTGAATGGATGTGTGGAAGAAACACATTTAGATTTATCAAGGGTAGAAATGACCATCTTTAGCACTGGGAATGCAGGTCACGTGGTGATTCTAGTGTGTATAAAAGCAGCCATCTGTTCTCAAGTTATAATTCAAATTCTGAAGTGTATCCGCATATAACTGCATGTGATTGCAAGAAGACTAGTGAATTAAGGGCCCTCTTTACGAAAAGGAGCTCATGCAGTAAAAGGCATCATTATTGTCCCTGTCAAGTCATTATATCATTTTATCATATTCAGGTACCATTAGTAATGCTAATTTATCACAAAATAACGGGAAATTACATAAATAATTCCGCTTCATGGCACCTGGAGACCCCTCCTCTAGGCAGATACAACAACAAAGGGCCAAACTACAGATGGTTCCAATGAGAACCATGAGTCTCTGGCCAATTTATAAGTCATAATGGAAGTAGTTTCCTTTATTTGTTTTTTGGTTTCTGTCCCTCTCAGGCGAAGCAACTATTTAAGAACATGCTTATGAAAGGTCTGCATAGAAATATGCTTTGTGCTCAAAAACTTTTCTAAAAATTAAACTAGAACAATAAGAGCCATTTCTTATATCAAACATATTTTACATAAATCAAAGCAAGTAGCAGGTGCAATAAATTCTAGAGAGACTGGGAACATTAACCATATTCACAGGATCCCTCCACAGATGCCCTGGGGCACAAAGCTCACCTGCACTGTGTTTATATGAAGTATGTAAATTGAGCAGTAAACTCATCCTAACAGTAACTGAGCATTGATAGACAGTATTCATTTTGGGGGGAGCATATTTAACGAAGTAAAGGAATCTTTAAGGTTGATAGCCCCCCTCTGCTGCAAACTGAATTATTAAGGAGGTAAAATCACTTCCTGGCAAATCAATTAGAGTCCCTCCAGGCAACCACCTACCTGTCCTCAGATATCTATCTGTTTTCCTGAATCGCTTATCACCAAGGGGGAGTGTGCAAGCTGTCTCAGGAAGCACAGACTTACACGCCTGATGCAGGAACATAGTCGGACACATGTTCGCATGCTAAAATGCCCTTGGAGGCAATGATTTTCAAAGACCTTACGTTTTGGGAATAATGTGGAAAACTGGATTATGCCCACTTCGCATACGCTGAGCACGGAATGGGAATCGAACCCACGCCCCGGCGTGCGGCCACAGTGTTACCCACTGAGCCCCTGAACTGCCCAACCTCAGAGATGACCTTCCTGGAACAAAGTTATGCTGATGAATCCTCTGATTCTTCTGAGCATTAAACTGATCCCTGAACTGTAGAATGCTGTTTTCACATTAGAAAAAGGAACCCAAAATAAGTTGAATCCTTTATTATTTCATTCTTTTTCAAATCCCTAGCCTTTGAGGGCGGGGCAAAGCCAGCTGGCGAGCTCATTCATTTGCCTGTGCCTAATCACTGAAATGAACTGCTCCTTTATCTCCCAGCTGTCTGGCTCTGTCCTGCCCTTCCGATCGCCATTTTGTTTCAAGTGTCTCTTTTGCAGAGTGCAAATTTCCCCATCTCTCTGTGAAACTTCATTCTGCCCTCCCATGCCTGTACCATGTGGTTCTGTTCAATCCGTCATCAGTTTTACAGTGCTATTATAAGGCATTAAGCTGAGGGGCAGCTTGGGTGAGATACCACTGCATTGCTGGACACAGCAAACCCTGGAAGTTTGAGGCATAGTCCCTCCAACTGGCAATCCATAGTGCCCTCTTCAGTGTATAACTTTTTGCAAGCTTTTGATTATAATTAGAAACAGAAGCTGTGTTATCCGACGATCATATAGGACTTACAACCTGATTTTAATTGGACACTGACTTTATTGTTCTATCCACAGGCCTAGCACCCAGTTGCTGAACTGTGTAGTAAGTGTGTAGTAAGACCAGCCAGTTCCATTTTAGATCTTAAGCACAGTAGTTGCCCAGCACAGGCCTGGAGAGACAGATCGCTCATTACACGAGCCAACAGGAAGCAGCAATCACCTTTATCAGATCTCCCCCCAAGAATCGGCACAAATGACACTTAATATCTACGATAAAAGCAGATGGAATGATTTTGAAAGACGAGACTTTAAATCTCCACAATCACTCTTGACTTCCGCTCCTTGACCTGAAGCGCTCAGACTCACTTTCAGTCTTATCGCCACAATCACGTTTCCACTGAATATCAAAGTGTTTCTGTTCCACACCAAGCCCCCGGTGGATCGGATTAGTGCTCAGTGTGGCGGTCACATCCCCAGCCTGAGAGCATCGCGTTTCATCTGCCATCCCCTGTCTCGACCCCTTCCGCCATATAACCTCAGGTCGAGTTTGCCTCAATTGGACGGAACCCCACCATCAACCTTAATACCCAGCCATGTGAGCGCTAGCGTTGCGAATTGAGGTGTCCTATCGAGACGTTACACAGGTCACCCATAATCCTGGTTGGGTCATGGCATCGTTACTGCTCGCTGCTGTGTGTCCAATGCAACCTGGTAAAATATAAGCAGGGTGTCCAAATCGGCTTAGTATCTTTATAAAAGGTGTGGTGGTTTAGCAGTTAGCGCTAAGGGATGCCTCACATAATGACCTAAAGATGCCTAGGGACACTCATGGAAGCACCACCTGAAATACACCTTCCCAACACCAGGTGGTACCCCTACCATTGTTAATTTGGCAAGCCATCACGTTTTAAAGGTGTGTTCCTCTTTAAGAGATGGGTATAAGGGGAAGGGCCTCGGGGTTTGGAGAAGTGTATGGCAAGTGAGACGTTTCCATCTGGGACCTCACAATGGACTGGCATTGAGCCTCATACTCCGTGTGTCCCAGAATGCACGCCAAGCTCCTTGTGATCATCCACTGTCTAAGTATTTATGAATAATCGATGGTGTTTGGTTTAAGGCAAAGATCTATCTACTAAAGTCTGATTTAAGCTGTCGCTAAAATCATAACACATCACTCTATATGTATTGCTACAGAAGTTCACTTGGCTCTTATTTAGCTGTGCTTTCTCCAGTTGGTAACCCAGTGCAATAGGAGCTAACTGCTTGTAATTAAACATTTTGCAAAAGGTGAGAACTTGATACATATTAAGGTATCATAATAATAATTGATCCCCATGGGTAAATTCTCTTTGTGCTTTCCCCACTTTGCTCTCTGTAGGTGAGAGCAAGTTGGCAGCAAAGGGCAGCCCCCCCATAGCAGCTGGGGGTTAAGGGGCTTGTTCAAGGACCCACAGACGTGTAGGGGCTGGGCTCTGATCACAGGCACAGAGGCTTAGCCCACTGAGCCACACACTGCCCCCTGTAATTGGCTCGTCTGGCATTTGAATCCGGGACCTCACACACCCCAATCATACCCCCTAGACCAACGGGCCATGGTATGAATTGAAGTATTGAATCTAATTATACATTTACATTGCATCTCTCATTTGAAAATGAATTTATTGTGTGGGGAGTAGAGGAGCACCGACCGCGGTTCCTGCCTGTCACATGCAGATTCTGATGACACTGGCCTGTCACAGCTCCCAATCCAACATTCCTGTTTGCAATCAGTTTTCAGTTTTGGCTTCAGCCGTGTTTCTCGTTCAGTCTTACACTCTCACATTTTTATATGGGCTTCTGTTCAGTATACAGGCCTGCGAAAGCCTGAATTATGTGCCAATACACCCAACACAGACTTACGGTGAATTACGGCACTATTGTGAAGACCTGAAAGCTATAGATCTTTCATTTCCTGGAGAACAGTCTTCAAATAAACAAGATTATGGCTCGTCGAAGCCATTGCTTTTTAATTGCAGACCTTACAATTGTTTAAGCCACCAAAATTCTATGCATAATGTAAACTCGTGGAAATAAGAATCGATGGCATACCCACTGGATCTCCCATTGCAGTCTATTAGAGGTAGGGTTAGGTATGTAAATAACTGGTAAAAGTGGCTGGTCTATCATGCACTGATGGAAAATATCTGTAGAAGAGGCTGTTTGCAAATCTTGTACAGTGATTCTCTGCAAAGGGGGATTTGCCTGTGGCAAAACCAGGGCAGTGAATTAGTACAGTTCTCAATAAGAATTTCAAACGACTGTAGACATTGACCCTGGTATACCCCTGTAAGTTTCTGCATGCCTGCATATACACTGACATTCAGTTCTGTATATGCAATGAAGCAGGCTCTGCTTACGAAACTGATCTTTAAGGAGATGCTCGGAGTAACATTTGTCCTTTGTAGTGATTTATCAGCAAGTTTCTTTCATTCATTTAACGGCAACATTTCTGAGACATTTCTCATTTTGACACCTTTGTCTCAACGTTTAGTCTCATCTCAGCAGAGCGTAATAATGTAATGAACCATTCATATCACTCTTGTAGTCTGTGTCACAATTACTGGCGTTTTACGACTGTGCTGTGTGTGAGCTTTGCATTGGATTCAAACCTGAGAAATGTGTATTTTGTTGCAAGGTGGATGCTTTTTGGCAGAGGGAGAGAGCCAGATGTAAATGGAATGGTCACATGGTCAGTTCTGAGTGTCCAATGGGAAAGCACACGCATGACTTGCAATGATTTCGCAGAGTCTTCAATGCACGAACAGTGCCGAAAGGCAGGAGATGAAGCGGCCATGGGGATTTAATTATGAATTTAACTTCTGAATTTCTTGTGGATGCTGCTGAGGTTGAACTGTGGAATCAGGGATGGCAGAATGAAGAGTTTAAGCAATGCAGTGCTCCCCCAACTTTAACTTGAACTGTGTGATGTGTGAATTTAGCCATTCTTGATCAAGCAAAAAAAATTACCTGCTTTCATTAGATTCTCTTTGACTAGCCAGTACCTTCCAGTCCGTTCTGAACAAGAATTCCTATGCAGATAAGGTGTAATACACATTGTAACAGGTGGATATTTATTTTTGATCTTGTTGAATGAGCTACAAATGCAGGTGATGTCATTGTTTGTGCAGAAAAATCCATAAAACATGCCTCTTCCTTGGTTTTTTATTATAATAATTTATGATTGTGAAAGCGACGTTTTCTGACACTCTGAATAAAATAGTCATATTGCATACAAATCATAAAATTTAATACAGCAAATCGTTGATCTTCCATTAATATTAAATGGTACTTAATGAGACAATCACAAGAGTGCAAACTAGTGCAGCGATTAGAGGTCAAAGGAATAATAATTTTGATTATCCCTTTATAAATGCATACATCTGGCTGTAGTCTCACTGACAGGAGCTCTGTTCTGGCAGCTTACTGGGCCGTTTTTCACGGTATCACAAATTAAACTGTTGCTCGTGTCCCTCTGCGCTGATTTATAATGCGCTGGGAGGCTGCCCTGTGCTGCGGGTTCAGCGACGGCACAGTGCCGTGTGGTATGATGCCACCTATTTGCCTGGAGCTTCCCAGATGCTCACAGATACCTTCTGCAGGTAGGTTCTGTTTGGCATGCATCGCAGCGGTTCGCTTCCTGGCCTCCAGGGCTTCAGGTGGTGCTCTTTCCCCAGCACCGTGTTCTGCTTTCCACTAACGCATCAGGGACACTGGCGTACCTCTGGGGGTCTCCGGTGTCCATGGCGAGGCTGTGAGACGTCACGGTCTGATGCCCTGTGCTTTCTGGGATGGGCTCCAGGCTCGCGATGATGGGTACGAGTTTATGGAAAACGGACACATTTATACTGCCCATCTAAAATTTCACCACAAAGCTTTTGATCCTTTTATTTTTGCCTAAATAGACTCCCCCACTTTTCCTCCTTTGCTATCTGGGTAAAAAAAAAAACACAGGGCTAGGATATAATAACAGCAATAAATATTTCATTACACAAACTGGAATGCCGCTCTCAGCCAATCAGGTTTTACAGTCCTCATCAGCGTGACATCATTCTCTGTAACCAAACCAAACCGCATCTGGTCATCAGATTCTCTGTCAACCTTAAAGAAATTCTTTGAGACCTATCTGTTCTAGGAGCACCTGTACTAGTCTGCCCCAACCTAAGCTCCCTGAATGCTCTTCGTATTGCACTTGGGCGTTTAACTTGAGTTGCTATCTTGCTATTATTTTAAGCTGCTGCTGGCAGTATGATTTTACGGTTGGGCCCTTGAGTAGAGCCCTTAAGCACAAGTGCCCAGGAACTGGTTGACCCTATTTTCTCAAAAATGTACCTCCCCTTTGGATTAAAGCTAGAGTGTCTGCTAAAGAAATACACGTAAATGTAATGTCGTGTAGCTCTTACTCCTGTACTAATTACAGTGTAACTAGCCATTCACTGAAAGTTCAGCCTAGAGTCAACTCTTTGACATGTGATTATAATGTATTATCTGCCTTACTTGTATGTTGCTTTGGACAAAAGCATCTGTTAAACAAATAATTTTCAATGTATTCATCCTTTTTTTTTTTGCCACAGCTTCTCTTGCCGGCATCCTGCAGGTGGCGCTATCCGCCAGGCAGGACTGCCTGCAAGCGGGCGACAGCTGCTCCAGCGACGAGGCGTGCAGTCCCCGGCTGCGGACCCTGCGGCAGTGCGTGGCTGGCGACGGCAGCGTCAAGCTGGGCCCCGGCGCGCGCAACCAGTGCGCCAATGCAGTGTCGGCATTGCTCTCCAGCCCGCTGCACGGCTGCCAGTGCAAGCGAGGCATGAAACGTGAGAAGAACTGCCTGAGCATCTACTGGAGCCTGCACCAGTCCATCCTGCATGGTGAGTGAGCCCAGAATGGGGGTGTTTGCTCTCTCAGAGAGGGCCGGCGGGGGCCCACAGCTACCCGATTAAGAATGGATTGCGGCGATCATATGGAAAACACTAATGCCTGTTTCAGCTCTGTAAACAGCTATTCATATAAAAATGTAATAGATGGCACCTTATGTGGTGAGACTCTGCTGGCCATTAAGCATGAAGAGGATGTCAGTCAGCTTCCACCCAGAGCAGCCATGGCTCACAGGAGTGGGAGTGGGAGAGAGAGAGAGAGAGAGAGAGAGAGAGTGTCTGACTGGGAAGCAGCTATGGCTAATTATTGTAGTTGAGCTAAAATTACATCAATTAATCATAATAACTGTAGTTCTATTATGCCAGCTTGTGTTAGCTGCTGAGAGAGCGAAGTGGGGAATTTGAGTCACGATGATGAAGATGATGGAAATAAGATGAGGCTCCACTCGTATTACAGCAAGGGATGCCAGTGTTGAGGAGGCAGTGCCAGTGAAGAGTAGTGGTGGCTTGGGGTGACAAAGCAGACTGATATGGGTGAGAGCAACACCTGGGTGAGATTTACATGTATCTTAGCAAACAAGCAAGTCAACCAGCATCCCGGTTGTAACTGGGACTAGGAGTGATTATACTGCTGTCCATAGTAGGTACGGAACACCAGGCTTCGTAGCTGCTGCACTGACAAAATGCAGGCCTTAGCATGTATAGTGGCTGTTAGTTTCGCACTGACATTTTAGTGATGGGTGGCGTATTATACATCAGTCCAGTTTCATGCCATTTGTTGGCATGAAAATAAGTGACACTTGCACTGCGGGAAACCTCGAGCGTCTATCGTCCACGGAGGCCGTAGTGTTTTGGAAGTGTGTTCAGAATAATCTGCATCGCTGGTACGTTAGTTGTATGTCAATGGATATTTTTAAGGATAATACAAAAAATGGCACGACTAACACATTCTTTCACACAACGTGTCAAGTAGACTATAACACACTATTAAGTGAGGAGCCGGTAAACACTGATTGAAATAGATCCATGTAGTGTCGTAAAAGATGACAGGAAACAAGCCAGACGTACTCATCCAGAGGCAGAATGTGTGGGAATTGCATTATTTTGCCAGAATATCTGTTTTTGCTGGAGAAAGATATTAATCCTGTCATATGAAAGGAGCATCTGTTCAGCCACATGTTTTGGCTCCATGATGTCTCCTTCCATTAATATTCTCTGTTTTGTGTGGTGTCGCTACTCTCAGCTTACCTAAAATACTCCCCACAGTGCTGAACCTCCCAAAGGAACCTAACCTGAAATGAGCCCCTTATATCTGCAGTTCTCATAGCATGCTAACCTAAGAGGACCCCCAACGCATGAAATTTCCCCGGGACGCTAACCTGAAATATTTCATAAAGCTGTAAGCCTCCCAAAGGATGCTACCTTGAAACGATATCCTTGTATCTGAGGTTCTCATAGCATGCTAACTTGCTACCTTGGCCCTATGCATGAAATTTCCAGATCACAGGACACATCAGTGACTTGGAATGTTTCAGTTTCACCATCTTAGGCCTTGATGTACACCCCAGATGATCTTCAGAAATTATTTAGGATTTTGCCACCTGATCCAACCCTGTTTGAAAAGCCCCTGTCTTGTTTTTGCCTGGGTTTGATATTCAGGAAATGTTTTTTAGCTGGAGATATGGAGAATGACTCTCCTTGGTTACATTTCCCTCAATTCTTGCATTAATATATTATGGATTATCTAAGAAGTGTGGCAGTTTTTACTTTTTGGAGATGCTTTCAAATAAAAGTAACAGTGTTAAATATCGTAATTTGAATATAGGAAACTTTCTAGGAATTTTTGTGCTTGAGAAGCAGGATTAATCATTGTGCTGTAAGTGTCATTGAACAAAGGTTATTGGATTACTGATAAAACAAGCAAGGTGGGAAGGGTGCATTTTTTGATAGCGACATTTAGCTACATCTTCAGCTTCTTACGTGGAGAGGGATGCTGAAAATGTGGAAACGTGAAAATGCCGACCGTGGGTTTGAGCGAAGGATTCAACATTCGATGGTTTGGAAATCGAGGGACTGGGCAGCTAGAGAGATTTTTCCCGGAAGGCATAACCATTTCTGTTGGTATCTGTCTTCCCAGGACTCAACTTGGTGGAGAGCTACCCATATGAAGCGGTCGAGAAAGGGTACGACTACGTGCGTCTGGCCTCCATCGCTGCTGGTAAAAGTCCCCTTCCATTTTGTGTGTCTTAATTATACTTACAAAGTCACTCTAAACCCAAACATGTGCAATATATGAAAGTTACAAATTAGCAGTTGTATGTAGAATAGGTGCACTGTTTTTCTTTACTAATATGAAGAAGTGATTACTATTATTAACCCGAGTCAGCAGGAGGTAAGGAAAGGGTGAATATGCTTCGAGGAATGGTTTTTATCTGAGAAGTCATCATTCCTTTTGTTAAACTGTTTTTGGAAATTTAAAATCTGTATCCCCCCTTCCAGAACAGGCACAGGCTCAGAAACTGCATTGTGCCTGTAAGCCATTTGGTTTTCTGCATACTTTCTTGGTGGTGAACATCCTCAGAATCTCTAATTATCAATTACCATAGCAAATAACAAAAAATTACACATTTCTTGAATGTCTTTAAATAAATTTAAGGAATCCAATAATTATTGAGGAAAAAAACCCTCAAAATCATTCAGGAAACTTCAACATAAACTGAACGAGACCCATTTAAATACTTTCACACTTGAATGCGTAAAATGGCAAAAGTGAATGCCAATGGTGGACTGTGATGCTTCTTGACGCAAAGTAACATGTAATTGTTGGTTTTATTCTGGCTGCTGGAAATCCTAATAAAAAGAAAATGAGTAAGTCAGTAGTAATTAATAATTGATGAGGACAGTCTTATAAGTAAATGATTCATTGTCTTCTTGTGTCAGTTAACTGTATATGTTGGATACATTTGGATATAATGTCTACACATAGCAGGTATATAGGCATTAGTATTTCCCAGGGTCACTAATAAACACAGGTAACTTTAAGGCTTAATACACAGGGGGTGCACAGAATCGCAGAAACACCCAATCACAGGTTAATATCAAGGACCTGATAGGAGCCCCTGCTCCTATCAGGTCTTTGATATTAACCGGTGATTGGCTTTTACCTTGAGAACAGCTCTTTATCCTTCTTAAGAAAAATCCTGAACTGCATGTGAGGGGATATCAGAGCAACCTTCACAAAGGGAAGCCTCCGGTTCTTTGAGGGTTACAGGACTTCTCTTTAGGGTGTGTAGTTCATCTGGGGTTTTGGTGAAATCATGCTTGAATTTGTTTATTGCTGAGGTATCATTGTCTTTTACGGTATAGGGGAATATTTCTAGGGAACTGTTGGTAGAGTCATACAGTATATTGGAGTCATACAGTACTGCAGTAGGAATCATGGGATCTATACCGATATGTAACCTCCACTTTTGTTAGCAGTCAGAAACTGGCTCTGCAGGCTAAAGCACTGCAGGTAAAAGCACCAGGCTGTGGGGAAAATACAACTTAATGAGTCACCTACCAGCTTCTCTTTCCTCCCGTTGCTCAGGCTTTGTGCTCCTTTGACCAGATTTGCATCTTTGTGCATTTGCCCCGGATACAAACGGTTTTCACACACCAGCCCTGCCATTGACTCCTGCTCTGTGACGCTCAGGACATACAGTGTGACTGGGTCACAGCGGTGCCACTGTATTTCCAGCCACTGTTATGGATGCGAGCTTTTAGAATGTGGAACTGTCAGGCATCTTATGGTGAAACATACCGTTAAATTGGCATTCAACCAAATATTTATCTGATTGTGGTTTTGAGTTGGATTGAGATGAAACCACAAAGTCTTTGTGAGCATTAACGCTCCAGGTGTTTGCTGTTCCACCGAACATTTGGAAGATGATGCGAGCTTGTATGCCAAAGGCAGCACGGAAGAAAAGTAGGCTCTTTTGTCAGGATCATTTCTGGGTGTTTATAAGTCAGAGTAATTAGTTAATTAGTGATCATAAATCTCTGTCGCTGTTCACCGCAATGTTTATTTTTAATATACTACCTGAAGGCATCTGTGTTCAATGCTGGGAAAACAGCTCAGATAGGATAAAGGTGATTAGGGATTTATCCATAAGGAGCATGCCAGAAAGCAACCCATGACAGCAGCACATGCTGTGCACTGTGTTGCAGGCGTAGCCTGGCCTCTCTGGAACATCGTCCAAGCAAAACCGTGGAAGGATTTCTGCTCTGTATTGGTTACTTTGTGACGTTTTATCAAAATGATGGCATTCTTTCATTTCTTGCTCCTGCCCACCATTAGAATTAAATTACTAGTTACATAAAGAATATTCTCTTATTACCATAAACAAAAAGTATAGTATGAAATTAAGAAAAACAGCAGCCCACTGAGGGTGGTCCAGATAGCACAGTGATGGTGAAAATCAGGAGATAGAAGGCTTTGGTTTATACTTCCAGGAAGATCAATGGTCCTATCTTTGTAACCCTTGTCATTTTAAAGTTAGGTAGTTAGTATATATTGTATCATTTGTGTGCAATACTCACGTGTATAGATGTGTGATGACAACATTGTAAGAAGCCCACTGAGCATGGCTGACGCGTGTCAGAGCATGGGGAGATGCTGAAAATGAGGAGATGGAAGGTGAGGTCGCAATTATAGAGAGCCAGGTCCATGACTGACGTTCATCCCTGGCTCTGCTTCTAGTTCTTTCGTGACCTGCAGATGGCGAGAAGCCTACGCCTTTGCACCTCCACCTCACTGTTGTGAAGAGACTTTTCAGATTTGCTAGGAAGTAGAATACATATGGTGTGCTTTGCTCAAGAATGGCACTGTGAAATTATGGGCCATACCTATAAGGAACTGTTTTGTAGTGGCATTTTCCATGTGGACAGCTGGGTCATGCCATAAGCTCGAGGCATCTAGAACATCTGACAGATTGTGCCAGCAGTGGTTAGGAACTGAGGTGAGGATGTGTGACCGCCCGGTCATTGCTCGAGCCCCCGGCAAGGGGAGAGAGGCTCCCGTAATGATGGCTCTGAGACGCTGCTACAAAATGACCCCCTGACCACTACCCTCCCAGAGTTGGAAGCACGTGCCAGTCCAGGAGAGACCCGCAGAGGCCTGCAAGAAAATCGGGCGCCACGGTCACCATGGATGACCGGGCCAGGCTTGGTGGTGTAAGCATCTGGATTCGTGACCTGGAAACGTTAAGCTGTAGCGCTGTATTCCGTGGGAACCCCTGTCTGCACTCTGTCTGTCGGCTTCTATTAATTATGAGGTTGACCTTGAGACGCGACGATATTGTAGCTAAAGATGAGGTGTCACATTTAACCTAATTAGACTTGATCCTAATGCATTTGAACCCCATACGAGAATTAGTAATAATACACATTTAACCTATAAGTCCCCATCCGCCTTTATCAGGCTCAGAAGTTGGAGTGGCGACAGTGAACCGCTGCCTGGATGCAGCTAAGGCCTGCAACGTGGACGAGACGTGCCAGAAGCTGCGCACGGAATACGTATCGGCGTGCATCAAGCCGGCCGGCCGCATGGCTCACTGCAACCGGGCCAAGTGTCACAAGGCGCTGCGCAAGTTCTTCGACCGCGTCCCGCCGGAGTACACGCACGAGCTGCTGTTCTGCCCCTGTACGGACACGGCCTGCGCAGAGCGTCGCCGGCAGACCGTGGTCCCAGCCTGCTCCTACGAGGCCAAGGAGAAGCCCAACTGTCTGGCCCAGCTGCGCGCCTGCAAAGCAGACTACGTCTGCAGGTGAGTACGAATGCGCGCCGCCCGGCCCGCACCGCCAACGTAGACCCTAATCTTTGACTCGCTGGCACGGTATTCCAGGGCACCTTACAGATGACGTGATAAGCTCAAGCATGGAGCCTGAGGAGTTTTCTGTGCCAGCTCATCTCGTAATTCGCACCCCTTTTAAAGATGAATAATTAGGGTCGTCCGGGGTAACGGTGGAGAACTGGCAGTTTATCCTACCGAGTTCTCTTAATGAGTGGCAAATTGACACTTTCCAAACCTTTCAAATATTATCAATTGAATCTGACTGATAGTCAGCAAGGTGTGAGTGGAAGCCATGATGTCCACCTCCTTGGGGGTGGTCATGTGTCTCCTGGGGCAAGAAATAAAGAACATTTGAATGTCACACAAATGCTTGTCTGCCACTCTGACCTAAGGGCAGTGTTAATGAATGAGTGTCATGAATCTGAAATTTAAGAAAAAGACCTTATTTGGCCCTCAAGAGAATCTGGAGAAGAAGAAATAAATAATGGCTGAACAAAAATGCTCCACTTTGGTGTTTTGAGGACGTTGTAGACCCTTTGCAGATCTGTAAAATACTGTAAACTGTCAAGCACGACGGTAGTAGTTTGAAGTCACTTTACCAAATCTGTATGCTAGTGACTTGGCGAAGAAACTGAAGAAACCATGAATTTCACTAGTGGACCATCCATCCATGAGTTGAAGTCCAATTGGTTAATATAGCAAGAAAATGACCTGAAATGCAAATCAGCAAAAGCAACTGTTTTGGGCTTCCTTTGTTCTAATCCATATCCATAACCATGCTGGATGGTATAGTCATGAATGAGCTTTACTACTAAGGATGACATATACCCAATCCATGAGTCAATGAGAGATAGTAACTTTTTTGCTTCATGTTATAACCTCTGTTAATGTTTTCACAGAAGTTTATAAAGTAGAAAATGGGAAAACAGAGGTTTGATTTTTAATGTGATGCCAACATCTTTGGCAATTTGTTTCCGGCTGTAAACTCTGAAGGTGAGGGATGGTGAATCAGACACTGGGGGTTGGGGGTTGTTCTCACAGGCCTGTGTGGAGCACGCTGTTTGTCCTTGTGCCGTTGGCCGCTCACTCCTTCACAGGCCGGTCACGGTCACAGAAGTGGCAATGACTAATAACGGCACAGGGAGTCTGGCGCCATTTGGTGCCGGCCCCTCTGGAGGGCGCCACAGAACGGCTCACCGGACCTTGGGCCCCCCGCGCTTCAGAAAATGGACAGCAGGTAGCTTTGCTGTGCTGAGAATCCTGAACCACCTTAAACAAGCTTCTCGCATTTATTAATGAAGCGCTTGGATGGCTCGATGGGTCTGCCCACTGCTAAATAATTCCAGGACCTCCGAACGGGGTGGGGAGTGGGGTCGAATATTGATCACGGTGGGCGAAGTGAGCATGCTAGGTGTGACTGGGTCGATGGCTCAGGGATTAGGCAAGCATGAGGTCTATTGTGGTATCATTGGCGCCTTTCAGCTGGCAGGAAGGAGACATCCACTCAAAATGTGACGTGAACATCTACATGCACGCTCAGTATCCTAAGGATACATGAGGCCTGGCCACACTCAGTAAGAGGGGCGTCTGCTGGCCGCCGTGTCTGTCTGGAATCTGGCCCAGGCCGCCTGATCGGAGGATTGGGGGGCCACTGATAATCAGTTATGTCTCCCTAGGTCCCGCCTGGCCCAGTTCCAGTACGACTGCCAACCCTCTGAGCAGATGGCCAGTGGCTGCAAGCAGGACAACTACGGAGTCTGTCTGCTGGCCTACACAGGCATGATCGGTGAGTGCTGTGCGCTGGCCTACACAGGCATGATCGGTGAGTGCTGTGCGCTGGCCTACACAGGCATGATCGGTGAGTGCTGTGCGCTGG
>JABFEA020000067.1:13924047-13939326 GCA_019775915.2 Cyphomyrus plagiostoma | reverse complement strand
TTTTCCCCTCTCCAATCAACTTTTTAATCAAGGTATGATGTTCTTCTGAACAATGTCTGGAATGACCCATTTTACTCAGAATTTCAGAGAGAAATGCATGATAACCAGCACGTACAACATTTTCTGCCTTCCTTCCTTAAATAAGTCCCATAATTGGCACCTGGTTTTTCACAGAACGAATGATCTCGCTAATTGAATTTCACACTGCTATTATTTTGAACATGCCCCTTTCAATTAATGATTCTGTTACACATAATCAGCAGCATGCATGTCATGACTGTTGGGTCTATTGGTTTTGCATTACTCTACTACACCTACTAGACCATGTAGAAATATAATTTCTACCAAAAACGGTGATTGATCAGGTTAGTGATGCTGCTATTATTTTGAGCACAACTGTAGTTCGGCGCGAAGACAAGAAATTAACCTCCAACCAATCAAAGGTATAAATGAAAATCCTTCAGTGTATTCAAGTCTGGTTATGGATCCTTCCTGAATTTGGAGAAAAGTATACAAATAATACAGATGCATGCACATTGCAACAGTTCCTCTCATATATCAAACTCTGTCTGTAAAAAGCACTCCAATGCAAATTCTCACAGTAAGAATGTCCCAAGCATTGGTAAATGCCCTTGGTTTGAAACTGAGTGGAAACTTAGGATGTGTGTGGATCTGAGGGTTAGGACTCTATGCTCATGACTGGAAGGTTGTTGGTTCCAATCCCATGGTGTCAAATGAATCATTCTGACATTATTAATTTTTCGTGCTAATTATATCTAGTTACTCTCTGGTTAGTAACTGGTGCTGTGCCTCTTCTCTTTGTCCCTGATTCACATGACTTGCATATAGAATACATACTGTATATATGATGTTCCCCTAATGACTGATATTACAGCTGCCATGGTGATTATGATTAAGACATAAGGCTGAATTCCAACATATCCAGTTTATGAGATAATGTCACCTCTTAAATAACCTCAAATCTTCCCCCTTTATTACTGAGAGCTGAATGACCAGCCATCCCTTACAGATCTCTTGTTTGTACAGGACCAAGTCTTTTAACAGCAACATGTGCTTGTTTGTACTTTATTATTTTTGTTATATTATCATTATATGCTACTTTGTTTTTTATATATTCCTGGGTAATCCACAGCCACACATTATTCCACATTATTCATAGTTGTGAAGTCTTCTAAATATGCCCTAAGACCAATGGACGCAAATATCTTCTCGTGATTGACCCATGAATGTAAGGATTCTCCAATAGGAATATGACTTGCCTCTCTTCCTGTTGGACATCTTCCATGTTTGGCTTAAGTTATCTAGTGCTGTAGTTCTCGAGACCGGTCTTGGTCTCGAGACCAGTTTTTTGTGGTCTCGGTCTTGTCTTGGTCTCGGTCTTGTCTTGGTCTCAACTCTATTTAGTCTCGGTCTTCTCTTGGTTTCGGACATAGCGGTCTAGTTGGGATGGGGAAAAAAAGAGAAAACAGCACATCCTCACAGAACAGTATCATTATTATGTGCCTCAGTTCAAATGCAAACAGTCAGATGCATCTATTTTTAAAATGTAACATTGTATACATTTTCTCAATGGACACTGCCAGTGCTTACACAGTCCACACACGTCATACACATCGCATCATAGCGAAGTCGGCAAAGAAATGCCCGAAAATGTCCGCGAAGTCTATAGAATAGTTATAATTCGAATAAATTAGGTATTTTACATTCATTAGAAAACACGGTCTTGGAGGTGCAAGTCAATCTGGAGGCTCATTCTCTTCAATTCAAAGCAAAGGGTCATTACATAACCGTATTCATAGCTTACCCGAGGCCTCTGTCCCTGGTGTAAGAGACTGAATATGAACATCTTTCTGGTACATCCCATCTCTTTCCCTTGACAAGGTCTGTTAAAACGGTTGTAGGAGATGATTGCTGAGAATATTATTTTCCATCAGTCCTCATAACTATGACAAATCTGAGAGATTTTAAATGAGAGACATATGGACAATATGATCGAAAAGATAAAATGAATTTGATTTAATGATGAATGACACTTCACAGCAATGCCTTGTAATGTACAGTAATGTGATGTCAATTCTATCCCTAGTCTGTTTTTGGTCTTGGTCTCGCCTAAGTGTGTCTTGGCCTTGGTCTTGGACTTGGTCTTGGTACCCTCAAGTCTTGGCAGTGTCTTGGTCTTGATACCCTCTGGTCTCAGCAATGTCTTGGTCTCGATTTAGGTGGTCTTGACTACAACACTAAAGTTATCCAACATGCTGGGAAATACTGCTTTTTGTGATAGTCCCCTGCACCTGAATCATTCTACAGCACTCCTGTTATGAGCTCTCTGATCCAGCAGGGGGAGTTCATGGTTCTTATAGCTTATAGCTCGTTGAACTGTTGTACAAAAGCAATAACATAGTCGAGGTTGCGTGCTAGTACTCCAATATAGTATGACTGTGCTTATATTTGGCACTGTGTTATTGTTTAAGGGATAGCATTTAGATAATTCTATAAAGCAGAGTGACACATCTGATGTGAAACGAATCTGATGTCCAAGTGTGGTTATACTCTGATAACTGCACTCATAGAACACTTCTTGTCTAATCAGATTTCTTAGCCGGCACTCTTAATTCTGGGAAAGGAGATGATACACAGCCAGTCTACGTGGATGGTCTGTATTTCTAGCATGCTGAAACCATGGTGACTTCTCACCATAAATTCACGCAGCCTGCACAGGAAATGAGGAGGTGGATAATGAAATCATTATGAAAGTAGTGTGTTTCAAGTATGAACAGAAATTACGAAAAAGAAGACATTAAAACACTTGTCTTTACAAGAATAATTTGTATTTAACTCATTGAGCATATATGTAATTATGTATATGATATGAGATAAGAGCTTATTAAGTTCTTGGTCAGTGCTATGACGTCACATAACCAAGCAAGTGTCCAGAAGGACAGGGGAAATGCACTGAAATTCACTAATCTCAGAAGTACTAGAAGGACTGCACTGAAATCACCAAATTACACATTTATTTTTTATATCAATAAACCATTATAACCTCTGTTGCCGCCATGATTTCAGGAAATGGCTCCATCTTCCGGCCAACATCCAAAAAACTTGTTGCATGCGTTCGGTAAAGAGCCATTGAGCGTATTTCGTTGCCTAAAAATACACTCTATAGCCTCCTCCTATTCGTCAACTATATCTCTGACTTAATGTGAGAATGTTGTTAACGCACATATACAAAAAGCTCGGCTTCCGGGACATTCCGTATCCCGGAATAAAATTCGATTATTCCAGGACAGAAGACCAAAATGCGGGGTCGCACCGGATAATCCTGGGAACCCTGGCAACCCTACCCACACCCCATGAACAACTTTTATCGTCCTGCCACCCCTCACTGGCAGCCTGAAAGTCCCTATTATCAGCCTGTTAAAGTCCATATTATAAGCCTATTAAAGACAGTTTACCGTTTATTGCTCGTAAAACAAAAAGTAGAATGACATATTTGAACATAGAGTACTTGCATGGAGTGTAATTACAGTCTGTCATAACTGTCTAACACGAATAACTGCATGCGAATGAAGCATATCTGTCACTCCTGAAAAAAATGTTGCCAGCTGGTCAGCTGGCTGGAGTAAGATTTTAAATTCCAGACTGCACACATTTGCACACGCATTCACGTGTGTGTAGCAGTTTTTTTTTTTTTTTTTTTTTTTTTACTTTGAAATTAGTCTGGGGGGGTTGTAAACTAGCCCACTGCTTTGATTTAGGTATTAAATTTTAGGTTTATAATAGAAAATAGATTTACCGTAAGGTTTCCTGCCCTAAGCGTGAGAGTCCGAAAGATGCATGAGAGTCAGGTTCGTCAGCTGGCAGGTTCGCAAATGTAACCATCGAAAACCAGATCGCGACATGATTTCGTCATAAAACAGGGGGTGTCGTTTACTGGAACTGGGTTGGCCTTACCGAATAGCATGCGCCTGCTCAGCAGCAGCCACAACAGCCAATCACGACGCGTCATTTATGTCCGTCCAATGGTGATGACGTCATTGAAAAACTTGCGCCGCTGTTTCGCGGTATTGATAGTAGACCTGCTGTAAGGACTGGGTTTGTACGCATTTTTGGCGATTGATTAAACAGTTCATCAGAGGAAATGTTCGGAATACTTTTCCGTTGCACTCGTTATAGTTGTTGTTTTTTTTATAAATTAACCTCTTGTTAACTTAATTACAGCTGTGTCAACTCTGATGTCAAATTCCTGCCGATGAACAATCACCCAGAAAGTTAATGTAAGATAACTGCCTATGTGAATTTCTTTTTTCATGTTATAGCGCGAAAAGAAGTAGCTTGACAGTTTAGTAATTAGCTACATGATTTTTCTTTGTTAAAACAGTATCCGGTATACAGTTAACTAATAAGGATGACATACATATAGTACTAAGAGCAGATGCATATATCAAAACGACCCCAACTGTTGATTTCTCTGGTTGAAGTGAAAAGTGTGAAACTGTCTTATATTATATTTATTTTGTTGAATGCGTCTCTTTTTATTTTGCAAATCGTTGTTTTGTCACTGAAACGGTAATGGGGCTGCAGTTGTTTCATTTGTGGTTTTGTTCATTGGTTTCTATCTGATTGACCATTCTTCAATAAGAAGACCAAAGAAGGGAGGCTAGCACAGCAGAGAAAAGACAGACAAAAGGTGGAGAAAACGAAACAAAGGAAGCGAGCTGGGGAGATGTCTGAGTCATCCCGGAGTACGAACCAACAGAATGGTGTGCGTGGGAGGGGCGGGGATTCCGAGGAGGAGGACGATGAGGAGATGCTTCTTGGAGGTCCGTCTGCAACTCAAGAGGATGATGACGAAGACCCAGCTCAGAGAAGACATATTCGGCACCAGTACCGGGAGCTCATCAATTGTGTACAGCGTAAGGGTCCATTAGCTTTGAAATACATAGTAAGCCTTAATATTGTCTGTTGAAGCTGTTGTTCGTCAGCTGTTGTAGTCAAAATTAGCGTCGTGATAAAGCCTTATTCTTCATTATTATGTCATTCTTATTCTTGTGTCATCCACCATCTGTAATGGTTAAGAATATACAATATTGAAGGTGGAGGCCATGAATGGTTACGGACAGTCTTTCAGATTTGGACCGTGAATTGTAAGTCATTGCATTTATTCCACAGAGCTTTCGTCTCGCGCAGTTTATCTCAGTTTCTGTTGGGTGGAGGGGTATGTGAGTTGGTGATGTGAGATTATGCAGAAGCCAGGTCTGATCCAGTCTCTGTCCCTGTTCTTTTGACAGAGAACCGGGAAGACATGTTGAGTCCTTCCAACAACAAGCTGACGGAAGTTTTGGAAGAAGCAAATAAACTTTTTGCCAATGGTAAGAGAGTTATCAACGCCAGCTTGACCACCAGATAGTTTTGCTTTTTTGGGTCTGAATTCCACCTTACTGCAGTTTTCTCTCCTGACCAGTTCGACAGGCCAGGGAGGCTGCGCTGGATGCCCAGTTTCTGGTGCTGGCGACAGACTTGGGCAAGGAGAAGGCCAACCAGCTCCATGCTGATGGCTCTGCCTTCGACCACTCCGCCTTCGCAGAGCACTTGGTAGAAACCAGTGATATGGATAAATGATACCTCAAATGGAATTATGTAGTGTCAGTTACCAACTGATTTAGCTTAAGTCTAATTGGTTTTGCACATTCTTGTGGGCGGCCCCTTGGGTGAAACCATGCCATAATCCCACCAACCATGGGTTATGAAGCCCTGTTTCCCATATCTTCTTATAATAATGCAGTGATATATTTACTATGTTGGAATGGAGGATGTGGGGAAGGTGTTGGAGCCATTGGTGGCCCTTAGCTGAGACACGTTGTCCTTAATCGCCCGCAGCTGTCATTCATGGGCCTGAACCGGCTGGAGGAGGATGATGGCATGGAGTATGCAGCTGGCGGGGGCTACCTGCCCGAGGATGCCTGGCTGAGACTGGCCCACCGGGCAGAGAGCTGCTTCAAAAAGGCCCCCACCTTCCACTTCATGTGAGGCTCCCTGACACCTGTCAAAGGACAGGGTGCTTCACCAGAACAGTGCCCAACTGCTTTTAGGGCCGGTTTATACTGAACGCTCGCAACCCGTCCACACGCGCATCAGGGCGTCCATGCATATTCCACATTCATTCCATGTGTCATTTGTGCACCTAAGCCTGGAATTAACACCATGGCGTCATACGCTACCAGTGAAAAGTTTTTGCGCACACTGTGATTTTCTGCATTTGCACATCACTCACTTAACCTTTACTAAAAGTACACTCAGTATTGTTTGCTAACGAATAAATTTATGGCATGTTCACCATTTGAGTAACATGCACTGTTACATACTCCTTCCATGCTATAAAGGAAACTGACTTAAATTTTCATCTCTAGTTGTTCACTGAACTTTGCAGTGCTTAGCAAGGCAAAAATCTGCAGTTTATGAAATAAATGGAAAAGTGGTAAAAACCTGTGGTGTGCAAAAACCTTTTACTGGTAATATTTGTATAAAGTACAATGAAATTCTTGAAAATGTGCAATATTAATATCGACGTTGCAAGTTGAGGTCAAGTCCTTTGCATACCTTCGTACTGTATCGACATTATTCAGCAGTGTAAAAAATTTTCATATTATTTTTCAGTACAGTTCTGACATGTAGAAATGTTCATGATAATATTCGCCAAGGGCGAGGTATTTACATCTCACTAGAACATCTATATTCTGTTATAGGGAACAAAACTTTGCAAGCTTTGCGATTTTAGTGATCGTTCCTTTTTAGGATTGTCTATTATATGTTTAAAATTAGTTTAAAGTTTACTAGCTCTGCTTCTACACGAGCTCTGCGTGTGTGATGAGTCCCCACCATCCTCTATGCCATGCTACTGGAGGTTCTCAGGGCTAATAATAATCATTTTCATCCTTGCTGTTTATCATTCATAGATGTTTGTGAGAAATTGATTTATTTTAAACTGTTTTTTTCTTTATAAACATTGCAATATTTTTATATAAAAAATATCATAATATTTGATTTTTTTTCCCCAATGTCATGCAGCCATAATACTAAGTATGAAATATTGACTACTACAAGATATCTAACAGCATATAAGGATCATTCAGCATTAGGTAGTAAAGTGATATGTGGCAGAGCAGAGTACCAATTTGATGCATATAGAATATAGAGAATGCTGCAGATGTATTACAAAAGTAGCAACTTGCTGTTGGAGGCAGCAAGTGTAAAATATTTCATGCCACAACTTCATACAGACAAGTAAGACTGGAAACAATGGAGCTGACCCAAGATGTTTTTCTCACACTGCCTTCAGGTGGGGATTTAAAGTGGAGTTTTAATCCTTCAGATTGATTTAAGGGCACCATTCAGACCAGGCTCGCCTCCACTTCAAATGGACTATAAATATATATAAATTTAAATTCCAAAAACTGAATCTGCAGCGTTTTCCTAAAGAAACATACAAGTATGGGAAAGTCAAGATATTTCTATCTGACAAATACTATATACAGCTTTGTAAGATTCCAGTTTTAATAAGGAATTGTAGGCTATATTGAAATTTTCATGTATGCAGTTTCCTCGGTTTCTGAGCCAGCGCTATCATGCAAAAGTAGCTAACAGAAGTACCATGTCCATTGATAGGTACGTCAGCAAACTTCAGCTCAGCCCATGCTGCTTCATGTTTCTGTATAATGTGCGATTCTCATTCATTTTGAGCAAGATGACGCTGACTGTGTGTCTCTGTCCATGTGCATCGCCCTATTCTCTGTAGGTTGGGCTCATTCCTAGCAGAGCCACCACCGCCACGGCAACGGGTGGAAAGACAGAGGAAGGCACCAAGCAAGGAGGTGAAGAGAATCATGCCCACTCAGGTGAGCTGACCAGAGGGGGCAGGTGGTTCTGTCTGCCAGTGATGCTTCTCTGGGCCTCTATGGAGTGTCCATAGCAAGTTGGGGTTCAGGTGCTGACATTAAGGTCAATGACCATTACTGTTACTGTAATGTTAAGTGTACTGTATGTTGCACCGGGGCCATAGAGAAACGTTGTTTCATCACTCTTTCTCCATGTATGAAGCTGCTGATGACAATAAAGTAACCTCGATCTTGAACCTTGAACCATTTTACATCCCATTAGACATTAAGAGATGAGCAGGTCTGCTGAATTTATGGATTACTACTCATTTGCCTGAGATGCAGCTAGTTTTTCGGACGATTCACTGACATGGCATTATGTCCTTTATTAAAACCTTGTATTTGAATCAAGACAGCTGAGACCCAGTAATTGAATCTGCTGTACCAGTTACCCCAGTTGCCTCTGCTTTAGAGTCTCCAGGAGGTGCTACAGTGATATGCCACATAATAGCTGTCATCAATTTTATGCTTCTTCCCCCAAGCTGAAGAAGATGGAAGAGTCTCAGCAAGAAGCGACAGAGAAGGAGGTGGAGCGCATTCTGGGGTTCCTGCAAGGCTACCACAGAGATAACCGTGAGTGTGGCGTCAATCAACACTCAATCTGGAAAGATGCATGTGGCAGTATCCCGTTTCGCCTTTAGGGGGCACTGATATCTGACGTTTCTTTCTCAGCCGAGTTACCCATATCGTACTATGAGTTTGTCATCGACCCGCAGTCCTTCTCCAGAACGGTGGAGAACATCTTTCACATCTCCTTCCTGATCAGGGTAAGTGTGGAGCCCAGCTTTATGTTGGGTATGGCCTGTATGTGGTTCTAACAAGGCAAAGACAAAGTGCTATTCTAACATCGGCCTTCTTGGTGTTTCAGGACGGCCTGGCGAAGATATACCTCGATCAAAATAAGCTCCCATGTATTGGTATGAAGCCTGAGCCCTCTAGTGCAGTGTTTCCCAACCTAGTCTTGGGAGACCCCCAGACAGTCTGCAGTTTTGCTTTCTACCAGCTGGGGGCAGTGAAAAATGTGGGAGACCACATAGTCACGCAATAGTTGTACAAATGTTACAACCTAATAGTCTGCGATTTACGAACAAATGAACAAATACAGAGTAATAGTAAAAATAAACAATGGGCCGCATGTCATAGTCTAGTGTTGGCGCAGTGTTGGGGGGGCATGGCGTGGGGTTGTCATGATCTGCTGAGCTGGGACCGGGGAAGCAGGGACAGGACTCAAGCGATCGGGAAACACAAGGTTTAATTGAGAACAGGCAGAACAACACAATGGCGGTTACAATGACTGGCCTGGGGAAACAAACTGAATCGCGGACTAAATACAGAGGACTAATGACGACAACCAGAGACAGCTGATCACATGGGGATCCCACACGAGGTTAACGAGGGGGCGTGGCACACGGAAGGAGCGGATGATCGGTGCAGGACAGGGGTACAATTCTTTATCATTTTCGAAGCCATTAAGAAAAAAACACTCTTCTTTTATCTTGTTCATTTTGTGTTTAAATGCTAAAAAACATATTTAGGTGTAATTTTTTAGGGCTGCGCACCAATTAATTGGTTTTCCATTATTTCTCATGGGGAAAATTCGATCAGATTCAAACTTTTTAGGATTCAAACCTAAAAAGTTCTGAACGGATTAAGTTTGAGTTTGAAAATTTGCAAATAATACATAGGCACCCCTAACCCTAACCCTAACCTCAACCCATTACAGTCTAGTGACTGGGACAATGACCTACGTCTATTTATTACCAATTTATAAACAAACAGTACAGTACTGTACACTTTGCATGTCAAATTGCTTTGTCCATTAAACCTTTTTATATAATATATAAGCCATCTAAATTGTGCCCCTGTATGTACTAGGCTATTACTGTATGAACTGGGAGCACTATGTTTTGAACTCATTGTTAAAAATTCAATTTCCTTATTCTTCTTAGAACTTTGCTGTTCTGCAGGTTTTGGTCAGTATTAACATTTCATAGCTAAATCACATTTTAACCCAGTTGAAAAAAAAAATAGTGTGTTTGTGTGTGTGACGCAGCCCCTGTGCCCCGAGAAGAGGCTGAGGCCACCGCCAGCTCCTCCCGGCAGCAGTGTGTCATCTCTATCAGCCAAAGCAGCTGGAGGGTAAGTCTGTCTGCTCAGCTCCAGCCGCCCCATGTTCTCACCCGCTCACTGCCGTCGCTCACATGCTCACTGCCGTCGCTCACATGCTCACTGCCATCACTTAATCTTTCACTGCCGTCGCTCACCCGCTCACTGCCGTCGCTCGCACACTCACTGTTGGCACTCACTCTTTCACTGCCATCACTCACTCTTTCACTGCCATCACTCACCAGCTCACTGCCATCAGTCCCCCAGCAGCATCTCTCGTGCAGACTTCGCCCTCTCATTTACAGTCACCCCTCGTACAGCACGCCCACCAGTCCTGTGAAGCCTCAGGCTCCCCAGAACTTTCTAACAGAAGTTTCCTCAGCGTCTTTCAGACCAGTGGAACCTGTTTATTAATCCACACCAAACCATCAGATTCACAGAAAAGTGGACTTCAGACACCTCTCTTCTAACCATTTCTTGCCACACCTCCGCTGACTGGTTGTCCTCTTCTCTGATTTTTCTCCTCTATCCTCCCCCTGCTTGCTCTCCATCTTTGCCTGACCTGTAGGCAGCTCAGGTTTTCTTATTTGTTACAGGAACATATTTTTGAAATATTAAAATGTAAGACCGATGATGATGGTGATGGTGATATACTTTCTTGTCATTCAAGGAAATCATTGAGGCCTTTGATATCACAGCAGCCATGATAAGCAGTTCCGCCCCCACTGAATCAGCATCTACCCAATGACAGTGTGGGAAAACTGTGGGGGTGGGGGTAATCTGTTATAAATTTGCCTTTTATTTATAGTTTGGATTTTTATATTGATTTTTATAAATGCTTCGGACAAGGTGCAATGCTCAAGCTGTGTTTCCCTGGTGAACAGACTATTCAACACAGTGGGAGCCCTCGGTATTGTTGGTTGTTGGCTGTGTGCATTTTTATGGACATAAGTATGTAGAGTGAGTTTGTGCTGACAGCCAGGTTTGAGTTTATCCTGGAATCTGTCGGACTGTTTTTGAGTCCTGCCATTTGTTCACTGTGGTTCTATTTGTATATGTTTTCAATTTTAAAGCATCTTAAATGACTTTGTATATAAAAACATTTTTGCATTTTGCTTTCAGTGTAATAAAAGTGATTTGGAAAGAAAATAGTGTTCAGTATTGCAATTATTCTTCCTAGTGTGTTTTTTAAGGTGGTCTGTACTGTCACTCTGAAAACTGATTACATTTTAAGTCCATGTTTGACCTACTGTTCCTAATTAAAGTGATATGCTAAAATTTGGGATTTCTTCTTTGCACTATTGGGGACAGTTTTGGATACGCAATTGTAACATCCCAAAGACCAAGATAGTCTGCTGGCTTTAAACCATCTATTAGGTTGCCTGTGGTCATATGAAACAAAACTTAGCCAGCTTTGCCTTTTAAGTGATGGTTACTTTTCAGAATTTTCTAGTATAGGTTTAAAAAAATAAGTGTAAAGTTTATCGTCGCTGTTTTTGCATGCGCTCTGCATACAATCTTTGAGACAATCATAATTATTTTCGCCCTTGCTGTTTGACTTGCTCACAGACTGTGTGGCACTTTTGTGAGAAATTAAACCATAATGAGTTAAGAAAAGCGAAGAAGATCTGGACACTGAAGGATTTTCATATCCCGCTGTGTGGAAATATTTAGTATTCCATAGAAATATTGTAACACGGCAACGCCACCAACCTATTTTAACTTGACAGACTCAGTGGATTGTAAATTCTATTCGGCTATGTGGTTAATTTTCAACCGATAAATAGTGCAATGTGAACTCCTAGTATCCTTCAGCATTACTCTGCAGTATGTTAAAAAATTATATTAAGCAAAATAAGTCAATGTGGACATATCTATGGCTAAGCTCGCATTATTGGGGGAGCTCGTCAAACCTGAATTTCTCTAAAGATGAATTTGCATTATCCTGCTGTGGTGATATTTAAGTTCTGCTTTTCAATACTGACAGACGAATGCATTTTCATTCACTGTTGTGAGGTGCTTACACACAAATGATATTTGGTCCCTCATTCCTGTATGCTTCCTTCCGCCATATTGCAGAGTGATGTAGAAGGAACCTTCTGTCAATAGCTCAAATTTCAAGAACACTTTTTCAAGAAAGTACTTTGCGGAGGATAATTCCAAACCAGTCTTGCTGCATATTCACAGGGGTCCCAGCAGTTATGAAGCCTTCTCAGGATTATCTCGGTCATTCCTGTACTGCTATGTGCTATTTGCAGCGGTAATATGTACTGATGAAGCTGCTGTGATCTTTCTAGCTAATGGGAAAAACAGGCCTTGGAAAGCTACAATAGGATTACTATTGCTGTCAACAACAGTATTCTGAGTGGTGATGCGCTGTGCAGGGTTGTTAGTGAAGAGGTTTTAAGTCAGGATAGCTGAGAAGATGACTTCCCGAGTAGGTAATAGGTTTTTGGACTTGGAGCTTATATCGTGTTTCTTTGAGGGTTTTATCTGCCGATCGCGCATGGGGGGCCTAGTTAGTGTGAAAATGCATGGAGATTAAGAAAACAATCTGAGTACCCCTCTCCTGGGGTGTGCAGTGAAATATGATCATTCTAAAAAGATAATCATCTTTAATTTCCTAGAGGAGGAACCTCAGACCATTTTTGCAGTTGGCTGCCACCCCCCATGTGACAAACAGTGACACAGGACAGGCTCAGTAACAAAGGCATATGGTGTCCCTGCAGGGGAAAGACAGGACCCATCTGTGCTGGGTACAGCATAAACAGGGAGAGGAGACCAGTGGCCGTGGATGGGGGAGAGGGTACCGGGTATGGTGGGAGCGCGGATGGGAGAGAGGGGACCGGGTACCGGGTATGGTGGGAGCGCGGATGGGGGAGAGGGGACCGGGTACCGGGTATGGCAGGAGCGTAGATGGAGAGAGGAGGCCGGGGGTCGGGTATGGTGGGTGCGCGGATGGGGGAGAGGGGACCGGGTACCGGGTATGGTGGGAGTGCGGATGGGGGAGAGGGGACCGGGTACCGGGTATGGTGGGAGCGCGGATGGGGGAGAGGAGGCTGGGGGTGTGGATGGATGGAGGGAGCAGGTGGGTGAGAACTAGGGTACGATGGGGAGCCAGTTACAACACAGGGGCAAATAGGGGGGTGGCCGGGAGTGAGCAGGGCTTGTAGAGATCTTTTCACGGGAGATTTGTTCTGCTTTTCTTATGTTTCATATCAGTAATCTGCTGGAATTTTGCAAAGGGAACCAGTGGCCCAGTACAGTGCCCTGCTGTCCCCAACCAGTTTGAGAAAAAGCTCCAGTGCTACTGCTTTCCTCACACCGCAAATAAAGATTAAAGCTGTTTTGTTATTATTATTTTATGACATGGTTGCATTGACTGATATTCAGGACTATAGACCTCCATAATATTCTGTCCAGATTAATGTTATGACCCTCAAGCGTTTCGCTGTCGCTGAGCTTCGGCAGACTTGCATCCCGCTTCATGGCTTCCCTTGTTCTTCATGTCCTTTTTATGTATTAGTACATCATATGCAATGACATAATTCCTCATTAGCAAGAAAGGCCTTTAATAATAATAATAAAAAAAATAATTGCATCATAACATGGTCAGTCAACAGCTTATCAACAAGCTGGATTGTGGTTTGGGGCAAGCTGAGACCGCAGGGGGCTCTGCGATGTGGAAAGGGGGTCGCCCCTGTACCCCACCTGGGGGGGGGGGGTAGTAATGTTGATGCCTCGCCAGCTCAGCTGCCAGTTTGGCAGAGGGGATGGGACAGACATGGTGCCTCTGTGTGTTATTGTGTGCAAGGAGCTGCTATATGGTGGGTATGAGGAGCAGAGAGTCTATCTCTCTCATACTCACAGCCAGCTAATTCCGCCTCTCTCTCTCTCTCTCTCACCCAGTGTGTGTGTGTGTGTGTGTGATATAGAGTGTTTGTATTAGTGTTTCTTTTCCATCCCCTTCACTGCTCTCAGCCCACAAGCTCTGTACAAGAGAGAAGACTCTCAGTTTAAATACCCTTTGTCTCCCCCGCTCTTGTGACGCTGCAGGTCGGTTGGGGGGGGGGTACGTCGCAGGCTCGCACGCACGCCCACACGCAGGACTCTGGGCTGGCTGGCCGATGGCATGGCACTGTAAACATGCAGTTCTTCAGGGAGCATTTCTGCCGACCGTGCAGCAGCTCAGTCAGCAGCCCGGAGGAGGGAATGGAGTACAGAATGGGCAACTGCATCCAGGTCCAGCGCAGCCAGGTAACGGGCAGGCGGGGGAGGCATGGCGGATGGTTGCTGTGCTGCTGTTGCTGTGGAAATCTCGTAGTCAGGCAGACAGGCAAGTGGGGGGGGGGGCTGCTGCAGGGAGGTAATGTGGTAGCATTTACTCTTCCTGCGCCATCGGAAGCGAAAGAGCCCCGTGGGTATTGGGGTGGGGGCATAAACAGTGGGGATGGGGGACTGGACAGCGAGAGTAGAAAAGGCGGGGGGGGTCTGCTTTTCAGGGAGACATGCGGGAAGTGCGGGCGAAGAGCAAAGGAGGAGCTAAAAGCCGGGAGCAGGGAGCTGAGCGAGACGCTCCCTGGCAACGCGTGCCCTTCGGGAGGGTCTGCTTTGGAAGGGGCGCCCAGCTGGGACCTTCACACGTGCCGCCTGACAGGGCTCCACACTGTCCCTATCATAACTCCCGGTATCCATGTCAGTGAAGCCAGATGCTGCCACTGTGGTCTTATCTGAAGGCAGTGTGGTGTGTGTCAGTCTGCAAGCCTCATTATGTAGTGAGAAATAGAAATAGTGCATCGTTCACTACTATTAGTAATTACCCAGCCATTACAGCAGGCCTTTATTGTTAATGTGTAATGCAGGGGGTGCAGTGAATGTGAAATGGAAAGACTCCAAAGAGTTCCCAAGAGCTGTCAGACTTATTCGCTCTTGTAATATTTAATTTATAACTTTGTGTGTAAACAACAGCTCTGGCTAGATATTTATAACATGTCTGATCAATCGTCTGTGCTGCTGTGCTTATCCGGGGCTTGCATATAGTCTATCCCAGACAGCAGAGGGTAGGATGCCAGTCCATCGCAGGGCACGGGCACTCACACCAAAGGATGCCAGCCCATCACAGGGCACGGGCACTCACACCGAAGGATGCCAGCCCATCACAGGGCACGGGCACTCACACCGAAGGATGCCAGCCCATCACAGGGCACGGGCACTCACA
>JABFEA020000067.1:13906252-13919196 GCA_019775915.2 Cyphomyrus plagiostoma | reverse complement strand
GTGTGACGGCATGCAGTGGTGACATCTCGCTGTGATGTGGGCACCTCTGCCTTCTCTCACCCCTGGAGGCAGTGTCTTGGGTCTGACGGCATGCAGTGGTGACATCTCGTTGTGATGTGGGCACCTCTGCCTTGTCTCACCCCTGGAGGCAGTGTCCCATTTGTGACGACATGCAGTGGTGACATCTCGCTGTGATGTGGGCACCTCTGCCTTCTCTCACCCCTGGAGGCAGTGTCCCGTGTGTGACGGCATGCAGTGGTGACATCTCGTTGTGATGTGGGCACCTCTGCCTTCTCTCAGGCTACCAGCCGCTTTTAGCGCTGCGGCACTTCAGGTTTGCACAAGCCCAGCTATCAGCACCACCCCTTAGACTGTGGAAAGCAATTCTACTGAATTTCCTGCTAAAACATGCCACTCACAACCTTGACATTCATGTTTGAACCTCTGCTCTTCTCCAGTAAGGCTTTTGAACTCTGAGTAGGAAATTCTGTGTAATTTTCTAGTGCTTTGCGGGGACCTCCTGAACTTTCCTCCTGTCTTGTCTGTGAAATAGGCTCAAGCTGCGTTTACGTTCTATACTTTACGAGTGTTTGTTTCACTGCGGTCAGGGACTGAGCTGTAATTTACTGCCCTCTCTTCTTGAAATATTTGAGTAAATATGTTTGAGTTAAGCCATGATCATCCTGATTTTAGTTGATGTTACTATTTTTACCAGTTTACCAACGGTACCCACACTTCCGGCTAGCAAATTTTCCAGAGCGCCCCTTTTGGTTACAGATGATCACGCAAAATTCACAATAATTTACTGGTTCTCAGTAAATTTACCCCCCCCCCCCACCAATGTGAGACCCCTCCTCTGGCACTGAGCAGAGCAGCTACCCCTATCTTTGAATTAGATACCATTATTGAAAAAACAAACACATTTACGCATTTAAAAACTGGACCCCTACAAATCTGAAAAGGGCACCAAGGTAAAATTCATAGGAACAGGCTTGTCAACTTTGGTCAGCCAGCTGGAGCAAGATTTTCAATTTGAGACAAGTCTGCACTCGCCTTTACATGTATGTAACAGTTTTATGACCTTGTAAATATTCTGCAGGGTTTGCAAACGTAGCTTTTCATGTCGCTAATTTTAGGTTTATAATGGAATAGTATAGATTTAATTTTGTGCGTGAGTAGGGAAATGAGTGAGTGCTACGCCAGATGATAGTTTTCACTCTACAGTATATGTGAAACATTATGGTCAGCATGTCCAAAATGGCGCGCGGTTAACCATGAGATTTGTTACAATGGTTATAATGGTGATATTGCCAGTGATGTGTCTCTGAATCCTTCCCTAGTTCATGCATTACTCTGCAGATCTCTCCACCTGAACTAAGCGGCGGTGTGGCACAGACACAGTCATGTGTGCAGACTGAGACTTGGTACTCGATGCAAAAAACTGACAAGACTTCACAGCAAGAGCCAGGCTGCTGACAATAGCAGCAGTACTTATTAACCAGTAGCACTTCCAGGTTATCTTACTGGTCATGGAGGATTTGTAAAGCTGTTTTTGTGATATCAGTTCCCCCTGAAGGACGGGAGGAGGTGTAACAGTATGTAAACCCTATAACAGAAATACCGCAAATCAGAACCCAGGATAATGCAGGGTGTTTCACACACACACACCATTCACACAGACTAGCAACTCCAGTGCCCGATTACTGTAAATCCATAACAGAGCACAAATAGGTTTTAAATAGGTTCAAATAGGTAATAAAAAATATGGCATTATTATGTTAAGTAGGGATGCCTGCCTGTTCTTTCAGTGTGTGTGTGTGTGTGTATGTGTGTATTATGTTTATATTACAATTGACTAAACTTCCTGTCACGTACCGCGTCGTCCGTCTTGTTCCAGCCCTTCGTGTGACACGCCCTCCTTGTTACCTCGTGTGATTTCCCGATTGTTTCCGCCTGTGTGGCGTTGCCGCACGCCAGTCCTGTGATTTATCCTGTGTGTATTTAAGTCTGCGCCAGCGTCTGTTCCGGCAGACGCGGCATAAACGTGTCTATGTACGTGGAGTGGATTAAACCCCTGTCTTTTGGAGCTTTCGCCTGCTCGTGTCTCTGTCCTCCCTGCGCACACCCCGTACCGTCACACTTCCCCACAATGAAATAAAAACCTGTGTATTTCTTACCTTGTGGGGAACATTTTCAGGTCACAAAGATCTGTGAGTGCAATCAAAAAAGTAAAAATGCCAAAAGTCTCATGTTTTGTTTTGTTACTTATGGTTATGGTTGGGGCTGGGTGGGGGTGAAGGTTGTCATAGTTAGGACAAAGATGTGTGTGTGTGTGTTTGTATTTTAAGCAGTATTTCTATCCTACAATGAAATATCAGACTTGACTTCTGTGATTAGATTAATAATGACTTGTGAGTGCTTGGTTTTATATAATAAATAGATGAATATTGAGAATGACTGACAGGCAGTGCAGCAAACGGCACTTGTGAATGAGCGCGTGTCAAATAAGTGCCGGGGGATTAGCATCGAGGTAGCATGAGTTATGACGCTTGGCACGCCTCAGGAATCCTGGATACGGATGAGCCACACAGGGGCATCATGGGAGCTCCCAGTTCGGAGGGTTGTGACCCAGGCTGAATGGAACATCAAACTTTCAGCAATACTAAAAGATATAAAAATATATATATAAATCTTTTGGGGAGCCAAAAACACTGTAGTAGCACTGCACACTCGTGCATGTTCTTCCTGTATCTAAGCATGGACTGAACAAAGTAAACCACACACACACACACACACACACACACACACACAAACACACACACACAAACACACACACACACACATACACACACACACACACATACACACACACACACAAACACGCACTGCCTTGTATTTGTCCCTCCTCCCATTGTTTTTTGCGGCCTCAACTTGACGCCTTCGGCGCAATTCCAAAGAACAGCTCTCCTCTGCGCGTGTGTGTGCGTGTGTTAATACAGGCACACAACCTCACAGATTTAACCATAATTATTTAGGCTTCTCTTCTGGTTTCCATAGTGATCTTTGTGTTACTATTTTTGTGATTATGATCATGATTCCATTCACTCATGGTCAGTAAAGACTCACATCCTATTACTTCCAGTGAGGAACAACCTTTCTTTGTGTGAGAGGTGAGGTTATGGTGTTGGAAAATCCTCATTATAAGAGTTAATCGCTTGACCATGGTTGTCAAAGTTCAAAGGGCTTGCAGAATATGAGACTGCAAGCATAATGAGTCACTGCATTCAAATATCATCCTGCAAAAGGAAACAAAATATGTTTTTGAAACCAGTTGGACATGTTCTCTTTTGCCCGTCCAATCTGCCCACTCTGACCTGCCTGGCAATTATGACACCACACCTTAGGATGGGAAGGTAATGACGAACAGACATACACAGTACACAAGGACACAAACACAGCTGTTAATGTCTGGAAATTTTGGCTCATTGTGAGTCTGGCAGTACTGTCTTGAAACAGACCCACTCTCTCATCTGACTGCTCACAGGCAGCAGGGGTGGGTGGTCAGACAGGACAGGACAGGGCTGGAGATCCATGTTCTTCAGGAGAAGCTGTTCTGGAACAGGCAAACAGGAAGTGAGCGCATGACACATGCATCAGGGGCAGGTTGGAATGGAGAGGAAGACTGCTTTGGTGACCTGGTATGAAGAGCCTCTTTCATAGCCGGTTTCCATGGCGATTCCTCAGAGAGGGATTGTTAATTCCATTGTTAAACCCATGTTACAGTTGCTGTTTGATGTTAATACTTGATGAAGGAGAGACATCATTGGCCTTTCCGTCTTGTTGTTGGCATTATACTTTCTAGAAGAGGTACTATCTGTAGAAATAACAATTGAGATATTGATTTATAAATCTATTACATTACTAATAGCTAAAATGCTATAGCAGTGAGGCATTACATATAACTAACACCCTATGGTCAGTTTGTCACTGGATTGCTGATGATGTGGGTGATGATTCATTCCGCAGGCTCTGACCTGTCTTCAGTGAGGACGTTGCCCAGCCTGCACATAGCCATCTTCTGTTTCAACACATGTGGCATAAAGATCGAGATAAGTCTTTTTTAAGGTGGGGATTTTCTCCCTGAGTAAGGAGAGATCAAAATCCTAAGCGGGCCTGGCCTCTGCCTCTGGCAGGACATTCCCGTAGATTGCAGGAGAAGCCTCTTGCAGCACAAGCCCCTAATCTTGATGCACGTTGACTAAATATTGAACTGTTCTCCTTCTCTACACAGCTGTTTCAGTCATCAGTGTGAAAGATGCACATTCTAGGACGTCTGTATAGATCTGTCTGGTGTCCTACGTGATGGTGACTCTTTCACTTTGCTGGTCTCTTACAGTGTTAAGAGGGATCTCTTATGGATAGAGTGAGACTCTGATAAATCGTTGCATGATGGGGAATGAGAGCAGCTCTCCAGCAGATCTGGTAAGGGTGTGTTGCTGTATGTGGGGTATCCATTGAGGGTGCAATGGGGTAATGCTTAAATGCTAAATTAACCTTTAGCTTCAGCTTGCTTTGGTATCCCATCTGCCGATCCTTCTGGTCTTTTAATCAGAACTTGTCATTCGCTTTCACACATTTTTCATGATTGGTGTGATTCTTCCTTTTTATTTTGAAAGGTACTGAAACTACCATGCGGCTGTACATGCGTGCAGATATGTTGCGAATGAGCACTCTTGAGGTTTTATGAGAGCCAAAATAGTTTTTACAGGCAAATTAACAGGAGTGAAAAATGTGAGTATTTTTTATGCTATTTGGTTGGTCCAGTACCTTTCTGATGTTTTCAGCTGCTAACACCAGCTTTTGCTAACCTAAAGTAAATCTCGGCTGCTGAGTAAAGGTCCACCTATATGGTTCAATCATTCTGCATCACCATTATTGACCTCCTAATGTATGATATGATGCAATGCAATGTTTGGCACAGAGAAAACAAGTTTAAAAATATGATTACATATTATCTTGCTGTTGTGTAATTATGGCAATAATTATTGTAGTAACTGGGTTACATTCTTTTTGTGACTTAAGCAATGCTGTTATTACTCTAAAAATGCAACAGTGATTTTCGAAATTTAAATGACCATTTCGAAAAGTGTGATATGAGTAATATCTTTTTCAGCCACAAGGGGGTACATCGAGCAATGCGGTGCCATTGCCCTCTAAGACAAATGTCGAACAGAAGGTACCATTGGTAAGGTTTGCTGATGCTGTGAGTTCCATTTCTATGCATGTGTGTGGGAGCCTTTACAGATAGTCATGAAAGACACTAGCGTGTGTGTGTGTGTGTGTGTGTGTGACAGAAGCTTCACATAGCTGCCAGCTGGCTGCTTCTTTGATCCTAGACCTTGGGGTTACTGGGTTCTCCTGTCCGCACGCACTGAAGTCTGGACTTGAATGTGGCTCAGAGTGTGAAAAGTTGAGAATATACACCCTGTACATTTTCGACAGTCTCCCTCCCAGTGTGGCAGCCCATAATTGAGGGAATGAGAGAGTCAGCGCTGGACAGATTGATGATCCCGAGGGGAGGGAGGGAGAAACGGACCAGCTTGTTAGGGAACGAAAGACTTAGTGAGGCCTTGGATCAGGTGGGATGACGCTGTGCTTGGATCTTCTCAGTTTGCACCAGCAAAGAGTGTTTGTGTGTCTGTGTGTGTGTGTCTGTGTCTGTGTGTGTGCCTGTTTGTGCGTTTCTGGGTCAGGCTCCGCAGCCAAATCCTCCTACCGCGTAACCCGATCCCACCCCCAGCAGACGCTGTGATGGTGACCTTTGACCCAGTTCCCAGCATTCACCTGCAATAAGACTGGGACTATGTGACACACTCTCTGAGAGCAGGAAGTGACAGAATGAGAGAGAGAGAGGGAGAGAGGGAGGGAGGCAGAGAGAGAGGGAGGGGCTGAGTGAGCAAGAGAAACAGAGCAAGAGAGAGAGCAGGAGTCCGTCAAGAGCGTAGAAAGAGTTTGACGGGACAGGAGGAGAATTCCGAACTTAAGTACTTTGGTCACAGTCAGTGGCCGCTGCTGGATTGTTGGTCATACTCCTCGGTCTCTGGACTGTCACACATCTAGACCAAGTGTTCACAGGCTCGCCAGAGCTTGGATCTGCCAGGCGGCGTCCCCCTACCCTGCCCGAGGTAAGCTCTCCACCTGCCCCCTCTCCACCCCCACTCCTCTCTGCACCTCTCCTCCGCGTGCAATCTCCCACTGAGGAGCAGAATGGAAATTTTTAAGGGGGGGTGTGAATCGGCAGTCCGCCGGGGCAGCGAGCAGCTGCAGACACCGTCGTGAGTTTTGAGCCGGCCGGTAAGAGCGGGGTCACTCCTTAAGGGCAGTGACACGGTGAGTGTGAGGAGAAGCGTGGCGTGTGAACACCAACACCTGTAGAAGGTTCTGGCGTGTAAGCTGCATGGTCTCCTAGTGTGAGTGAGCTTTGGGTGGTCCATGTGCCTCGTTGTCAGGGGGCCCCTGTGGCTTTGGGACTGTGTGTCTCCAGGCAGAGTGACTGGGAGTCAAAGTCTTTCACCACGAAGGCAGAGTGAGACTATCTCACTTGAAGGATCCACAGGTGTGTAGAAGAACAGTCATGGCTGCTTGTTTGCCAGGAGTGGGCTGATCCATCGCTGTCCTCAGGGAACTTTTCCTGGAGAGCATGCAGGTCTTTTGCACCCAGAGCAAACCTTCTAAGTGAGCAGGTGGAGTCCACAGTCAGCTCACTCATATCAGACGCTTGTGAAGTCTGCTGGCTGATGCCCGGGTTCCTCTTGTGCTCTGGTCAACTTCTGCAAGCTCACCTATATATGGGCCTGAAAGCATTTGATGAGCTTCTGCTTTTGTGTTGTTAGTTGTCCTTTAGGCATGAATGGAGCTGAACTTTGTAACACAGAAAAATAACTTGCATGGAAAGAAAACTCTTTTTAAGGGCGACTGAAGGTTACATGCAAACTTTTAACTTTGTTATTATCGCAGTAAAATTATGGTGTTTTGTGAATGTTTTGAGGGGCAAACCAAGGTTTAGCTAAGTTGCAAATTCCTGTAGGGGTGGAATCAATAGTATCTGTTTGCAAAATGAGACACGTCCCTGTGTGAAAGGTTTTAGTGTAGAGCTAGGGTTGCGAAAAATGCAACACTTTGGAGCAGTGTTGGGTGTAACGTGTTACTAAATATGGAATTTGCAACTTAGCTAAACCTTGTTTTGCGACTCAAAACATTCACTAAACACCATAATACTAAGTAACGCGTTACTGTAATTAAATTACTTTTCCACTGAAAAAGTAGAGTAAATGATTACTGTTCACTTTTAGGTATTTTAATTACAGTTAATTATAATGTACTTGCATTAAATTGTAAAATAACCTCGCTGAATATCATTATTTCATTTTATTAATTTATCTTCTAAAGGTAAAAGTAAACTGGCGCTTTAAAATCGTTGTAGTGCAGGTGCACGTGATTTCGCGCCAGTTTGCTGCATAGTCGTATTCTAAAGCTGAAATGGAAATATTCCCATGACTTCACTTTTTCACAGTGTTTCTTACCTAAAGAAGGTTACATTTCTTACTTAAAAAATTAATTATAATACAATGATTTTATAGAATGTAATAAAGATGATTCAGAAAGCTAAAAGGCTAAACTATTTCATGTTCAACTCGTACGTTTTATTATTTATTATTTAAATAGTTTAAGTTCTATTGTTTGTCCACTCAAGGTTTGTAGGGATTTTAAGAATATTTAGTTAAATTAGTTATTGAGTAATTAACTTACTTTTCAGACACAGTAATTAGATAAGTATTTTAAATACAACATTGATTAAGTAATTTGTAATTAGTAATTAATTACTTTCTTTTTTAAAGTAACTTACCCAACACTGCTTTGGAGTTACCAGTTGAGAAAGACTGCGAGAGGGAAAGAAAAAGAAAGAAGAAAAATGACTAGAAAAAGGGAGTGAGAGTCAGGATAGAAATGCATTCGTTTTTCATTGATTCTTTTCACACATTAATAGATACTCACCACAAAAGAGCCCGTGCAGAACCTTAGTGGACAATAATGGGAACCTTTGAAGTGATTTTAGCTGTAACCAGATTCTGTTGTTTGGGGACGACAAAGGACGTTGGTCAAGTTTCCATTAAATATGACAGACAAACTTGCACTATTAGAAAAATACGAATATATTACTACTAATGTTAGTATTTTTCAGAATGTATAATCTGGTATACTTGTAGAATTTTGTAGAAATGGTACAAACAGCAGATAATGCCACCAAAGCATTGCTGTAGCGATGTGAAATAAAATATCAAGGTTCTGTGTTATGTGTGTTTCTGTATTCTAGGTCCAGTACTCCCTAATGCATGTTTTAGCTCAGCCAGCTTGATTCCTATTGGCCCAGGTGAGAAACTGCTAAACAGCTTTTGTTATGTGGGTATTCGTACTTCTGACCCCGATGGCGTAATTTTCTTGGGGGTGGAAGATTTTATTAAACACTGCTTGTAGCTGTGTGTAGGGTGGGCTGTGCACGCATGGATTCATTTCCCCCCGATCGATGGCCTCCGGACTGGGGCAATCCCTGCTCATCCCAGCGCTGAAAGGCAGTGTTCCTAATGTGTGGCAGGCGATGTATTAGTAACATGACCCATGACAACTCACATACCCCAAGGGCTGCTTTCTGAGTGCATGTACTGCCTATAGTGCCCTCCATCTGTCATTAGATTTTTTTGAGGGAGGGTGTGATTATGTTCCCCTGTGACACCAGTTTTTCAGTGAAATGTTAGACAGTGGCAGTAATGATCAGCTAAGGTTGGGGTAAGGGTTGGGACCATTCTGGAATGCATTTGTCAATTCCTGCCCAAATCAGGAAATGGGACTGGAGTTTAAATTTAAAGTGTAGATCTCCTTGAAATTTGCATTCAGTTCCAATTCTGTTCACCATACATTTTTTCCCAAATCCCAACTCCAGCTCCAATTCTTGATTTGCCCTGGAATTGATGAATACATTCCGGAATGGTCTCAACCCTGGTTTGCTGAGTGTGTGAGTGAGAGGGCTATATGATTGAAGAATTAAATATTTGCCTGGAACAAAAACGCATCTGAATTTGTTTTAGCGGTATAATTCAAAGTGTAATATTTTAAAATAATCGGAAGCATGTAACAACAGCTTAATGGAAGCATGCAGTTTATTTATGTAGCAGGACTCTTACACAGATTTTCCTGTTTTTCAACGTAATTATAACACAATCAGACGTATTTGCACCTGGATACTTTGCAGCATTTACCACAGCCCTCTGTTAGTCGTAGCTGTGCAATTAGGTGCTTGGTAACAGGAGTCCTTTCGCTGCAGGGGCTGGCGTTGCTGTCCACAGTTCCCATGACACCACAGTCCTCTAACATGGGCGTGATATTGACCCATTAAAATATGTAATTTAGGCTCTTCCCAAAGGCATCCTTGCCTTACCATCCCCATCCATTATGCCACACACGTTTGCTTGGCCATTCAGCCTGGGAGAGGATTAAATTTCATCCATCCATCCATCTTCCATAACTGTAGTGCAGGGTGACGGTGAACCTGAAATCTCAGGATCTTAGGAAGTACCAAGCAGGGAACATCCTGGACTGGGCGCATGCTCACGATCAGACACTGAGGATGTATTCTGACAGGAATTCAGATAGTGGGGGAGTGGGGGGAGGCAGGGGCATCTAGAAAAAAAACAATGCGAGTATGAGGAAAGCTGGCGAACTGCACACACAGCACTGGGGGCAGGAATGGAGCCTCAGCTCAGATGGTGCAAGGCCACAGTGCTGCAGTCCACTGAGCCATTATACTTCTGTGTAGGATTTTGTATTAGTGGAAATATTTCCTTCTTTAAACAATATTTATGATTATACTTGCCACATATGACCTCATTTGGCCAGTTGTCCTGTATATTTGCTGTACTGCTGGCAGATGAAATGGGTTCTTATGTCGATAAAATCAAGCATTTTGAATGTGAGTCATACGCCTTCATGCTGAGTTGTGTGGTCTGTAACAAAAGACTCCGAATGTGAAGTGAAAATGGTGATAGATAGAGGTTTAATCTCCTCCTCTGTCAATCGATTGGGTGCGTGGTAAACTGTGCCCTTCGCCAGGCATGGAGGTGAGCCTACGTGTGTGTCGGTGAGGTGGTGGGGCCTCCTCGCAGGGGCGGCTTACGGTTGGCGTGAAGGTCTCTCTCTAATTGTGCTGTTGCTCTGCTGCTCAGGTTACAGGCCGTCCTGAAGGTTCCAGAGGGACAGAGGAAAATAAGGACGGTGAGGCAGCAGAGGAGCCAGTGCAGGTGCCCCCGGGACCGGGGTACGGGCCCTCAGCAGCTCCACAGCCCACAGAGGGAGAAGAGGGGGCGAGCGGGCAGGAGGAAGAGGACAGGGACGAGCTACTGTTCCCCCATGACCTGCTGCCGAGCACTGACCTAAGCAGCGAGTTCTTCAGCTGGGAGACGTCACTCAGGTAGGTGCTGGCCATTACCCACACGGCGGACCGTGCTTTCTTTATCGCTGACATACTTTTTACGCCCACTGATCCCAGGTATCAAACTCCAGCCCTCCATCCAGGTGTCTGACAACTTGGTATAAAGGCAGCTGGTCATGAGACGAAACCTAGAAATGAAAACTGAGAAGCTTTCTCAGATACGTCACTCCCGCCAGCTGTTTACACACAGGAAATGACCCGGACAAGCACTGCGGTTGCATTTACCACACAGCACAGCAGAGGTGTATTTATGACCCAGAGGAGAGAGCGTCACAGTAGTTCTGTGAGCCTGAGCGTGTGTCCGGCTTTAGTAGGGAACCACCTGTGGGTTTTACAAATGACAGATGTCCAGATGGACTCAGACGCTGATCTGCTCTTATGGGTTAAATCCTGGGGTCGACCGACAATAAAATTAAACTGCTTTAAAGGAGCTTTCCATTGCCTGCCTCATATTTTTATTGAATAACCATGAATAAATATGAGTTTTACAAACAGCATTATTGTTTTTTCCCTCGATTAACTTTTGTAACAAAGTATACAGGTGAATGTTTAATGTTTATCAACAGTTGCTCATTTGTGAACAGTTACTCATTCGTTAACAGTTACTCATTGACATGTTTGTGAGTACTCATGTTACTACAGAAAATATATATGCTGCTACAACAAGCTATAGACCACTTCTGAGACATTTCAGTGATAAAACAGGAAAGATCAATTTACCGTGTTTGTCTCTGTTAGTTCAAAATCAGATTATTGCAGTTTACAGTGTCTGGTTCAGCTTTGTGGACATGGAGTCATTAGTGCCCCATCCTGCTTAGCAAACAGGCTACAGAAAATGAGGCCCATTCATACCCTCTGTTTGTAGGGAGAGACGGAAGGCAAGGGGTCAAAGGCAGAGAAAGAGACTTTTCAGTGTATTTTGAGCTTCTCAATGACCGCCGTGGTGTGACATTCCAAAAAGAGCAGAAGTTTAACTGGGAAGGTTTAGGGGTGGGTGAGGGTGGTGTTGAAGCATACTTATAGCACATAATTTGTGACCAGGTGAGTCCGCTGCAGTACTGCTGACACACACACACACACACACAAACACACACACACACACAAACACACACACACTCCACAGCGAAAACAAACGCGTGCGTGTCTCAGAAAGACGGAAGTAAAAAGAGAAATCCTGAACATGGGCTACAATAGTGTCTGTGTCTCAAGGTGTGTAAGCTAAGCTAATATTAAGAATGCTGCCATGACTGAAAAAAAGTTTTTTAAAAAGCCTTAAGTCATTAAAACTCTGTTGCTCATGTGCTGAAACCCTGGTGGCAGCTGAAGCTTCACTGTGCGTGTCTGTGTGTGTGGACAGGACGCAGGTAAACTCAAATGAGATGAAGAGTGAGCAGGTGACAGAGGGGAGCCCCCTGCTGGCCGGGCTGCAACAGTACATGGAAATAAGTCACCAGGTTGCAGGCTTAATGAATAGGTATCAGACAAGAAGAGTGACTGTCACCCTGAAGGGAGACAGTGTGACAGCAAAGATGGTCAAAGACAAGGTGTTCTTTCTAATGCAATCATTTAAGTTTATAATTATGTATTTATCTGCATTGCATCGTGGGATACCAGGAAGTAAACTCTAAGCAGTCACGTTTGTTTACAATTCCATCTTGTCATGAACCATCTCTGGTGGGAGGGAACGAGCTGGCCACACTTCTCTTTTTGCATCAGCTGTGGTTCTGAGAGCGGGTGCTCTGGGTTGACGCTGTGCCTCGCCTGTCGTGCCTCAGATGTTTGGAACGCGCGCGAGGCCTTGGCCCCCGTCTGTGCTCTTGCATCTGCAGTGATTCCTCTTGCGGCCTGCGTGTGGCTCCAGATTCGCCTTGCTCTGATTTGTTACCGCAGCGTGAGGTTTGCTCTCGGCCATAAAACTGCGTTTGCTGTGTGGCATGTGTTGGGGGGGCTGTGGGGCCTAGCTTCCCTGCTGGAGCCTGTCCCATAAATTAACGATTACAGCTTTGGCAAGCCTTGCCTAATGCAGTGTAGCATCCCTGCATATATGTTTGTGCTGCATATTCATGCTAAATTTTATTGTATCTGACAGCTGGCTTATATAAAATAGGAATCTACGAAGGGGTGCCCTAGATGGGTTAATGTTATAAATTTAGCTGACACTAGCTGCTCATTCTGGGGCAAGTTCATTTTTTTGGGAGAATATGCAAGAAGAAACATGCATTGCCACATCTAGAACATTCCATACTCTAATCATTATTTTAATACAGAAGGTTCTTTGACCACCATACACCATCCATGAAATGGCTGCATATATGTATGTTTTTATAATAATAATAATAATAATAATAATAATAATAATAATAATAATAATAATAATAATAATAATAATAATTATTATTAT
>JABFEA020000067.1:13847286-13861747 GCA_019775915.2 Cyphomyrus plagiostoma | reverse complement strand
AGCCCCCCGCACCCCTCTCCCCCCATGCTACTCCCTGAAGACCAAAGGAGGGAAATTCTGCACCTGCCTGATTTGAAGGCGTGCCCAGCCCTGATGAAACATCATCTTAGCAGTGATGGCAGATGGCTTCCTAAGGCCTAAACATACAGCATAACATAAGCATAAGAAGCTACCAGCTTTTAAAATGTCACTTTTAACAAGCAATAATGGGAAAAGGCCCCATGGATCTACGATACACTACATTACAATCTCTTTTCAGTTATTTAAGAATGAGAATGTCATTATGAGTTATTTCCAGCATACTTTAAAATGATACATCTTCTAATATGACTTGAGTTGTAGAATCTAGGAATGTGACTACTTGGTGTCATTGACTAAACACTGATTCGTTGTGATTTTGCTTTTAATACTAAGGATATTTTTAAGTAATTTCTCCTCATTATTATAATTATGTAATTAAATCTCTATATATACAAAATAGTTCAGTTGCTGTACACCAGTTTTCATCCGTCTGCTGAATGTGTTCTAACCACATATAGATAGGTAGACAGACAGACAGACTTTATTTGTTCCCATGGGAAGATTACTTATCTATCATAGCTGCATATTTATGTGACCTTACTTTAGCTATGTATAAAAACCGATAACAAACACATTCCTTTTGATATATATTATGAAGATGAAAATGATTAATATTATTAAAATAATATTAATGACATACACAGCAAAAGCCAAAACAAAGAGGGAGAAGGAGAGGGAAGGGAAAATGGCCACTGTGTCCCATTTGGGTGATAGTTTCTGCCTTTTTAAGATGAAGCGCCGAGGCGTGTAAGCCACGGCACGATTAGCCTGCAATCTGCCATCTGACAGGCAGCTCTGGGAGCACTGCCGAGCGAGACCAGAGTGTGGGGTCAGGGGTTATATCTGCGTTGGTTTGAGGAGTCAGTGCTGGGCGTGGCTGAGAGACAACAATGGGGAATATGTTTAATGATGAGCCCCAGCTTTAGCTGCATTTACTCACAGCACTGTCCATAACACATAAGACTGTCATCTTAGTAAACCTCAATGACAGTCCCTATTAACAGAATCCCCACTCCCCCAAGCCATTATGCTCCCTCTGACGCCTCATGCCAATTCCCTGGTTACCACTAAAATACAGGCTTTCTGTTTGAAAAAGCGATACTGAAAACTGCTTGGTAAGTAAGTGTTCTCCTTCAGAATGGCGTAATCAGCCTCACTTACACAACATTTTTAAGCTCTCTGCTGGTTCTGATACAGACACATCAAGACTTTCTATGGAATTGTTTTTCTTTTATTTTTTCAGCTTATAACTAAGGGGAAGGGGGTAGATTTCAGATAAATGCACGCTTTGAATGGTGGTAATATCTGGACAGGGATCTGCCTTACCTGCAAGCATGTGGTGTTTAAATGTCCAGGGAGTAAGATGTATTCGTGTCACCAGACAATGCAATCCATCAGGCTATGCAACATTGACCTCTACTGGTCAGACGTTGCATATGCCATCAGTCCATGTCTCATTCCAACCACTATTTATCGCTGTAATTTCAAAGAAGATGACTACATTTACACTATGGATGTTTACTAGCTATAACAACAATGATAATAATCTACTGGTTTAATTAAAAGTGATGCATTTCATCCTTGCTGCCATTACACTAGTCAGACGTTCACACTTATGGACTTCACACTTACCTCATAGAGGCATGGGATGGAAACAGCACACCACAAACACTGCAGAGACAGGCTGGGCAGATATCCAGGTGTTGGGGGAGGGGGTGACGTGCGATGGAAACGAGCTGCGAACACGCAAGCTCTCTGGGCAGTTTTTTTTTTTTTTCCTGTTGCTATGGCAGCGGGTCTCCATGATTCCCTGGCGTCCTGCAAAGCTGTAGATGGGAGCTGTCCTGAAGCAGTGGGAGATCAGAGTGAGGTCTGTTCAGGTCAGGGTTGGTTTATATATTTTATAGTCAGGATGGGGGCACTTGGAGGGGTTATCTTGAGGACCCTTGTGGTACCTGAATATACCACGATGTATTTGGACGGAAGCAGTGCATAGTTTGAGCAACATGTCCAATGCCTCTGATCCATGATAGCGACTCGTCTGGTATCCAGCCTCCGTTTCACCCATAGAACATCTCTCTAAGCATCATTTGAACTCCAAACAATGATTCCGCTAACCAAGTCTAACGCCCAGCAGTGACCCCAGATTAACCAGCTAACACCCTGCTGTAACCATGACCTTGAGAAGTCACTACCCAAAGCTCTACCTCAGCGCTCCCCAACCTTTTTTGCGCCACGGACCGGTTACATGTCAGACAATATTTTTACGGACCGGCCTTTAAAGTGTGGGGGGTAAATACGACGAAATAAAATGATACAACTGGCATAAAAACAAATATAAACTGCATAAAAATAAAACTCACCATTACGGCGAATTAGTGGGAGCCCTGAGCTTGTTTCTCCGAAACGAGCCGGTCCCATCTAGGCGTAATCGGAGACAATGACACCCCAAGTATTTTTTCTATGCGGCCTGGTACCAAATGACCCACGGACCGGTACCGGTCCGCGGCCCGGTGGTTGGGGACCTCTGCTCTACCTGACACAAAACATGCCGCTGCCCAGTGGAGCGAATCGCCACACTAACTGTTGTTACCAGCCCTTGTGAATTTGAAAGCGAAACCTCAAGTGTTTCTGAGAAACGCTGCAGGCAAACAATTCTATGCTGCTTCAGCAGTGTGTGTCAGCACCACTGGCAGTGTGACAGATGATAACAGGCAGCTCTAAAAAGCGCATTTGCTTTATACAGCAAATATTACTTGCCACTATGGTTGCTGCTTTTATAACCATACCAGGTCATTATTTTCTAAATGTTATTTCATGGACTAAACTCAGCAGGTCTCTAGTTTACTACACTATGTTTGATCGCCCACTTCTCTGGCTCACAGTCAGCCCCCCTTCCTTTATTAGTCCGCTTTGCTCTTGTGAGTTTTACTTACACAAAAGTGTTCTGAGGGCAGAACGAAAAAATGATTGGTCCAGAGGGATATCCATTCTGGGATCATTTATTACTGTCTGCCCCAATCCTTTCTGAATTTCCATGTTTCTCCCTTGTCTCTCAGTAACACATTTAGGGTGAAGAAGTCTCCTAAGAGGTCTTCCCTATCGGAGACATCATCCCAGGTAATCACGCTTCCCTGCCTGTCAGTCTGCCCATTTAACTGCTCATGACTGCATTTGGCTGGTGATCTGACTAACTGCACCCCAATTATCCCTGTAGTTACAATAGCAACCGGCCATCCGTCTGTTTGTCTGTCAACTTCCCAAAACACGAGTTCTGCTTGTACTCATTCTTGCAATCTGTCTGTCTATCCATAGCATCCCAGAAACAAATCTCTCTATAAATATGCTTTGTCTTCATCTATCTATCCATCCATCCATCCATCACAGGGTTTTACATTCGTAAGTCTGTCCACCTTTTCCTCACATTCCTTAAAGCGGTGTTCTTCAATCCAGTCTGCAAGGACTCCCAGATATTTTTTTTTGCTCCTTCCATCTTCCTGCCAGACAGTCCACATTTTTGCTCCCTCTCCTAGGAACCTGAGAGGGAGCAAAAACATGGACTGTCAGGGGTTCTCTGGGGATCAGGTTAAGAAACACTGCCTGAAAGATTCTTTCCCTCGCCATCTCCCTGTACATATACGAAATGATACCATTACAATCCAGATTTTACACCCTTTCTATTATCAATCTCCCTTGACTGGTCTGGTCATAGTCTGCTTGTGCACAAATGTTATTAGCCCTTTTGTTATGTAAAATGTTCTTTTTTAATATTCCTATAAAAGATGAAATGTTCACTTATATGTGCTTTATGTCTTTGTAATGTTCCATTCTAACATGGCCAACTGTCTTGTATTTCCACACCATACCCCAACAGTCTTGTCCTGTGTGTTTTTCACTTTTCACCCCTCTCCATCCCCTCCATGCTTACGTTCAGGAGCCCACCCCCCGTGCCCCTCCTGACACACCACCCGTTGTCCCGCAGGACGAACACGCCACTGACGAGGAGAAGCTCGCCTCCTCTTCCAATCAGAAGTGGGCCGCTCTGCAGGGAGTGGAGGCGGAGCTGAACTCTGACCCCCAGGATTACCCCCAGCCCTCTGACCTCACTGACTTCGAGAGCAGCTTGTCTTCACAGACCCATGGTGCGATGGGGGGGGCAGTGTGTGTTACTGTTGTATGTGTGAGCTAGGAAATTATCAAGATACCATCTTCTTCCAGACATAGCCAGAGGTGCAGGGACAGAACAGGCAGGGCAGGCAATGGCCTGGGTCCCCGAGCTTGGAGGGGGCTCCTGAGGGCGGCTGATTACGTAATACTTTGCAACGACAAATCCGCTATATTTAGGTATTCTGCTTTCACAGTAACGTGAAAATAAAGGAAATGTGTTTATTAAAATTTCGTTTGTTGATATTAATTCAGACATCACGTGAAAATAATGGTCATGAATGGTCTTCCCTGGGCATGGATTTAATAAACGTTTACAATTCTTGATTTATCAAAGCAGATAATAGAAGCATAATATGCAGATGATATCAGAAGATATATTCAAGCTTAATAACCCTGTTTTAATACGATACAATAAAGAATATTTGCTATTTAGCATATTAAGTCTGAAACCACTTTGAAGTTAAATTGGTGTTTTCTCCGAACTTTTTCTTTGATATGAAAAGCAGATAAGTTGAAAAACTGTTTATCAGTGTACACATCGTCCCCTCCCCATGATGCATTGCTTCAGTGCAGTCTCAAAACTGGCACGTGCCCTGCAGTGGCAGGCTGCCATCCTGGTGTCATTTATTAAACCGCATGTTCAATACATTATTCATGAGACAGGGTGCTAATGAGACATAAACATGGTGGGGGGTGTAGAGAAGCCTGAGAGAGGGAGGAAGCTGCCTTGGCGGTCATACATATGTTTTCTGTCGGGTGTTTGTGCATGCGTGTCTTTGTTAACACACGTGTGTGAGACACAGACACACCAATGGCCATTAGCAAGCCAGCAGGGCCATATGTGTTTGTTTTGCCCAAGTTGCTCAAAGTTGGTGAGTTGTTCAACCGGGCTTGTGTGTGAAATGACAGCCCAGCGATGGAAATTGGTTTGGGGGGGGGGGGATGTACACAACGTGGGCTCTGCAGAATGGTTGCAGCTTCTTGAGAACGTCAAGCAAAAGTGAATGAACAAAAATGACCAGTAATGTGCAAAAGTCAGTATGCATTTTAGCATTTAACCATGGAAAACCCGTTTGCTGAAACTGGCAAAGTCTACTCTGAAAATTGTACAATGGGCCTTCAGCTCTTTAGACAGACACAGCTTCTGAAACGAGCTAGATAGATACGCTGAAATATTATCTCACGCACCATGAAGCTGCACCCACACTGGGCCTCACTGCACCTACAGACAGATGCAGACACACCGTGTGACATCATGAGTGCAGCTATCAATCAAGTGTCCCAGTTGTCCGGTCTGGCCCTGCCCTTCCCCCCACAAAGCTGTGGTTATTAAGTGTTCATAAAGTTGGCTTGATGTTAAAGCTCCTTCTGCATCCTCCATTCATCCCACTGTGGACGAATACCCTTAGGCTTCTATTGGTATTCACTGTGCCTCTGTTTTTGTCATCAGACTATGAGATTGAGTACATGGAGAAGATTGGATCTTCCACTCCAGTGAGTATTTATATCATGTGGCATAAGTCTGACATGACAATGTTACTCTTTGTAAATGCAGGTGTGCCTGACTGTCTGCGTGTGCTTGAGTGGTCTGTGTGTCCGGGGTTGGCTGCATTTTAGCCCCTTTGGGTGAGAAGTATCTAACCTGGACCCATGTGTCTCCCAGGCCACCTCTGGGAAGAAGCCATCTCTTTACCTGAAGCTGGACTCTGTGACAGACAGCCCTACCAAGGGCTCCCGGTCAAGGAACTCTGAGCCCAGCTCCCCTTGCACAGGGTACATCCCTCTGACATGCATCTGTATTTAGTGATGGCCAAATGAAACTTCATGGGCCATTTTCTGTATTTTTTGACCTCACTAGATGGCGTTCTTGATTTGCTTTGGGGCATGCAGTGAGCCCATTTTTGAATAGAGAGCACCATCTAGTGGTGTCAGAAAATGCAGCACGTGGTTCATGAAGCTTCATTTGGCCACTACATACGCGTATATTTACCTGTACTAACCCTAACCCTGTTTACACACAGTTACATACACTGTACAGCTACTGTACCGATACAACACAGGTTAACAATCACACTGTCAAAATTTGCTGTTGCCTCTGGTTGTGCACAAGGAAGAGTGACAGACTTAATATCATTTTTAAAAGTGTTGATTTTTGTGTACACAAAAGCCAAGTGAGGGATCAGACATACATTCATGGAGGATCCGGGGCATCAGAGGGACCGGATACCCTGACAGATTTGGGTGCCCTAGAATCCATAACAGTATAAAGTTATATAATGTAAGAGGGGCAAGGGTCTTAAAGACCCCCAGATTATCTAGATACATCCACTGTTCAGTGAAAAAAACACAATGTAGCATTAGAACGTGTGCAAAAACTAGTAAGTGTTTCTCCTGTTCTTCAAAAAGTCACTGATATCTTGTTGGATGAACAGCGCTTCTGTTCCCAAACCTCCTCAGGGGCACTCCAGCCATTCCATGTATTTCTTAAATTTCATAATGAATATATAATGATGTGTGTGTAAATATATATATTATATAACATTAATTTAATAAGTCAATAAGGCATTGATTAGTTAGTTATACTCAGTGTGCAAGTGGTCCAATCATAAAATATATGAGAGTACTGGATGGTTGCTAGAAATACTGGGGTCATTTTAGCAGAGGTTTTGAAATGGCTAAGCTGACACACTTTGACAGGCATAATAACATAGTTTCATACCAACATGCACAGCATTTATACATCATTTTCTTTGGCTGCCTAAGACTTTTACACAGTGCTGTAGATCCACTCTTCCATTTCCAAGCACTTCCCCAGGCCAGGGAGGCTGCCCGCAGCCCATCCCGGGTGGCACGCGCTGCCCGCAGCGGGGGGCTTGCCAGATGGGGTGTTAATACTCGCTGCCTCTCACTGAAATGATGCGTATTCACAGTTTGGAAGCCCACCAGCAATATCCAAATTCCATCTTTCCTCCTCCAAGGAGCTTCGAGGAGATGGAGGCGCAGATCGCCGGGGGCGCCAAGTCACCTGTGCTGCACCCCCCCCGGGGAGCCCCGGAGTCAGAGAAGAGCCGGAAGCGGGAGAGCAACTCGCTAATCCGCGGCCCGGGCGGCGAGCGGGACGGAGTGGTGAGTCAGAGCCCCAAACAGAGCCTGGGATGTGATTTCAGCATATGCTTTCTGTGGGGCACATGCCGGTATGTGTTATCACTGAATTGCTGGTGGCAATAGAACTTCTGGTTTGGCCCGGCTCGTTTGGCCCAATTAGCAGTTGCTTAGCTGTACTGTCTCACCACAATAGTGTATAAAATAAATGTGACAGTGCTGCTGAAGGGGAATTTGATTTAAAATGGAACACAAAGCCACAGCCAAGGCCTGTCCCCTACAGTCAGCAATTCCAGGTTGTAATTTTAAGTATGACCATTAGGGGGCAGTGCTGTGTAGTAATTGAAAGCGGTCATTCGCTCAGAACAAATACCATCATCTACCAGCAACTTGTGAACATTTTTTTTGTCATTGATAAAGTAAATTTTGTAAGTAAATTTATACAAAAGTAGATTTAAAAAAATGCTGATTCTGATGGGGGATGGAATTAATTAGCATAATTGCATACATTCTTCCTGGATCCAATCTGTTCTTTTCACCTTAAAGTTACTACCACTTGAATGCACATCATGTTCGAAACAACTCCCACCATCAAAAGGATTGATGGTAGCTGGCTTTGCCTGGCTAACCCCCCCACCCCCCCATCAACCTCCCCGACTCCTTCCCTGCCGTAGACCCTTCCCCAGGACCCTGAGGACCCCACCAACGCCTTGCTGTTAGACAGACTGGTGGAGTCTGGGGGCCCTCTTCACTACCTGGAGCCCGACCTCGCTGAGACCAACCCCACTGCATTCGCTCAGAAGCTGCAGGTGTGTGTCTCAGAGATCTCTCCCCAGTGCCCTTTGACCCCTGACCATGTGACCTTCCTCTCCTTTCTTATGTTGTCTTCTTCCTTTTCCATCCTTATCCCTCTCTATTATTGACATGTCTCCTCTTGAGGTTTTCTTTGACACCTTCTGTGAACGTCTGAGTGGGTGTGTAGGTTCTGAGGAGAGGATTATGGGTATTTTTGGAAGCTGCTGGGTGTTGCGAGCCGTATAATGTGAATGACGTACGTGCGTGAATTTCTGCCCGTTTTCAGAGTGAGGTCTAGTGATAGCATTTGTCCTCTAATCCCTCTCTTCCATCCCCTGGGGAAACCCCTCACCCCACGACACCGCTTTCCCCCCGCCCCTCGGCCTCATGCTCCAGGAGGAGCTGGTGCTCGCTGCTCTGAGGATAGAGGCCCTGCAGGTAGCCCAAAAAATCTCCCAGACCACCCTGCCCACTGTAACCCCAGAGGTACTGCACTGAGCTGGTCTTGCACATATGCCAGGCCGCTTTTGTGAGTGTGAGCGCGTGTGCGTGCATGCACGCGTGTGTGCCTACAGATCAGCCAGCCTCACCTCTCGTACTAAACCTCCTCACCCCACCATTGGCGCCCTCTGACGCCTATAGCTTGACCCAACGCACAGGCGCGTAGGAATGTTCACAGTCCGTGGCTCTCCATGTAACATTTCTAACCTGCCCTGTTCGCAGTTGGCGTCAGCTGACATGGGTTTCACGCGGGTATTATCAGAAGAGAAACCTACAGCCTTCATTTTAAGCAACCTGCATGTTATTCTCCCCTCTCCCCTAAAAAAGCATAAAGACTTGCAGTATCCATGTTTGGGCTAACAATAATTTATATATCTGAGCTTTAGATGACACAGTATACTTACTGTGAGGATTATTACTGAGATTTTGTTTCTGTGATACCCATGACACATTTGTCCTGCAGCTGGCTTTTAAATAAATCAAGTTGTGCTTGTATTTTCTTACTGACAACTGGACTTTAAAAATACGTCATAGTCCCAGGGTGCATGTTCACAAGCAGTGCTAATTGCAAAAAACAAAGGATAAAATGTTTATAGAAAGAATTTTCACTATGATTTTTGCTTCCCTAATGAACTACATCATACATTTTTTTTTTCAAGCTGCCACATTTAGAATCAAACATTCGGGGTTATTAAAGTGATCCAGCCTGATGAAGATCGGCAAGGCTAATTTCACCAGCTGGCAGTAAATGCTTGACAGAACCTTACTGGCTATAGAATAGAAGTTCCAGTTGTGAGTTTTCTTGTCCTCTTTCTGAGGAAGCAGATGTTTCGAAGCCTCACGGAGGCACATTAAACTTTTTAATCCCTCTCAGGGCTGCCGACATGGGACTAAATATAAAACCCTGCACACCATAGCTAAACTCCCAAGGAGAGTTTATAAAGGAAGTCTATTTTTGAAATTGTGTAATCTAGGACTAGACACACACACACACACACACACAGAGTGATAATGAAATTCTTAACACTGAACAGAATAGATAATAATTGTTAGTGGTATCATCTATGCCCGTTAATAGGGCATTAGTGAAAAAGACATGAACGTTTGTTGTTTAAGCTTTTAACACCAGTTTTGGTGGGGTGGCTTTACTGTGATTATTGGGCCAGTTTACATATAGTTCCCATGGTGTCGTCAGTAAAAGCAGAATGATGATGGTCTTTAATTGGTGTCTTGTGCTTCTGTACGACGGGCTAGTTTTGGGCTGAACGTTGGGGAGCTGAGCTTCCAACCATTTTGTGTTTATTTGGGGGGTTGCTTTGGTTGGTTTTGATTATTTGGGAGGGTTACAATCCTCCTTCCTCCCATAATTTATATCCAAGCTCCTGTACTGCAGACTGAATTCTGGGAGCTGACAAAATGCAGCACACACTTCTGTCCTGCAAATCCCAATCGCTGCTCCTGTCCGAAACACTGGAAGATCATTAATCAATTGCATGATGGATTAGGAGCCTAAAGTATGAGGACTGATCCTTAAAGAAACCTTTGTCTATTCATCCCGCCCATCGCCCTTCCTTTCCTTTCCTTTGTCTCGGCACCCGGTCTCAAACAGTCGCACCTAAAGAAGCCCAGCCACCGCAGATGGGATCTCGCTGGGTCACCCATGGCCAAAGTAAGACAACAGAAAGCCCCATGTTCCACCCAACCCCGGTGCTGCACCTTTAACCTAGAATAGTGTTTCTCATCTTTGTCCTTGGGGACCCCAGACAGGTGATGATGTTTTCGCTATTTAGATCTCGGCTGTTGCTCTCTGGGCTCCTGGTCTGGAAAAAAGCACCGTTATTTGTAGGCTATCCAACACAACCTCTCCTCCGATAGCTCAGAAACAGGCAGCGTAGTGTATCCCAACAGAGCTTGCAGAAATCCCAGCGGATGCACCACCACCAGGATAATTCCCACAGTAGAGTAAGATCTTGTAAACCCAAGCTTGTCGAAGCAGGCCAACCTTTATCTCCACCTACTGTCCTTCTGCTATGTTCCTGTCTTGCCCATATTAATTTCTCACTGTCAGCCATTGTTTGATCATTTTATTCACGTCTGTCTCTTTTGTTGCGTCTTCTTTCCCCCCAGAGCATCTACAGACAGGCAATCCCTGTAGCATGGTCTCAGAGACTAAAGGTGCAAGTGTAGGCTGTACGTTGAAATACTGTGACGTTCACAGCCAACGCTGGATGTTTCTTGATATACTTTTGTTTGCCTTCTACATACAGATACTGGGCTTTAAGGGCAGAATTCAGGGCAAAATTCTACATTCTCAGGTATCTAAAGTCTGACATCAACAGTTTGATATGTATTAACATAAGAGTGATATAATGAGGAGTCATGTTGATTTAATTGGTTTACAGCCCACATGACTGTCTCCATCGCTTGGGCTGATTATTGTGCTCTGTAGCTCTGGCACTCTAAAGTCTGCTGGATCAGGCCATCGCTAAGCATCAGTAATGAAAATGTCATCTCAAACTGAAGGACACTCAAAACTTAAAGACATTTCATTGAAATGTGCTGATTATGGAGACATCTTCAACCTCAGCTGCGGTAGCCTGTAGACTTTCATGGAGGGCGACACTTTCCAGAACAGATTTCTGGTGAGCCGTACTTTTTCACACATTTGAAGTCATCGGGCTGAACTCCTCAGCTGACATTTGAAAGATATGGCTACCACTGCTGCTGACTGAGGCGGCACTCCTCTGACAGTTAAAATGACGGTTTAAAAATTACAGCAATTTAGCACAACTGCCTCATTTATGATTGATTAATTTATAGTATTCTTTATCTCCAAGCATCTTGGGAGCCCCTTAAGTGCTGTCAGGGATCTGGAAAAAAGGTCCTGGAGGGCTATCATGCAGATTTTCCTGTCCCAATTAAACCTGTTCAGCTGTCAGGGCTTATTTCTCTGAAAAAGATCTCTGGCTTGCTGTTTCGGGAACAGCTGTGCGTTCCTGGATACCAGCTTTGAGGTGCACTTCCTGGTGTCAAATCAGCGCTGTGTGTGTTAGCCAAACCAATTAGCTTGATTAGCTTAGTCTTACAGAGAACTGGAAGGAAAAGTGGGAGGATAATATTAATAATATTGATGCCTTAGGTTATTATTATTATTTTTTAAAATATGTTACTGGCTAAGCTTTAATCCATTTTGCTTTCAATCTGGGTTAAGGTAGGAGGCCATTGTGAGAAGGTCAACTGTGACCTAGTCTACACAGCAACATGCTGACCTTTTCTGTGATGCAGCCCGTCACAGCTCCCCCAGACCCTGCCCCCACCTCCCACCTCTGCTCCTGCAGATGCAGCCCCTATCCACATATAACCATAGATCCCAGTCTTCCATCACCTGTTCAGCCTGGACCCAATCACAACCATGCCACACTGTGACAATCATCCAATCAATCTCAAGGTCACTACTTTGTTGCCGGCATTTTCAGCCAATCAAAGGACCTGTACCATGTTACTACAAAGCCAATGGATGCAAAAGATAATGATGACACGGATATTAGTTATTCTTCCTCTGAACCGGCTTGCCGTGGCTCTGTACCGAGTTTGCTGTCTGGGCTGCTGAGGTTGTGTCGCTTTGTGGTTCGGTTCAGGTGTCCCTTGCGGCGTGTTTTGGGCGTGCTCATGTGTGAGTGTGTGTACACTGGGTACGCAGAGCCTGACCAGTTTGCTCCACACTGTCTCAGCACCAGAAGGAGGCTTCGTCCCCAGTGGAAAGCGCCGTCACCAAGAGCACCCTCTATTCCCGAACTGGGTACGACGAAGAGGATGGGAACCCATACATGCCCCGGGACCTTGACCACTCCTTGGGGATTGCACGTGAGGAGGTATGCCAATGCATGACAAATAAAATATGTGGGCCCCCTAGTGGTCCCTCTGAAAAGGTGCAAGATGGCATTTTATGTTGTACTGAGAGGAACCATTTCTCACCAGATTGTTGCCAAGGAGAAGGAGGCGGCTGAGTGGCAGAGGAAGTACGAGGAGAGCAGACAGGAAGTTGTGGAAATGAGGCAAGTTTTTGCTTTCAATTGAGGTGGCTTTGTCAACCTCTTCTATTGTCTCATTACTACTGATTTTTTTTTGCAGACATGACTTTTTTACAGACATCTGTAAGCAGACACGGAGAAGGTGTCTGCATTCAAACACCACTTAGGCGGGAAGCCAAGGCCAAAAAGCTGAGCCAATAAAAAAAAAAAGCCACTTTGAATAAGAGCCACAAACACCAGAGGAGATTTGGCAGCAAGGGGTCGTGCCAGTTAGCGCAAATCATTCAAGAAGAAGGGGATTCTGGGATGTGACAGGGCCTTGGCTCTGTATAAAAGATGAGTCACTGCCATTGCAGACAGTGTACATCATTTATATTCCTGCAATATTTTCAACAGCATATAGTCACAGTGGGAAAAGTGAGAAAGTCTGGAGTTAGTTATGGCTTGTACGATGAGTTACAGGTTAATTCAAAGCATCTAGGCTTCATGTTCGCCTTGAGAGGTGGGGGTAACACTGTGACCTAGTATAGCGATAATAAGTTCCCAAAGGCCCTCTAATGGACAGAGATTAAAACAAGAGATTCGGAGAGGAACTTCAGCCATCTTCTGTCATCCCCAGCGCTGGCTAGCTGGCTAGTTTTGTATCTGGGACACTGCACTGTGTTACTGTGAACCAGTTCAGACACATATAATCGATAGGAAGCCAACGATTCACACACCAGGTTGTCTGTCCCTTCCCTCCAGACACACACACACACCACGCATACACACACACACACACACACCGCACACACACACAAACTGCTGTTTATGCTACCAGCCCGCTGGCCTGTAGGTCGGATTTCCAGTCTCTGGATATTGCAGATATGCCACAGCTCACCTCATTATCCTGATTCATCTTGAGAACAGACAGGGATGAGAGGCTCTCGAAGGCATTATTAACCCCTCTTTGGGTAAACCTGTTCCCCAGATGAGTATACCAGGGGGTATTCAAATAGCAACTTCAGGTGGATAGACCAAGGAACAAAACAATTGTCTGGGGATAAGAAATTAGCTTTCAGCCAGGAAAGAGATTCAACCTCCCTGTCTAAAAATCCAAATTAATCTAATATTTGCCCTTAAGTTTTAGGGTCACTTACCACTCACAAACTCCTAGCTGCTACTGCATCAGATTTATTATCATTACTATAATTACTGCTGCAGTCCTAAGTACTACAGCCACAAAACAGTTCTCGAAAGAGATGGTTCATGTGTTTTTTGACTGAAACATCCCCTCTGTGCCTTTGTAACCCCACAGGAGGATAGTAACAGAGTATGAAAAGACAATTGCACAGATGATCGGTGAGTATCTGCCCTTCTGCAGGGTGTACAAACAGGATAGGCTTTCCGCTACATTCAGAGGTTCTTTATTTTTAGGGATGACATCTTCTCTCTGTATGACTAAGGAATTCCTCCAGAATTCCAGGTTACTCTCTCTCCCTCTCTCTTCTTTCTCTCTCTCTCTCACATTTCTGTTATTCTGTTTCTCCAAGCCCCTGCTTTCTCCTGCTCCCTGCTGCTCTTTAATTTATGCCAAAAGGCTAGTTTGCGTCATCCTGTATCACCTGCAATGGATGGATAAGCCGCCGGTATATAAGAGAATTCAAAATGATACGGTAGATTGAATCGTAACATGAGTCCAATTGGGGACCAATATAAGCTTTAAAAAAAAAAAAAAAAAAAAAAAAAAGGAAAAAAATGAAAGTTTTGGTTCACGGATTAAACATTTATGTGGATACCTTTGC
>JABFEA020000067.1:13816069-13843645 GCA_019775915.2 Cyphomyrus plagiostoma | reverse complement strand
CAGACATATGGCAGACACAGGGCAAACGCGGTAGATACATCAGATACACAGCACAGACATATGGCAGACACAGGGCAAACGCGGTAGATACATCAGATACACAGCACAGACATATGGCAGACACAGGGCAAACGCGGTAGATACATCAGATACACAGCACAGACATATGGCAGACACAGGGCAGACCCAGAACAAATACATTATAGACACAGTGGAGGCACAGTGCGGACACAGGGCAGACACAGAACAAATACATTATAGACACAGTGGAGGCACAGTGCGGACACAGGGCAGAGCCAGCGCAGACACTTCACTCACCACTGGTTTGCTCCACTGTACTCCCACAGAACAAAGAGATCGAGGAGCTGACTAAGATCTGTGACGAGCTCATCTCCAAGATGGGGAAGAGCTAACGGCGCGTCTGTGCTCCATCATCCTCCGTGCACCTGCTCCGGGCTGGAGATGGAGAGAGAGAAGTAAAAAGAGAGAACTGTGTCAGCCAGCCATGGCCATGTGCACACGACGTGGCAGAGAGCTTGGAGCACCACGGGCCCCCACACCACTGTATCTCCATCACTGTGCCTCTGACGACTCAAAGAGGACAACTGGCTTGATAACACTTTTGTGCTTTGTGATGTTTTACAATTATACATATATATATATATATATATCAAGTTTCCTGTATCAGGGGTCTTGTGAACACGGACTCTCGAGGTCTTTGGAGAGAAGGGGAGGAGAGGGGAAGGTGGACGACAACCGGACGTATCAGACTGGCGAAGCGAGCCCTTCAAAAGAGGCACGGATGCAGCGGAGGATCATTAATGAAATGAAAGTAGTGTAACAAATCAATACAATTAATCATTGAGGTGGTAATATTAATATTGGCCATAATGTTCATTGCATGTAACAGGTTAAAGATCCTTTTCTTTTTGTAAATACTGTATGTGGGCTGAATATAGAGCACATCTGCGGTTTTTGATACAGTAATCTGCCAGTGCCACCTGCTTTCCTCGTGTAACATTGTAGATACCTTGTCTGTTTGTTTGAAGCTTCCTCGGGGAGGGAGAGATAGTTTGGGGGGAGGGGGGATTGGTATTTTGTCTCACTTGAATGGTACGTCCTCCAGTTACTGTCCTGATGATGATGGAATTTATTTAATTTGGGCCGGATGTGTCGATGCACTGCTACGGTTGATGTACCACGAGGTGGGGGCGTAACCCGGGGGGTGGGGGAACCCCTCACGGGCACGCAGCACCCACTCTGAAGTGCAATAAAGGATGGCAATAAACGCCTGACTCAGGTCAGCTTCTTCCACAGAGGCAGCAGAAACAGATCAGCTATGTTACCCGGGTCTCTTACATCACTCCTCATTTTAATGCTCTCTTTACATTTTACCAATTGTTAAAAAAGAAATCAAACCTGTTTCCATGGGAACTTGTGTTTTCACTAGTAAACGCCTTTCTGGGGACATTTTTGTGGACACAGTTTGGTCCAAATAAGGCTGCAGAAGCCTTACGCTTGCAGTTTTTTTTTTGCCAAATCACTGGATCAGGTCAAGTACTTTGCTCAAGGGTACGGCAGCAGAGCCGTCATGGGACCAAAGCTGGAAAGTTCTGTGCTCTTGCCCTGGCACACAGTCGTCATGTCCTATATCTACCCTGGGCGGGTATATACCCAGATGGCGGTAATATATAGATGCGACAGACAGATGAACAGACAGATAGAGCAGCTTTTGCAGGATCATCCAACATTCCACTCAAAAATCAGGCATTTGGTCACAGCCCCACCCCCTGGTTAATGTCCAATCAATGTCCAATCAAGACAGCAATGGCTTGGAATCCCTTCTGATTCTATTCTGGGGGGGGGAGGTTCCATGAACGCCTCCTCATTACAATATCCTCTAAACTGTCCCCCTGGTGTCTGACTCGCTTGGTCACAGCAGGCCCCAGGAGTGACACTAACCTGTCTGAAATGTGTCACACGGTTTCACTCAAATCAGCATTTCCTCCATGTGGAGCTTGACTCAAAAGGTCAGGTTTACCTGCGTGGGACACGCTGCTCCACACCGTCTGCTGAGTCAGGAAATCCGGGGTCTGACATCGAATCCATCACCCGACTCATCCGCTGCCAGCCGACCGCTGTTTCCCTGTTATCGATTCAGTGGCATCTGAAGTACATTTAGTTACACCTACTGTTTATAATCAGTGGCATTGTCACTTAATTCCACTCACTGAGCCACAAACTCATGCTACAGAGATGCACAGAGTGAGTGTCAGGTTGATCATGTCCTGGGAGTGGAGACAGTGATCACTGCATCCTCACACTAAAGACATGTGTATATATGAGCTTCACCCTAAACTCTGCGTGTGTTCTCCTCATGGTCTCACTGGCTTTCTCCTGCAGCCCAAAGGCAGTTAAACTCCCTGGTTTTCTAAATTACCCATAGTGTATGAATGTGAGAGTGTGATGGACTGGCATCTCACCGAGGGCGTTCCCCCGCTCTGTGCATCCTGAAAAAGGCTCCAGGCTCACGCTGGATAAGCAGCTTTTGAAGATGGATAGACAGATGGATGAGAGAATAATTTCCAGCCATTCGTCAAACCCAGCAAATGTGAAGGACGCGTCGACCAAACTAAAAACTCGGTAGAAAGCGTGACAATGCAGTGAGAAGACATCATTCACTGTAATTCCTTGCCAGCTGTTGCAAATAAATAAACTTAATTCATAATTAACAGTTACTACAGGGACACATCTAAAGGGTACGTTTTCGCCTGGTTGCCAAAGGCACACGCCCGCAAAGAGGTGCTTGTAGTGATTCATTTCTCCTTCTGTGCAGCCACGCAGCACAGAATTACTAAACATTGACATCCAGGCAGCGAACGGCAGCCGGTCCTCGACGAGCATGGAGAGCCTTTGGTCACATGACTAGACAATTCTCCACTGTAGTTGCTACAGCTTCTCACCGATAGCAAGTATCTATATTTACATGTAGCTGTATTTGCCTTTTAAATAAGGAATTCAAGCACAGAATAACACAGCCTTCTGTTTTCTTCTGTCCAATGAATGATTATTTGTATGTTGAGTGGGTTGGGTTGGGGGGGGGGGGGTAGCAGGCCAGCACGTGTCTAATACCGAAACATTCTTTACATCTCTGGAGGCCTGAGGTTTTTCATGGATTGCAATCTGCTGTCTGGAGCATCGGCCCATGAACTCTGTCCCGGCGTGGGACACATCGCTATCCCACACACACTGCGGCAGGAGCTCCGGGGGCGGAAAAATAATTTGACCTGAAGTGAAGAAAACTGAAAAAAAACAAGAGGGAGAATCGCCCAGTGTCCCCGCTGGGAATTCCTAGTGTACAGGACACAGCTGGCCCATTCACAGTGCCGATGGGACTCGCGTAGGTACACCGATGGTTTCTGGATGCTCCCGACAGCAGCGGCATCACGGGGATGGTGTAGGTGGGCATGGCGGCGGATCTTTTGACAGCGGGGGGCAGGGCTGACCCGAGGGCTTCACCATGTCTGTCCCTCCCCAATCCGCCCGGGCCAGTAAGCGGCTCAGACGAGCGGTCAGCCTGTAATCTAGGTGCTGGTCCGCGCCAGGATATCGGGCTGCGATAGCGGGGATTATCATCAGGGGTTTAGCTAAAAGGCGAGCGGCGTGTTGCCGTGTGGCTCCAGCAGAAACCATTGCCATGCAAGCTGTGCATCTCTGCCTCGTCTGCATCCTCCTCGCTGCCCACAGTAAGAATGTTTTTCTCCTCTCATACTGTCTCGAATTTCCTTTCTCTCATGCTCCATCTATTTTGCAGTCTTTGTTGTCCTCTAACATCTCCTACACTGCTTTTTGTCTTCTGCTTCTTCACTTTGTCCCCCATCTCTTCCACTCCTCCCTTTCTTCTCACCCAAGTTTCTCGCTCCTTCTCTCCCACCGTTCTCCGCTTCCACAGAAAGTGTCTCCTTCTTGTCTTCACACTTCTATTTTTTCTTGTCTCACCTTCCTGCTTTTTCTGAGGCACGACCTCAGTCGGTTAGTCTCCCTCCTCTCCACATTGTTTAATGCATTAATAAATAATATTAATTGGGTAATTGATGGCTGGCACCATTCGGGTGGGGAGAGGGGGGTGCCTACATACAGGAGGGGCCTTATGGTCCCCACAGAGGACTCGGTTTGACTCCATATGCAGATAAACTTGACATCTTGATGTCTCCTTCTTCAGTGTGTCAGTGTTTGGTTGATTCTGAAGAATTCAAACATAGCTGAGGTGACCCCAGGAACACTGTACTTCTTCCGGTCCCTTAAAATTGTGAACTATAAGCTAATATATTCTCAGCTGACTTTTACTCAGGTTAATATATAATGTTAATGGTGAAATGGTCTTTTCTACCCTACCAGTGTGTTACTGTGCTTGTAAATATTTCAATTGTGTGAAGTAATCTTCACTATCAATGGAGACACCAGTGTCGGGTAGGGGACCCAGAACAAAGAATGAGGGTCAGATCTGTTGTCTTGTTGGGGTTGGGGTGGATTCAGACAGCTTCTGAGTAGGGGGTCTGTGACTCAGGCAAGGGTCACGCACTGTAGATGTACAGAGCCTTGACCTGTGATGCGAGGACTGAGCTGTGCAGGGTGATGGCAGCCAGTCTTCCTGCATTGGCACCAACCTTTAAGCTGGACAAAAAAAAATGTCCCTTGGGTTTATCGACCGAATCCTGGCCACCCCCACTCACCCTCTGGATCTTCTGCCGAAGATCACTGAGAATGGACACGCCACGCCAGCTCTGTCAGGTCCTTTAGTACGGCAAAAACATTTTTTTAAGCACTGCTCTAAAAATGGTTTCACTCAAGCATTTTGCAGGAATGTTTCACAGAACGTGTTTAAGAGGCGTTTCAAAGCCTCTTTTAAAGCACCACATAGCGGGAGCGCTGAGAGAGAGCCTGGGCTTCGGAAAAAGGCGCCTGGGGTGGGCAAGCGGTACCCACGTTGTTTCTTCTGCGGTAAATGGGGCTCACTTGACAGAGATCCCTACCTCTCTCGTCTGGGGGTGCAGGCATATGGCTTTCGCGAGGAAAACTCTGCCAGACTCTCAACCCCGGGCTTTGGAAAGCCGTGGCGATTAGCCTGACGGCACCTCCTGCCATCCGCCGTACCTGTTTAGTCTCCCGGCTTCGTCATTGGGGTTGGTGGCTTGAGATGGGCGGTCAGCAGAATGCCGCGACGCGCTCCACACGCTCCCTTCTCTCAGCTCCAGCATAGTTTCACTAGAAGCCTCCTGAGAAAGCTAAATTTGTACAGACTGTCAGCAGCCCAGCTAGTATAATAGTATCGACCAAGCGACGGTCACCCCTAAGCTAACTGCGTGAATCAGACTGGACCGACCCCTCGTGCGACTCTGGCCAGGGGTTCGACAGGACAACGTGTGTCAGGATGCACACTCAGGCTCTATCTGAGGCTCTCTATGCTGCTGCACACGCTGTATGTTGTCGCCATTAGGCACAGTCAGACATCATGCCACCTCACATCCAGAACTAACTGAGCTTCTCGCTTAACTTGTTCAAGATCCGGCCCTTAGCCTTACAGCCCCCCCCCCACACACACACACACACACACACATTAATTCCCCCCTGGCGAGCTCCCTCTAGTGTAGCGCCAAGTTGCTGTGATTCCTCGTGTGCCAGGATGAGTCACTGCGCCATGCCTCCCCACAGGGCATCACCGGGCCCCCGGTTTAATGAAGTGTTACCGCTGATGTGCCCACAGGTCCCTTAGCATCGGACTGCAGCATGCGGCTCAGTCGTGACGGCATTTGTGTTAGTCTGTTTTGAAGTCCCTTTGTTCCCCATTGACTTTGGTTCTCTTGCACTACCCAATGCCCCCAACAGGCGAGGCACTGAAGTGCTACACCTGCGTGGGCTCCACTGAAGAGGAGTGTAACCGGCAAGGCTCCAGGCCATGTCCCGGCTACTCGGACGCATGCGCCATCATCCGGGGCACCAGCAGTGAGTTACATGCCACAGCCACACGGTCTTTCCCTGGAAGCCCTGGGAAAGTGTGTGTGTGTGTGTGTGTGTGTGTGTGTGTGTGCTCACACCTCTGATCAGGGCAGACCAGGGCACAGGTGAACTAAGCGACTGCCCCATACTGCTCAGCCTGACGGAAAGGGAGGGGAGATAACAAATGACATCCCGGTTAACCAAATTTCGCTTTGGGCCCCGAAAAGGGTCAAGCCAGCCCTGCCTCCCATAATCCAGCCAGGCAAGTGAAAAGCCCAGAACACACAACCTTCAGGAAGGTCGTCATCGTTATAGGGCCTGCGGGCCAGCAGACTAGCCGATCGGCACCTCAGCAGCTTGTCACGCCTCATGGCTCTGCTACGCCCACTTTAGCTCCAGGCTGGCACGCTGCGGCTCGGGGATGGCGGCGATGACGGCCGTTAGGGACAGGAAGGTTGGCAGACTCTGCCGTCTGGATGCGGGGATCGGATGCAGTGGGGGTCCAAGAAGGAGTTTGATAATCTATCCCCCTGATTCATGCACCCGGTACCAATGCTGTCACTCTGACTGGGGCTCAAATGTCAATGTGCATTAAGGAATCAAACACTATATTTCTCTTTGGTTTTGAAAACTTTTAAGGGCTGTGACATTTCTGATAATGTATATCAGCAAGTACTTTTATTTTTGGACTCACAAAGACATAAATTCTGAAACGGCTGTGCCGTTTATGAGTTTTAAGGTCATTGACTGGACTAAAGCACCACACTAATCAGATTAAGGGGCAATTTGAAATGGTGGCATGTGGTTGTAGGGGGGGGATGGACATTTTGAACAGACACAGTGGGTATGTGAGATGCTAGCATAGATTTGTGATAACATTTGCCTCTCTGGCTCTTCCTCTCTCAGGCAGCGTGATGAAAACCTGCTCCTATAAAACCTTCTGCAACCAGGCCATCAGCCATGGCTACCGAGCACCTGAGGTCAAAGTTCACTGCTGTTTCACTGACAACTGCAATGCTGTGGGCGGGGCCTCCACGCTCATGGGCGGGGGCTGTTATCTGCTCATCCTTTTGCCTGCCTTGTTCTTTCTGCTACAAATCTGACATCCCCAAGCTCTTCCAACACGTCACTCAACCTCCACAAACACTCCCTCTTGACAAATCATCCCATTTCCATATAATAACAGCTAATCTCCTCAGATACTCCCAAGCAGCCTAACACAACCTCCTAACACACTAAGTGTTCCAGTAAACCCTGGCAACCATCTACAAATACTCCTCGCACCACAATATTCCTCACATTTACACTGAAGGTCAAATGTCTCCTGCAAACCCCCTTGTGCCCCTCTCACTCGTGCATTTGACAGGCCAGGGTGTCCACTGAGCTCTTCTAAAAGCAGTTCACGTCCCTCACACCTCAGCCGGCTCCCCCAGAGATCTCATGCTCTCCCCTAAATACTCTATAATTACTCTAATTGCCCCTCATTGCCAGGCCAGACACCCAGTCACCTGAGCAAAACAACCCACGGTACCTCGACGCACTGACCGTGACCTTTTCTTTAAATACCAAAATCACCCCCCAAGCCATATCCCCCTGTGATGCGCTTACCCCTATATTTCACCTTTATCTACATCTTACACAAACTGCCTCTTAAAACCACACCCCCATGGAGAAACCAGTCAAACAACCATAGTGGGTCATGTCTGACAATTATCTGACCCCTTCCCCCCGCCCGCCCTCAAACCCAAAGGGTCAACCAATAGTGAGAGGGGGAAATGCCAGAGTGAGCTGTCATTGGTTAATTAGGGCAGCATCTTCTTGAAGAGAGGCACTTTCAGAAATGAGTGCAGACGTGATTATGTGATGCCTATTCCACCCGCCTATTTACCTTACTTGAATAGGAACCATACCGCCTCTCTAACTGCAAGCTGCTTGGAGATTAAATGACCTCTTTTGCCACATTGCCAAGCTGTCAGGCTCCCAGACATAGACCAGTGCCATGCGTAGCGGCCCCAGTTAATCCCACTCGGATGAAGCACTTCAAAGCTTCTCTGACGCCTGTCCAGCAATCGGAGGCTGGAGCAAATACTGAACAAGCCTCGGAGAATAAATGCAGACACACTGAAACACACACATCTCTATCTGTTTGGAGACATGCCACTGACCAAATGTATTTAATAATGCATGACCCCGTACTAATAAAACCCAATATATGATTGAAGGCATAACATAAAAAACTAATATCCCACATTAAGTCCAAAGTCTATATTAAAATATTAATTTTTCTTTCTAAAATCATACATATCCAAAGACACCAGAGAAAACACGCATGTCCACAGATGAAGATCCACACCAACACACTGTCGCTGCATGTGTGAATAAAAAAAAGCCATTACTGGCCCTCCTAGAACACGCAGCATGCATTGCACAAGGAAAGACCTCATTAATCAGTACTATGGAATTCATTTACCTCCATGTTGTAAATATTAAACCATTAAAATTGTTTGTTCTATCTATGCAGAGTCTCCGGGTCTGCATAATATTGTTGGGTTGAGAAAATAAACTGCAGCTATCTGCAAGGGCAATGAATGCACGTCAGACATGAAACCAAGCGGTCTGTTTGCGAGCCGTCCTCACGACGTTGCCGTGACTACGCGGTGCCGACACCTCGCACATTCCGCTTGTGCTGAACCTTGCGACATTCCAAAGACGATTCTGAAATCAAAAGCCCGTTCCGGTACAGCTGTCACACCGTATTGACTTTCAAATTCCGCATGCAAAACTCTTGCAAAATACATTTCCGTATAAATTAAAAGGAATACACATCACCTATATCCCTAGAGCGTAGTGGCAATGAAATTATTGGGTTTTTGTGTATTCATAATACACTTCCGATGCTATTTGCTGAGCAGGTGCTGCGGGGCATTGGGGATTGCAATTACAAGTGGGCGTAGTCGCGGCTGTATCTGGAGCGCGGCGCCGATGACTCGCACGCAGCAAAACAGCGCTCCAGCGGAGAGCCGGACATAGACTAAGAGTCATGGGAGAAGCAGGGGCGCGCAGTTCAAGGTGAGCGCAGGTGTTTTGGGCCGGCGAGTTCACCTGCTTATCCAGAAACAGGGGCACAGCGATCTTTGGGCTTACTTCAGAAAGCAAGGGGCAGGAGACACCCAGGGTGCAACACAGCCCTTACACATACATTACTAGCTGCTGAGATAACCAGAATACCTGGAAAAATCCCATTCTTGGATGGGAAAAACATGCCAGTGACAGGTCAATGAATAATAGAAATTAGCTTTCATTGGATCCTCCTTTCACTCTGCTATTCCAATTAAGGGTGTATACAGGGGCTGGGCCACACAGGTATTGCCCCAGCTGAAAGGTGATTGGTCCGTGGAGTGCCCACCCCCCACATATCATTGGTTAATAATAAGGCTGATCCATCCATATGAATTATCAAAAATAGAAATCCTACAATCCCCTCTGATTCCTACACCCGTGTCCACATGTCCATGAAGACTGGAACACCAAACCATGTGGAGTAACAGCAGGCCACTTGGTGGCTAAAAGGAGGGAAATACAGGAGGAACAAGGACCCTGGCAGACCGAGAGAGGAAGCTTAGTCTGCCCTTTGGAAGATGACATTTATATTTAATTATTACCTTAATTAAGACATGCTCAATCCAGCAAATCATGCATACCACTAATACTATAAGAGCAGTTTAGCACTTCATTAGTCACTGTAGTCAAAAATGAAAAAAAAACAGCAAGACTTTGACAAGAGTGAACTGTACACTATATTGTATTATTGATTTTTTTTCTCAATTATTCAACTTACATATTCCCAAGAACAGGTATCATTCCGTTGTCTTATGTTAAAAACTAGATCACTACAATATAAAGATGAGACTATCCTCTTCAAATCACACCCCATGAGAAATCATCTCATCCCAGAAGGCCCATGGGCATCAAAAATTGATCTCTGCTGGGTCTTTGGGGAACATCTCTATCCTCAAAGTAGATTATTCTAAGAGGTTTCCTTTTCTGCATCAAGTGATGGTAGTCGTATGTTTTCTATTTAATTTCTTTTAATATTTCTTTGCTTAAAATCTCAATATTTCTCACATTACTCACTCATGCAATTTTAAAATTGCACAGTTTATTTCTCCTGGGGCATTACTCTGACAAATAATTCAGACAACAGACATAATTTGCCGAGTTGTTAATAAAAAAAAGCAAGATGTTCTCCTCTAAGATCCTCCTAGTATCTCCTATGAGATAGCGACCAAACCGCACAGTCATCACTGTGGCAGCTTCCCGGGAGCTGCTGGGGTTGGACTTCTTTGAATACAACACACAGCAGTGACTGCAAACTCTTTTCTCTCATTATTTTAGATGCACAAAAAGTGTCTAGGTTTCGATGGCTGGGTTTTGAGTCTGGAGATTGGAAAATAAGCCATCCGTAATTTTAAGAATGTGCTTATTCATCAACCTTGATGATTAGTCCATATTATAATGTTATTCAATTGACGTCAATTGGAATCCCAAACTCATTGCTTTTGGATGCAATACAGCACACCAACACATGGTGGCAGCATTTACACCTAGAATGTGGCAAGTGCTTTGCCAATGACCATTTTAATCTATGGCTTATTCTTTATCCCTGGGAATACAAATTGACAACAAATATGAAAAAGACTGCAGTCAAACCACAAAGGCACTTCCAGTACCACAGTAAAATACATACAGGATGCAACCCTCTCACAGCTCCTGTAATTATGAGTTAGCTGGAAAATATTCAGTTGCCAAGAGACTGTCTATAAAACAGCTGTTTGGAACCTGAGCTATTTTAGATCTTTGTGCCAATTTCATCACATACTTCTCTGGGATTTCCTATTTATAATCCTCCTTTTTAGTGCGTCTCCGGCAAACACGGGCAGAAAGATGAATTAGAGGTTGGAATCTTTGCCGCATTGGAAGTGGGGAGAGCATGTGAGGGTGTCAGGGTGCGGTGACAGCAGACGGAAGCTGCCCTCAGCGAGCAGGGGGGGGTATGGTGGTAGCGTAGTGGCCGGAACCAGCGAAGAGCCGGGTTTTTTATACCGCTCCCTGGTAACGATATCGAATATAAATAAACCCTGAAGCAGAGGAGAGGGAGCAGAAATATGACCACTGTGCATTACTTTAGGTGTCAGGGGAACAATCCCAAGCTGGAACTATTTAAAGTGCGTGAAGTCAGTCACGCACCCCCCCCAACCCCCCCCCCCGTGCTGCTCCCCCAAAAATCCTGTCAGCCTAAATCTCCCTTAGCTTGCTTCCTCTCTCCCTTTCTTCCTTCAATCGCACTCTCTTTCTCCTACTTTTTCCACCCCTCTGCTTTCCTTCCTACTCTATCTTCCTCCCGTTCTCAGTGCAGTCCCCACATCCTTTCTCCTACTCCTCCACCCCCCTCCCTGGTCTCTCCTCTGACAGAGACGTGTGAGACTGTGAATGGAAGGCCCCAGAAGAGGATAGAGGCTGACCCCAAACTGTGACACGCTGGGACCATCCTGTCCAGCCTGCCCCCTAACCCAACCCCCCGCGGCTGCTGACCGTGTCTCACACACCCCTGCCATTTTCTGGGACAGAACAGACCCGTGTGTGTGTGTGTGTGTGTGTGTGTGTGTGTGTGTGAAGGGGGGGGGCTTTATATTAACAAAAGAAAACAGCCCATCACTGCTCATTTTCCTGAAGGCTGAGGAGCTTTTTGACACGCTGCTGTTGACATGGCAGGTTTCCGTCCTACATTGTCGTCGCTCTGCTTGAGTGCAAAACATGGTGTTTCTCATTTTTATACGGATGCCCGTGGCTGCGGCATTGTAAGCCAGCAGGTGAGAACATTCAGAACAAATCTTGGGGAAAAAAAAAATGACAGTGTTTGAGGCGGTGTGGCTCCTGCTGTTTTGACGAGTGTCGTCGTCGTTATGCGAAGCAGGAATGGCGCGAGGTCGTACCGAGCCGGTGCAAAGCGTCTGGTTTTTTTCTAATCCCTTCCCTGTCGTCTGGCGGTGCGGCTTCCACCCTTCCCCCGTGAGGTCCGGCTCGCACCATGCCCGCCGATTCGGAAAAAATCATTCGCAGATGCGTAATAACGATCAATAACGCAGTGTGGCATCTAATCTCTAGACTCATCCCATTGGAGTGCTTGAGTAGTTTCTTAATCTCCGTGCCATAACAAACCTGCTTACTTTAACTAATAACCCAGACAACTGAACACAGAGATAATTATGCCAGGTAAAACAGTCATAATAGCTACCCAAAAATCAACCACAGCTCGGAAAGGGATACTTACACAATTAATCCAAGTCTGCCTATCTCAGCGTGCCCTGCCGTCCATAACAGGGCTCTTCTAAGCTGCAGGGTGGCACAAGCCTTGACTAGCAAGAAGCATGAAGCTGCCTGCCTGCTTTGTCACAGATTATCCCATTTAGTGGCTTACAGCTTCCAAATATTCTACAGCTGATACAGACATGTTATGGTCCTGTAACGTCCTGTTGTACATCACTTGCTGTCACGACCCTTCCTGTCACGGAGACCTCATTCTTAGGTAGTATTGTAAAAACTAGGTGACTCTGGAAGGCTTGCAGCATGAAATCTCTCAGTCTTAATTCTTTCATCTATGTCCTTCATAAATGGAGACTGCCTAGTGTCTGTGAAAGAGCTGTGCGAATGGAAAACTTACTTCCTCTCTTCAAAATATCAAAAGCAATCCAATATGAGACCAGAACCAATGGTTCTGTGGTCTAAGCGTGCATCAGACACAAGGCACTAGGGTGGCACAGTAAGCTCTGAAAGGGCGCACTGAATGTCCCACAGAGGGGTCAGGACTCTCGGAGACACAGCGGCTGCACAGGAAAGGCCACAGCTTGCGTTGCTAGAACATGCGGGCAGTCTGGAGACCGACTTCACCAGAAGACAACAAAACATGCCTTTCACAAAGCGTCCCTCTTTGAGAAGCAGCATGTCATCAGGGGCTTAGATTAATCCAAGAACTCGGCCACAAAAATAAAATAATAATGGTCAGGGAACCCAATGAAACAAGCAGAGGAACATACAAAGACATCAAACGACATCCTGATGGAGCAAAGTCAACAAGCAGGGCTACGGGAATGGGAGCAGGAGGCGGGCGGTGCCATGGCACATGTTTACTGGTGTGCGGGGCCTGGCCAGCCGGCAGGGTTCACCCAGCGGTCATGGGTTCGGGGGTCTCACAATCCCAACTCTTTTGAAAAAGATCCCTGAAGCAGAATTAAAGAGATCTAGCTCCGGACTCCAGGCCACGGGCAGGAATACGATGGGTTTGGGGGCAGAGGGGGGATCGCGTGTAATCAGCACCCTCGCCAATTCCGGCCACTTTGTAATATAACTAAATGGACCCCCCCCCCCAGCAGGGTACAGACTACAGACTGCAGAACTAAAAAGGGTAGGAGACCAGCAGAGAAAAAAAAATTAAGATCGGTCGGAAGTTACACAATAAAAGAAAGTCAGAGCATTCAATGCACCCATAGTCCTCTCTCCAGGCATCAGACTGTACAGAACAGACTATACATTATTACATCAGAACCATACAGGGCTCCAGATACCACTTCATTCACGGACAGAGAGCATCACACAATACCTGATAAAGTCAACACCCACGTCAAAGGTCGACTCAAGCCATTTCTCTGAGAGAGACACATCTAAGGTAACATTTTGCAGCAAAACAGAACAAGGGTTTGTCTAGACGAGATGTTGACCAGGCCTCGAACAGACAGAAAATAACAAGTAAGGGAGAACAATCATGGCCTGTTTGCCAGATCGAACCTCTGAGCTCTGTCGGTGCGGCCATGAGGCCGGGGACAAGCTGGATGGGGCGCCAGTCCACTGCAGGCCACACACACTCTCACGCATTACAGGAAACTCAGAGCCAATGTGCCTAAACTGTAGACTCTAGAAGGAAACCAGATTCTGGGAGAAGCCCCTGAGGGAAAATGTGCGAGTTCTACACGCCGAGCAGCGACAGCATAAGACAAGGTAACAGCACTATCCACCAAGCCACCACATTACTAGAATTAGAACAGTGTGAAGTTCACAACGGTTTTAATAGAATTAAACACTTCTTGAGTCTCGAATCGATTGTGACTTCATGAGAACATTTTCCTTTAATAAAAATGCAAGAGAAGTTAAAGTCTGACTACAGTATTAGAATAACGTCATTCCTGTTATGCAAAAAATGACCTCATACTCCTTTCTAAATCTAAACACCAACGTCATGGGAATCAGGCTTATATATAGATACATGTGTTTCCAATTGGTATACATATATATTTATCAGTCTTGTGACAGTAATAGAATCACTGATATGTATAAAAATGAAGTTCAACATCAGCCCGCTGCCATGGCAACCTCAGCCTAACGTTAGATCTTGAGATGTCGGTTGGGATATGACAGTGATGTTGGTTTTGCTGAAATATTAGCCCAAGTGCTCCCTGAACAGCTGTCATTCAAACAATTCTTTCATAAAGCATACGGCTTCTGTGCATTTTCTTTTACATAATTTTCTCCAAACAGCAACCAAATTGATTCAGCTTGTGATTCCTTCTGAAGCAGGGAGCTGTCTCTTCATAAAAGTACATTTTTCAAGCATCCAAAAAATAAATAAATAAAATTCACTTGACACTAATGATGGTATGCTGAGAATACTCGCTTGGGGGCCAAATTTTCACACCTTGCTCCTTTTTAGGAGTCTATCATTTGTGTGTGTGTAAGATTATGTTTATATTACATCACGAGGACCAAAAGTTCTTCACCAGTAAAGAGGTCATAGAAGATGAATGGATGGATGGATAACATTCCAATATATATCAGGAGCAAATTTGAGCAGTAAGTGAATTTTACAGTTTCAAGGCTTCTCCTGACAGAAACACATCTTCCGGCTTCAGGAAGACAGATTCAGAGTTTGGGCAGTGAAGCAAAGTTGGGCAGTGAATGGACCATTACCCTCAGGGTGTCAATCACCAGTTAGATCATGGATGTTCTTTTATGCACACTTTCAATTTTTATTAAATAGAAGGTGTTCTACCCCCTGAACGGGCTTGTTTACCTATAACTGTAAAGTTAAACAACTGAACTTTTCTTCACAGCGCAGTGCCAATGCAGAGCTCTCTCCAAAATTATCTGTGCAGGCATAGAAGGCAGAAACATAAAATCTTAACAAAAGCAAGGATCTGAATACAAGAAATATTAGTGACAAACACATATATATTAAACTATTTCTCAGTCCTGACCTTGGGTTTCCCCTGTGTATTCCACTAAGCTATTAATAATTACATTTAATTAACTTGTTAATTGAATATGGCCTCATTTGACATGTCTTGACCCTGTATCTCTTGGGAAAGAATAGCTGCAAGACAAATGTTTCTGCATACAAAAATTAAAGCCATGGTCTCTTATCGAATTGTCTATTGTGTGATTACTAAATGTGTGACTCAGCATTACTTCCCTTATTGCTTGTGTATGCCCTAAACCCTTGTAATAATATACCATTTGATCCAATTAATTCAACCAAAAGCAATAGAAATAGCTTACAAAAGCCAGTATTTGAAACAGCCAGATATCGTACGTTTTTGGAATGTGAAAACAATAGCTGGAACTGTTACAGGTATTATTGTGCATATTATTAACTAAAGGCAGAGAGGAACACGATTTCAGTGGAAGAGGCTGCAGCAAACAGAAGGACTGTGGGCTGCATGGACTGGAAGCGAGGATTATCGCACCACGCCTTTGTTTGGCGAGGCTGAGTTCCTCTTATTAGGGTAGCAGATTTCTTCCCGCTTTAAAATCTCGGGCTCAGTGGCATCTGGCTTTCCTCTTCTGGGGCGGCGGAGCTAAGGAATCCGAGAACCTCAGGCGCTGACACGACCGCCACCCGCCGTTCCCCGCGCTCCAATCCACCGCTGCAGCTAAATTCATATTCACATCCATTTATGTTTACATTGGGCCTGATATGCAGAGCGGTAATAAAACGGCTCATAGTGAATTCTGGAGATAAAATTTCTTCAGATAAAGGCTGGTTTCTAAGGCTGCAAAATGGCATGATCGCATGGTAATAGCAATTAGAAAATTATGTTTGGTTGTTTTATAATTCAGTTTATGAATACAAATTAGTCTTTTTATCTAAGGTCTTAAAAATGACTAAGTCTAAATACAATGACAAATTAGACTTTCACGCTTCAATTAAAAGAACGATGTACATAATTATCTGTCCATTTATCGGCAGTTGCATGAATGCATGCATCTTCCTCGTAAACCTGGATGTAGACAGGAAGTTAGGTAATCCATGAAAAGGAATCGATATCACCACAGTCTGCCATATAATCTGAATATATTAAGACATACATTCAAAAGCCTGCTCTTTGGGGCTTTCATGTGTACTTTTAGCATGGAGTCTGATCTGAAAACAAAAGAATACTGAGAGGAAAATGAGACTTAAATTCAAATTTATGACTCAATGTTTACTGGTCACTTGCGATGTGTATCTGTTACAGGCCAAAGGTTCTGTCTGCTCCGTTTTCTTATTGCGCTGCTCTTACTGAGAATCCAGCACCAACAGGGTTCTGAGATGTTAAAACTAGCCTCAGTTTAATATTTCCCGAGCTGGCAGACTCATTTACTAAGCAATTAAACTAAATTAAGCAAGCAATTTCAAATAACCGCTGACGAAACGAAATCTCAAAGGTATGGCTTTATCACCACAATATATTACGTGTGCCTCACGTAAAAATAATCCTTTATTCTCTATCATTAACAGGTAAACTGCGATGCCAGGGACCCATATCCTGGACAAATCCTACTCTGAATCGAGAAAGCGATCAAGACTGACGCCCGACATGTGTAACTGCCTTTATTTGAATTTTTAGCACACGTCTGAGAAAATAATGACGTACGCGGCGTGTCTGAAATCAGCACAAGACGAGTGAAGAATAAGGAAACAGCTTCCCTATCCTTACGAAAACCGCCAAGGCCGTTGCACATTTGGATTTAAACATCTGAATGCGAGGATGAGAGCCCTCAATTGCACCCCGTCCAACATAAAGGAGGTGCGGTTGATCAACTGCTTCAATTTAATCAGTGCGAGCTGTAAGGCATCATCCTAATGGGGGAAAAGCTGTCATTGCGTAAAATTTCTCTCGGAGGTACATGCGCCCCTAACGACATTTACTCTGAATGATAATTTTAGCGACGGACCCTGTAAATCAGAGGAGCACAGTGTGGCATTGTTAGCGCTCAGTAAAAATGAAAGGAGGTCCCATCAAGTCGTTCTGGCATGTCAGCGCGCGACGCAACAGCTATTCAAATGATCTAAACTCGTGGGCAAAACAGATAAGGAATTAGCAGCTCCTGAAGTTCAACAAGTACAGTTTTGTGGTAACAACGCAGAGGCACTGGGTGCAAATCCAAGGGAGTTCAAGTAAATTGTAAGCCTTCCCTCTATTGTGAGTCACTTTGATTAAAGGCATCAAATAAATATTAAAGCAGTTAAGGGTCATTGCTGTGGCCTTAGAAAAAGCACTTAACTCAACTTGCTGCCCCATCTAGTCATGTATGCTATTTTGGATGAATAGTTATTGTTTCCATTTATGTTCCTTAATTATTTTATTCCTTACAGAATCACAGTGGGTGTGGAGTCAGGGAAGCACAGGGAACAAGGCAATGTACATTCAAAGAGAGTCACACATGTGACTCTGGATCGCAGGACAAAAACCCACAAACTCCAGGAGGGCACACAGACACACACACACGCACAGACACACACACAGGAAGCAGGCTTCCAACCTACAATCCTGAAGGCTGCAGTGCAACCTAACGAGGCACCGCTCAGATAATATTTAGTCAGCACTCATCAAGTTAGTGGATGAGCAGCGTTGGTGCACCACAGCCCTGGTAACTCCTGCGTTCACACGCAGACGGTGCGTGGCTCACGGCAAACCCATCCCCGACTGGGACTTTGTCGTCACGAGCGTCTCGTGCCTCCAACGGGATGACAGCACGCGTTTTACTGCCCAGGCGGTCAGGCGAGGCACGCACCGGCAGACTTGGAACAGGAAGCCTGCAAGTGGGCATAGATCACAGGCAGCCTGCTAGCATTTGTTAGTCACTAACATATTACTGGAAAGATACTGGTGGCTTTTTACTCTGCCAGTGTTATTTCTATTATGAGTCATGCTTGAGAAATGACAGGTCACGTTTTACAGTATTTCCTTGGGAATGCCAATTACAAGGACAGTAGCTTGTGTAGTGATTCAGACCACCTAGCTTGTGGGTTTGAATTCAGTGTGTGCGTGTGTGTGTGTGTGTGTGTGTGTGAGAGAGAGAGAGAGAGAGAGCGAGAGAGAGAGAGAAACAGTAGCACCCTCTACATGGTGAATTCTGCCCCAGGAACCTTTGGGGTCAACTCGAGCACTGTAACAGTAATTGAAAATTGACTTTAACATAAATTATCCAATTAGCACTTTACACAACTGCCAAAAACAACTCAATTGTCATAGCTGGTGAAAATCACAAAAAACATGCAAAAAAATTGACATTTTATACTCGTATATCAATGTAGTGGAAACATTATCTCTGACTGTGTAATATGCAGACCAAACGGTTTTTCTTTCTGCTGGGAAAATGGAAGAGAGAGCAGGAAGCTTGTTTGGTAAACATGAGGCTGCCAGATCATCACAAGACACCGTCCAACAGTGTTTCAGAATAATACCACGGATAAGGGACATCGCGGGTAGCCAGTCGATCGATATGAGCATGTGCGTGTTTGCGGAGCTCTAATAAGGCAGACAGAGGAATAAAAGTGCAAAAATGGGCAGACATTTTGAAAGAAGGACAGCTGGGTGGGAGGGGTGGGAGCAAGCAGGAGGAGAGGGGTGGGGGTCCAAGACTCGGAGCCAGAACCAAATCACATCAGTAACGGGCTTGGCTGGGAAGCGGCCCGCTCAGTCAGTCAGCCGTGCCGTGCAACCAAGATAATTAGTTTTGGAAGCAAATATCAGCTGATATAATTGAGCCCTTTCTCCTGATGAAGACCCTTTGTGATGTCACTGCTGGGGTGCTAATTGAGGAGGGAAAGTGGGGAGGATGAGATCAAGGCGGGGTGGGCCAATTCTTTATATAATTTTTTTTTTCCTCATTTACGACGTTTTTTTTGCTGAATGCCTGTAACTTCGCATCGATGTTGACCCAGAAAAATAGAAGTCTGCTTTCTGCTTTTAGAGATTTACTTTAGGTCACAGGACAGGACGAGAGGAGAAGCAAGGGAGGGAATGAAAGAGGGACAGCGATAAAAGGCGAGAAAAAAAAGTGAAGGGGGTAAAGAGTGGAGATGGGGTTGTTTGGAGGGTGGGGTAGGAACACGGCTTGTTGGGCGTTGGACTACAACACAGAGGGTCTGCCACAGGGGACTGTGGGGGGGTATGGGACGGACTGTGGAATCAGTCAAGGGATAATAGTAAAGCAAATTGGTTTTGACAAGTGAGTCGATGTGGAAGTAATACAGTCCTTTTAACAGAGAATAGGGGCAAATCCAAGAATGCCATGAGATAATCAAAGGGGCGGGGGGGGGAGGGGGAGCATGTGCTCCAACTGGCTTTGAGGTTCAGCTCCTCGGACAGGCTGGCAAAAGCTTCCAGAAGACTCCGGATTTCAGCTGGTTCCTCAGCACTCTGGCTCTGGCCGGGGGGTGATCTTGAATGCAATCGGACACAAACCGTACACAAGGTGTCCCGGCAGAGCTCATCCCAGCCAAAAACCTGGACGGTGTTCCTAGCGGTTCCAGCACTGCGGTCCAACTGACAGGCGAGCCAAATGCGTGTGACAGCCACCGAGGCCAGACGCACTCAGGAGGGGATCAGCTATCACCGGGCTGTCCGTCACGCCGCCGTGACAACCGCGTGTTCAGGATGCACAAAACGAGAATGTAGCAGGGGCCAATTTCGATCTCCATGAAACATACATCATACAGTTATTGTTATCTACTTCAGCAGCTGAAGTTGTCTGCATGACACCGACCTGCAGGCTATCTTGGATTTGACTTATTCTAAGGGTTCTAGGGTAAGGAACCTCAATCTGATCACAGGGACTCTGACACCCAGGTCCAGGGCATGAGGATCCAGCTTTGGGTGACACGGAGATGACACAGTACTTAACCAAACATTGTGTTCCATGATAATCAGTATCATGTGCATAAACAAGGGAGATTGAAACCACAATAATGTCAGTTTATCATCGCAAGGATTACTTCTGAAATATGGCCATCAGAGCCTGCATGGGAATTACTGAAAAATACCCTTTTTCTTGGCCCTATCTGTCAAATAACCATGTAGCCCCTTTAATTGTGAATAACAATGTGAATGCATCACTCAGAAAATTTTAATTATAAACTAAATTGTTCCTTAAGTCTATTTTATACAAAGTTCCAAAAGAAAAAAACCCACCTTGTCCACTGCAGTGGCCGCATGTGTTTGAATGTCACATTTTTCATTTGAAGTGTAACATTTAGCCCAATGAGAGACTTGGTTGGGCACTTTGAATCATTAAGTGGCCTTTACACTGCAATTTCCAAAAATTGTTTTAACCTAAACAAAAAAAAGACTGCAAGTGCCTTATTCACTGTTCTATCTTGCCGACTCACAGATGTCAGCTACTGAATTGAATCCATCCATCTTCCACACCTGCTTATCCAGTACAGTGGACCTGGAGTCTATGCCTGGAAACACAAGGTAAAAGACCCTAGACAGGATGCCAGTCCATCACAAGGTATACACACTCATGTACACTCATACACACACACACACACACACATACATATTTGTATTCATATCTTTGCAGGGATTCTCCATTCATTTCTATGGGAAACATCCTAATCCCTACTATGATAAATTTAACCTTACCCATAAGTAACCAAAGAAAATGCAAGAATTTCTAGTTTTTGAGTACATTCAAAATTTAGGTGCATATTGTGGGGAACTAAAACTTGTGGGGCTCCAAAAGCTAAAAAATAAGAGGTTTCAGGAAACGGAACTGGAGTTGGGATTGGAAAAAAATATCAGGAACAGAATTGAAATTGAATTTGATTTTCAGGGAGATTTAAATTCCAACTCATTTGGAATTCATTTCCTGATTTGGATTGTAATGGCCCCAACCCTGGTGGGGATAGCACATACAAACCCAGGCATACACACACACACAAAGGATAAATAAAACCCAGTTCACCTGACTGACTGTTTTTGGACTGCAGGAAGAAATTGGGACAAATCCAAAAGCTAGTCACACAAAGAGAGAGCAGGGGGTGTGATCTGATCTCCTCAGCAAGGAGGACTGAGACCGCAGTGTCTTAGTAAAATCCCCACTAAGTCGGGGGCAGGCCCAGCTCGACGCGCATGGGTTTGCAAACTCACGTGGGAGTATGGAGTCGCTCCCAAACCCTGCCGACGGTGAGCTGTTAATAAGGGCTCAGAGGGAGGCCGGAGCCCCACAGCACGCTGTTCCTCGCTGCCCGGAAGCGAGGCTCTGCCATGTCGCTACGCCTTTGTCATCCTTCGCGCGGCAAAGTGTGTCACCTAATAATGGCAAATGGGTGCGTGGTGAATTAATGATCAGGAACATCAAGGCGCTGCACGAGGCTCCCTCCACGCCCTGATGAGGGATGCCTCCATTCTGTTTGGCTCGACAGGGAGAGAGGAGGAGGAGGAGGAGAGAGATGATCGCTGTCATGCCGAGGCAGGGAAAGGAAGCTGCTCCCTCCTGCCAGACGATGACACTCGACGTGGGCTCATTCACGGGATAAAACACTGAGTCATATTAACCGGCAGCTAAGTGTGGGCATCGGCACAGCAGGATTACGTAACACACAGGCAATATCTGCACCCCACCCCCCTCCAAAAAGCCCTCAAATACTTATTACAAGTTTCTGACACTGGATTTTCTTAATCGCAGTAATCCTCACTGCATATTTACTGAAAATCCTCTTGAACTCCAGAGACGTTTCCAGAAAGGGAAAAAAAAAAAAAAACACATAGCTTTGCAGTAATTTTTGTCCCTGATGTCGGAGAACAAGACCAGCTTCATCCATCTGCCTGACACAGATCTCAGGCCTGTATCCAGTGCAACTTTGATGTGTTTATTTGTGAATCGTAAAGCATTTGTTTCACCTTGAGAGCATCGCGCTAATGAGAATACTGAAAAGACATCGGCTAATCTTAACGTTATCCCCCTACAAAGAGAGTGAAATCCACACCAGTGGCTTTCCACATTTCCCATCTGCTTCATGGCAGCCTCTTTGGTTGAACAGTTAATTTAGGGTTAGCGCACACCACGGTCAACGGTGTAGCTACACAAAAAAAAAAAAGACAAAGGCAGAACCGTTGCTTCCTCGCCTATAATCCCAGCTTCTCTGACTCAGACAGATCACAGGCTGTGACAGAATTCTGTAATGACCTAAGCTGGTCTCGGTGGGGGGCCGGCTTGTCCTGTGACTCTCTTTCTTTTTGCCAGCATGGAGAACGTTACACTGGCGGGAAGACTGCCCCACCCGCCTTTAGAGTTTGTGGTGTGCAGTTTCCTGCTTTGTTCACCAGGGGCTATGGAGACCTGTGCACACAGGCATGCGGCAGTGTCAGGCCACACCGAGGTGACTCCCAAGCAGAAGAGCCCCCTTTGCTTTCTGTTTGCCCCTTGGACGTGTCTCAGCTGCTGGATTCCTCTTCCGCATGTTCTCTGTAAAAGAGGTAAAGCTCAATCTGCTTCCACTGGACTACAAGGTCACTTTACCCACGTTGCACACGGACCAAAGCTCCCACCTCGGTCTAACCTTCCACGGGTTCATTTTAAAATGAGACCACAGCCAAAGACTCAAAAGGCCATTCTGATTGATTTTCTATCAACCAGGGGTGCACAAAACTGGTACGCAAATACGCATTCTCCATAGGTCGCATTTTAACCTTTATGTGGCTCATTTGTACGGTATAAAGGCTAAAATGCACAGTGATTTCTTATCATAACAGCGCAAGTGCACATAAAATAAATACACATTTGCCCATCCACAGCAAGAAATCGCTGTGCACATTGCTTCATAGGGCGAATGCGCACTTGCGTACCAGGTATGTGCATTCCTGTGTATAACATTAATCCTGCCCCCTGTCATTTTAATTAAACTGTTTTCAAATTTAATTTTTTGTTGCCCTTCGCACATAAGTTCTCGTAAGATCCCAGGCTGACCCAAGCCTCCTGCAGAGGAGTCACAGGGGGGCGGTGAGGCCGGTTAATGTGCCTGCTCCGATTTAGCGTTTTCACACGCGGCTGGTCCTTAGCCACCCAGGGCCCGCTCCTTGATTGGCCGGTGCGGAGGCGGTTAAGGTATATCCCCGACACTCATGCCCTTTAACACGGCACTTTGCCTCAGGCGCCACGCTAAAATCACGACCGCTGGAAAGGTTAAGGGCCACGTCAGGCGTGATGCATTAGGGGCCGAGCGGCGGAGTCGGCCTCAGGTGTGGGGAATGTATTAGGGACCAGGGCTGTGAAGTGTGCAGAGAGCACCATGCCCACTCCCACCTAAGCCGGGAGCTGCTCGTAAATGTGCGTCATGTGACTTTTTCGATTCCACTCCATCATTCCACTCCGGCTCTTTGGATTTCCGAACAGCAGGTAGGAACAGTAGGCAGTGCTCGGGGAGACCCGTCCGCCAGAAACATCTCCCCACTTACCTGGCCCATCTGGCACGGCCTCCTCTGCGCCGGCCTGCTCCCATTGGGCATGACAAGATGAGCTTGGGATGTCCTGGGGCGCCTGGTCCAGCCGATGACTGCAGGTCACGTCCTGAAACATTTAGCATTTAGCAAGTCAGTGGGCGTCTGCATCTCCACGACCGCACAGCTCACCATAAAATCATGGTACGATGGGATACCAGTCCAGCTAGACGTCACTCCTGCTCCATCACATGGTTTTGGAAAGCTGTGCTACCCCCTCCCAGAAAAGCTCAATATCCTCATCACTCAACTTATTAACTTCCTCAAAGTATAAGCGTGTGCTAATTATAATAACCAATCTCCATCATCAAAGACAAGTCCCCATAGAATGCACTATCAACCCCCCCATGCCTCCCCCCCTCCAATGAGAGTCCCCTCAGCCCCTTCCTACGTGCAGATAACAGAGATCCCCAACACACAGCAGTTCGGCCCGCCCTGCATTCCCGGCCCCCCGAAGGGAGGTAAATAGAGAGAGGACTTAATTAAACTGGGGTCTAACGAGACTGGGGGGGTGTGGGGGGGGGGTGCAGAGGTAGGAGACTGAAGGTGGAAAGCGGGGGACAGCCGGAAGGTGCAAGGGATGTATAGCAGCTCTAAAGTGCTGTCCTGTTTATTCAATAAATGCTTAATCTGTGCCAGAAACCTTGAAGCTAATAGATAAACCATTAATTGAAATTAAATTTAAATAAATCATTAGGGGGTTTATAATTAAAACGGTTATTGATTTAATAAAACTGTTTCATTTGCAAAACAGTAAATGTGTTCTTAAAAAGTGGCACTTTTGAAATTAGTGTGGCAGAAATTAATTTTCCAATTTGCACTCCGAAATAGGCACATTATTGCATTCTCTGTGACTGTACGTGACATTATGTGCATATCATAAAATTAACTACAGCAGGGAAATAAACAACGTCCTTGAGAAAAACTGAGAATGAGTTTATCTTTTAAGAAATCTTGAGTATTTTCAGTATGAATGTATCGGCGGAACGTATCGGTGACAAACAGCCAATGGGAGATGGCCTTGAATCGCAGCCAATGGGAAGGCTGGCCCCTAGCCACGGCCAATGGGGAGACGTGGGCGAATTCAGTCCTCCAGAAGAGTTGTCAAGTTTTATGTGTTAAGCTATATACAGCATTGTATTCAATCATTACCACTGCGACATAGATGTCAAACCTTATTACCTTTAATTAATGCATGATTCCCTCATTTTTCAGCTATAATAAAACAGCACATCACTGTTAATTATCCATTGCCATTGTAAAAAGCAGTTCAGTTACAACAACTAGCAACTTTGCCAGAGAGCGACAACAGGCCCTGTGGACGTTCGCCTGCCAGCGGCGGATGGGCATGACCGGTCCACTGGAGCTTAACCTGCGCGGCGTGATGGGCATGACAAAGGCAGCCCACCCAAAGGCACCCAGCTACCATATGATAGGTGGATGTGTGACTGACATGGGCGCGGGGGGGAGGGTCAACAGACCCCGCAGGATTCCTAGACCTCCCTAATGAAAAGCCTTCAAGGAGAGAACAGCGGTTTGCTGCTCGTCACACCCTCACTGAGTGCCAGCAATAATAACATGAACAGCAGCATTAGTATTTGATTATAATATTATGGCCCAATATAATATTATGGTATTACATGGCTGGAGCTTTCATTTAAATTCGCTCTATAGAATCTCTGGCGCGTGGCGGCAATGTGACGTGTGTGGGGCAGGGTGAGCCTTAGCTATGCCCTGAGCTGGAGCAACATCACCTACTTATCGGCTGATATCTATACATACAGTTGAACTTGTAAGGTCGGCACACCCAGGAGGAGCTGACCTTTGACCCCATGGGTTAATCCACCCACCAGTCCGTTGTGAAAGGATCCTGCTCCCCTCCTCTGATAAATTCCAGCTTTTTCTGCTGGCACGGAGTACTGTGTGCGTTTTATATCTATATTTAAAGTACTCTGTTGGGAAGGATGTTTTAAAGTAAGGGATTGAGATTACAAATACTGCTACGGTGCAGATTATTAACATCATATTTAGTTCTAAAAGCAGCCCAGAAGCCATGAAGAGCAACGGTGATTAGAGCACCGCCAAAGAACAGCGTGCTCGCAATATATTACACTCTGAATGCGACATTAACGCAGGGGCCCAAAGCACATTAACACCTTTGCATGTGACATCATCGCAATATCACAGGGTCTGTGACACCGCATGTGATATCATGGCAATAGCAAAGGGTCTATGACATACGATGTGACATCGTCACTGCATCACAGGGTCTGGAACCTGCACAGAGAAAGAGAACACGTGCTGAAACGAGACACCATTAGCTCGACATGACACACGTGCCGACTTTGCGCAGACAGACATAAAGGCTTATATGTTGCTTGCTCGGCTCAAAGGATACTGGAGGTCACAAGAAATGCTTTGAAGGATATCTCCTTAGGGAGGAGCCAAAAATGAAATAATGTACAGCATGCCTGGGGTGGGTGGGTGTGTGTGTGTGTGTGTGTGTGTGTGTGTGTGTGTGTGTGTGTGTGTGTGTGAGTGTGTAATTATCACATGGTGAGGATCAGATTTCTCTGGGGAAAACCTCAATTTTATAAAAATCTATGAATGCAATCAAAAAACTAAAAATGCCAAAAAATATTAAACTGTGGTATCTCAACTCATTAGTATTCAAAATCATTAGAACTCAAATTTCTACCAGTTGAGAAAAAAAAAACCCAGAAAAAATTTGATCTCGATCTGATTCTCAGAATTCAAACCATGAACGCAGACCAAAGATAACTTGTACGCGCAGGGAAATGAGTCACGCGGCACATCTCTCAGCGGAAACAAAGGGTAAAGCTTCAGTCTCAGCCTCATATTCGCTGTGATAGCATCATTTGTTGGTGATGCTGCTTTTTTATTAAAGATATCAGGTAATACACTGTACGTTATATCATTTTGGTAGCCATTGCTCACCAGAAAGTTACACAATAGTTGTACAAATGTTATAACCTAAAAGTTTGCAATTTATGAACAAATTGATGAATACGTGTGTGTTTGAGAGCTAAGGAGGGAGACCTGGATCGTAGTCAGAACACAGTGGGAGTCATAAGGCAGACGCTGTGTGTGCACACACACGAGGTGGTGTGGCCTGGGGCCACACTGGCCACCCAAGATGGTCTTGGTGCTACCGGCAGCCGGTCTCAAAATGTTTGGATGCTTGGCTAGAACGTCCATTCCTGATGCCTGCCCACTTCACCATTTCTACTTTTACCCCATCCTCCTCCTCCTCCTCTATTACCCCATATCTCCTCCTCTCTCCCTCTTTTACCCATCTCTCCTCTTCCTCCTCCTCCTCTATTACCCCATATCTCCTCCTCCTCCTCCTCCCTTCTTTTCCCTCTCTCCTCCTCCTCCTCTTTTACCCCATCTGTCCTCCTCCTCATTCTTATTGTGCCACATCTCTGCTCCTTGCTTTTCTTCTACTTTTATCCACTCGCTTTTACCAATCCCTGCTCCTCTTCCTCACTCTGTCTTTTACCCCTGTTTCTCCTCCTCCTCCTCATTCTTTTAACCCCATCTCTCATCATCCTCCTCCTCACTCATTTCCGTCAAGTCCACCTCAGCATGCCCAAGCCCGTTCCTCTGTCGCTCCTTCTCAGGGAGCCGGTCATGACCACAGACGGAGTGGGGGGGCGGGGTGGGGGGGGGGGGTATCCGGTGTGGAACCCCCCCCCCTTGTTGATTAAAACCTCAGCTATCGGGAGAGCGTCGGGGA
>JABFEA020000067.1:13793208-13808156 GCA_019775915.2 Cyphomyrus plagiostoma | reverse complement strand
CTCTCTGACTGATGTGGCACCCCCTTCATGTCCCCCCATCTCTCCATCCCTATGAAAAAACATGCTTCCCTTCATCTTCCCCTTACTATCTCCTCTGCCCACCATGGGCAGCAGGGCCTCATCCTGCACGATGCAGCTTTGGGATGGACCTGGCCGGGGAGGGGCGACTGTCATGTGGCTGTAGGCACCAGAGCACTGGACACAGCCGCGTGTCTGAGAGCCAGAAACATGGAACCCCCCCCTTCGGCCCCCCCACAGGCAGCAGACCCTCATATAACAACCAGAACCTGCTTCCCTGCATGTACAGTGACTCCAAAAAGTATTTCGGCATTAACCCATGCTGAAAAACGTCAAACAGAATTGACTTTATGTAAAAGACAGATACCTCAAGTCAAGTCAAGTCAGTTTTATTTGTCAATTTCTTCACATGTACTAGACATACAAACATACCTTAAGCACACTTTGCAAGCAAAGCATTTAAAAATAAGATTCCGGTTAGGTTGTAAATATTAAAACAATAGAAAGCATTTGGACAGAAATCTAGTGGAACACGATCACGGAAAATGTGACGATGAACTACACATACAGAAACAACATGTGTGTGTCCGTAAAGATTATTGACCAATACACCTGATAGAAAGATATTGTATAATTGGTTGAGAAGTTACGTAGACTCTGAGAAAAGGTCTAGCATAATTAATCTGCACCAGAGCCAGTCCTAGGCAATGAGGCACCCTAGGCAAGCATCACCACCTGTGCCTCCCCTGGTCCAAGACAAAGTGAAACTGACTGGCAGATCAGCGTCCCATGAGAACCTGCCTATGTCACCAATATGACTGACCGGCCCTGGTTTGTACAACTGATCAGCAGGAAGCTGAATCTCTCATCTATCCCTCTTGACTATATTGTTAAAAAAATAAAGATGACAGACTTGTGCATGTGGACAGAAAGCACTCTGAAAGAGAGAGGAAGGACACAGAAAATCAGACAGATATAATCAAGAAAAACCGGCGAGAAACAGCAGCAATAGACTACAGTGTCCAAATATTTTGTGAGACCACTGTACCTTCAAGTGGTTTCAGATGCTGTCAAAAAATCCTTGTTTTTTGGAGTGTCAACCTTTTCCCAGTTGCACCTAAGAAGTGCACTACATTGGTCCCAAAAAGTGGTCCCATTTCAACACTGAAGTCTACTGCTGCTGCTTCTTGCCTGCGTTTTCTTCCAAATTCTTTTTAGGGGCCACTGTGTATGAAAGTCAAGAGTAGCCTATGGAGTAAATGGATTAAAAGAAATTAGTTATTAGTTAGAAATCAGATACAGATAATTAATGTGTCTGGGACTGAATTCATTTATGCATGCATCAATCTATACTAATGTAATGTGTCCAGTCCACTAGTGGAAAAATCTTAGTTAAAATAATTGTAAATCTTGGGTAAAAGGGATTCATAATAAGCAAACACAAATGAACAATGACACAAAATAAGATATATTAAAAAGTCATTGACATATAGGGCTTAATTTTGTTCTGAAGATGCTAAGGCTGGATAATTCCTTGCATTATTAAAACTGAAATGACCTTTCCACCTTATTTGGGTTTCAGTAAATGTCTTCCACTCATGTAAACGGGCAAAGTGAAAAATTTTCAGAACAATAAACAATGGACATCTGCTTTCTCCCTACAGTTGCTATGGTTATGGAGACAACAGTCATAATTCACAGCAGATTGTCCTAAAGACCCATGCATCTCCCTCCTTATTGTAGGCGTTAACATTCACAATAATGCCTCTTTATTGGTTTACTAATCCCTCACAGCCTCGTCTCTCGCTTCCCGAGTAAACTAATCAGGTCCACTTATTTCTCTCAAATTAATTACATTTATTAATTTTATCCTGTTGAAAAAAAAGTCAACGGCAAATTGTTAAAGGTAATCAAAGTAATCCCTCTGAGTAATACCCATGGATAATTTAAACACAAAATAACAGTTATAAAATGATATACTTGGATGAATAAAAAGAGTGTATTACTGGCATCGCATCAAGGGTGTACCTCACACTTGTGAGCTACGCTGCCTGGGAGAGGCTTCAGACACCCCCAGAGCCCTCACCAGAATAACTGGTTGGAAAATGGATGAATGAATGGATGGATCAACTGAAAAGTTAACAGATCTACTGAACATTCACAGTATAACAATGACTATTAATGACTATATAACTGTCAGACTACAAGAAAATCTCACCTGCCCGCTGCCCCCACACACCCCGAAGACAGTGATGTCACATTAGAGGGCCATTGGTCGCACCAGTCCTTTTACAGTACAAGTAATTGTGCGTCTCCTCACCACGAAAAAAGGGGTATCCATGTTGGACCGCTAATGCTCTTATGCGAATGGATTTTGATAATTGATCTCAGTTGCTTGCTGCTGTGGGTTTTGGATCTGCCCCCAGTCAGTATTTTGTTACAGTTAAAAATCATTACCACATATAGCTATTACCCCCACCCCTACCACTACCACCGGTCACAGCGAGGAGTTATGAAGGCTTGCAATGGGAGACAACGCGCAGGCGCTTAGGGTACCTGAGATACCCATTGTTCAGCAGGGGGTGCAGTTGTGTGGACACAGGAAGGTGCTTAATGCCCCAAAGTGAAGCGGAAACAATGCCATTGATCTCCCGAAAGCTGCCTAGGACTGTCAGATGTGCCGTTTCAGAGTACAGAAGACCTCTCTCTTGAGTGATGAACCCCACCACATACAAACTCTTCAGAGATCAGTTATTTTATTTATTTAGCAGATGTTTATAGCATACTTTTTCTTATTTGAGAAGGCAGGGTCAGACAGTCCCTACAGCAAATTCGGATTAACGGCATAATGGTCAAATCCTTCTCTTGACCCTGAGATTTAAACCGATGACATACAATGAGCCACACACAGTTCCCCCCAAAAACTGACACAGGCTTCAGCCTGGATCTTATAACACCACAGCAAATTCTCCAATGCAAGAACCAAATGGGCTATCTGGATTTTTGGCATAACTTTTACGCAAACCTTACACCCTTTTTTTATCAACCACTTATTCCATGCATCTTAAACTTAAAGGTGTCTGATTAAGGGTTAAAAAAGTAGAGGCCCATGATTACACAAAGAAAAACAAATTAATTCCTCTGGAATTTAATAGTAAAACTACATTTTCTTACTCAAAGCATTACATTTCAGAGTCACTGGACTGAAAGTCAATCGCAGAGCAAATGGACAGAATATTCATTAATGGATCTAACAGTTGAGTGCACCCCTTTTTTTCCCAAAGATCCATTTCCTTACCCACTGCAGGGTCACAATGATACTGAAGTTGCCCCCTCAAATTGCAGGCACACATACATCTTTGGACTACGGAAGGAAATGGCAGGACACGGAGAAAAGCCATACAAACACATGGAGGGCGAGCAAACTCCACACGCATGCAGTCAAGACGATGACAAGATCCACAACTCAGACTGCAGATTGAGGAGAGTGCCTCACTTTTTGCAGACGTCGACATCTGCGAAGAATACTTGAGTATTGACTGTGGTCTCAAGTTTGTAAAAACAATAATCCCAGAGAGCTATAAAACAGCATCCCACAGCTTCACCAGACCACTCACCAAAGGAACACTTTGGCTGCCATCGCCAGTACAGTACCACTGCAGCGTGAACACAGCTGTTATGAACAGACTCACACACAACATTTTTTACCAGCCATATATAACACAGCATATTTACCTTCCTGCCAATAGTTTGAGCACAGACTTGATACCATCATCCATTTCATAGCGATTCCCGTTTGACCGCTAGCAATGGAGTCCCTGAAGTGTATACGTTCCCCGCAATGTTATTTACTCGGGGCCTTGGGCTATTATTAGGCTAAGGAGGTGGATCACCTTCTAACGCTGCCATAATGAGAATTTAATTGAAACGAAGGCATAAAACCCAGAGGAGCTCCTACAGCCATCGAGTCTTGTCAGAATCGTTTTCAAGACAGAATGTCACAACCGGGAAGAAGAATCTCCTTCGTTATCATTTCTTTGATTGCGAATTTTGTTTCGCTACCCAAACAAATCATTCTGTCACTTCAGCAACTCAAACAGGAAAGAGAAATAATTAAAAGCGATTTAAATTAAGTGTTAGTGGAACAATTCTGATCTATCTCGGTGCCGCTAATTAACGTTGTTTTTCATTTAAACTTACAGTCGGAGCGTGTTCATAGGAGACAAATTAAGAGTTTAAACTTATATTACAATACCACAGTCATACAAGGCAAAGCAACACAAGCAGAAACAAAATTTTGCAAATGACAAATGGATGTCGCGACTAAAATATAATTACAATCACGCGACCCTGCATCGTTTTATATGTCAGCATTAACTTCCGGCTTGGGAATTGCAGCTGTTATTAAAACCTGCTTCTGAAATAACGGTCGGTTCTGCCGGTCAAAACCAGACAGAAGCAAATGCGTTAAATATATAGGCTTAAAATAAAACAAAATAAAAGAGACGTGACATACGTGATACTATCTATCCGTAACGAATGGCATTCACAAATAGCAAAAATTCTGCTTAATGAATTGTGCTGCTGTTTTCAACACAGTCTCAAGTCTTGGCATGTCACCCCCAACTAAAGGTAAAAAAATCCCATAATTAGAGGTCGCGGTACGAAAGTGGGGTGGGGGGGTCTCCAAGAAAGACTCTGTATCGTGGGCAAAAAGTGACGCCGGTTACCACGACCTCATAAGGCGAGGGCTCCTCTGAACCTGATCTCCGAAGATAATGGTCTGACTTTTAATTCTTTGTGAAATGTGCCGGAGCTGAGCGCACCCAGGGGCCCGCGGAGGGTAGCGGCACCGGCGGACGCGGCCTGACGTGTGACGGAAAAGGAAAAACGCGTCGCCAGCAATTACCGGTGAGGCTTATAATGAGCCGAGAGCTGTCAGGGTGCAGACAGCGAGGATGATCCGGTCCTCCGTTATGGACCGGGGAAGCAGATCGGTACGGACCGTGTGTGTGTGTGTTTGTGTGTATTAGGCCTACATTTGTTGATTAAAAACCTGTTATATTGACATTAATTGTCGGGACTATGTTTTCAGCTCCCACAAGAGGAAACATAATATCTATGACTGCAATAAAAAAAACTAAAAACGTCAAAACACTTGTATTTTGTTTGGTTGGTTACCTATAGTTAATTTTAGGTCTGGGAAGGGGTTAAGCTTGTCATTGTTGGGATTAGGGCCCATGGAAAGAATTGGACGGTCTCCACGAAGATAAATACAAATGTGTGTGGGTGCGTCCCTGCCTGCATGCACGCATCCATATGAGACTTCTAACATGTATTTATTTCTAACATATTTTTATTGATTGACCTATATTTATAACATTTCTAATTATCATTACTTATATGCGTTATAGATTTACTAATAATATTAATATCAAGTCCATGAAAATAGATTAAGCACTAATTGATTAAAAAGTCTGTTTTTTTTTTTAGAGGAAGAAACTTAGTCATTAAAACCTGCAAAACTATTTGACACACTTTCAAAGATATGACGGATTTGAGAAAAATAATTTACCACTAGAGAACAAGCTGTTATGCTTTTAAATAGGAGGCATGCAATTAGGAAATTTATTTATTTAATTAACCCCACAGCAGCAGAAATAGCACTGTGTGTGGGAAATGTGAAATATGAGAACACCAGCAGCTTTTGGGTTTTAGGTACACTGAGACAAATTTTACAGCAAAGTATACTCTATTAATATATATAATATATAATATATAATGCTTTTACATATAATAAAACGTCCACTCAAAATTGTAGGTTAGTTTTCTTTTCATTACAGAAGCATTGTATGCATAAATGTTGAACTTGAACTATATTGGGCTATCTGAAAAGTAATCTCTAGTATAGTCTGTGTCAGGAATCGAAGAAAATTATACGCCGTTTTTTTATACTTGAAGCTGTACAGTGCATACAGCTACTTGGGGGCCTGGGGTTCACATTGCGAGCCACGCACCCACTTTTCACCCACCTTAAGTTAAATAAGACGTTAATTCAGATGTTAATTACGGATTTGTGTCCTGCAGTCCAGGAAGCGCCGGCACTCCCCGGAGATCCTGGTCACACGTGAACTTGTCGGTGTGCTAAAAGAGAAAACGCTCACGTTTTCGCAAAGAGACAATCAAACAATCGTGAGGGAACAAATGGAAGAGTGTAACTCGGGTGGTCGCGTGTTTTTCCGTTTTGCAGAGGGGGAAGCCCTGGAAGGCGGGAGACCTGGAAATGGAAGAGGGGGATCTTGGGGGGATTTAGGCTGAGCAGGTGCACTGCTGGAGAAGAGTTCGCCCCCACATACCATAAATCAGATTCTGCTCAGTCAGGTGAGCAGGAAGGTACTGTGACTCGGGGGTGCGTGAGGGGACCACCAAGCCCTTCGACCCCAGGTTGTGTCACATATGGGGTTTACCCTGGTGGGGTGGGGGGGGGAAGTAGTCATTTCCCTTTTGATGACTGCTCCTCCATCCCATCAAATATCTTAATTTTTTCACAATCAGACTCCCCCAGATGGACAGAATAATTGCTTTGTTCATATTAAACAAACCCCCCACACCCCCCATTCTCTGTGTGCGCCTCAGAGATAAAGGATAAAGGATTGTTCCGGTAATCTTTTTACAGCCATTTTTCTGTGGCCCAGTCAATTCAGCGACCCGTCAGCGATTTCGGATTACCTTAATGTGAAAATCCCCCCCATCTGCTTTAATTACTCCTTTACGGTGGGATGCCTTAAATTACAGCCATGATGAACTGGGTCCAGCGGGAAGAGGTCCCCCCCTGGCCACCTGGTGATGAATAGATCCCCACGCACACACATGTGTGGGCGTGCGTCCACGCCGCGTAAGTGCACCCGAGCCCATGTCCGTGCACGCCACAGCTCAACCTCCCATGGCGATTCAGACTGTGGGATTTGCTGAGCTCAGCTCGCCAAAGCCTGAATACTCTGCCTTAACTCCAACCAGGCTGGATCGGGGACTGGGGGGGGAGCTGGAACAGAACTGCAGAGAAACACAACAAATTCAGATGCTTCACTCCTTTCCATTCGCTTGGGAATTGGGCCTATTTCCACCTATTTGGCAATAGCTGAATTTGAAGCTGTATAACTTCAGACTTAAAAGTCAGAGAGACACGCCTGATACCCAAAATCAAAGGTGAGAACTGTTAAATTAACCGTATTAACTTTAATGTTTGAAATTCCTAACTTTTCCACAATATATATAGAACAATAGACAATGGCAGTGAGCCTGGAGCCAATCCCATGGCCGAGGGTGGGGGCCCTTTAGACATGACATCCTCACCTATAAGGATGATGTTTGATGCCCCAGGAGAATGAGAAACATGATCACGGAGGAAATGGCAGGTGACAGCAAAGGAAAACAGAAAACACCCCATTGAACCCCAATTGTTGTGCTCTGTCTTCCAGCATTTATCTCTAACATCTTATCATTCTCCCCCAGTCCTGCGCACTTTCATATAATGGCACTGGACTCCAAAACCCAGTGTCCTTGCCCATTCTCCGCAGACTCAAATGGATCAGTCTGGCCTGTCCCTTGTTTGATTGTAGGGTTCCGAGGAGACCGAGTCCTCATCGGTATTGGCAAGAAGCATCAAACGCTGTAACAAATTGCGCGTGTCACGAGAGCGATGAATTTCAATCGCCTTTCCTGTCCCACTTTTCAGGATTGGCCGAAAGTCAAACTACCTGTGTGGCCGCCCAGAACATTCCAGAAATGTGGAGATGACGTCATTCATAAAGGCTTTATTCATCAATCATTAAATAAATAAATGGCGCAAATCATTTTTACATTTTTATGTATTTCTCCACGACGGCCTTGTTGAAGAAAAAGGGTTTTGGCCGTGAGTCTTCTACGGGTGGGTGTGTGCGTGCAAGAGAATGATAGGGAGTGAGAGAGACAATGATTTTTTTTCCACCCTCACCTGCAGTCCCAAGACGTTAACACAGACAGGTTAGACATGCTGGTAATTATCGCGGCCATTATCAGAGCCAGCGTTTCTATGGTCACAGAGTGAGGAAGTGACAGAATGTAAAACACACATGTCCAGACGTACACAACCGTTTCAAGGTACCTCACAGACACTGCTCTATAGATTTGGTTATATTTATTCAGATGATAAGACACACTCACAGGCACACATACATAAACGATTCGACATTTCAATCATTGCTTACTTATATACACTCTACATTTAATACTCAGGGTTATTTTTGTAAGTTTCTTCATTTTATTATAATGTGACCAATTACACAAAAATAAATTCCTTGCGCTCAGGCTGTACATATTGAATTAAGTTGATTCTGATACTGATTCATACCTGGTACCCATCCCTGCCTTGGTAGAAGTGGCTCAGTGCTTGTTTGTTTAAGCATCGTGACCCAATCAGGGCACGCGGACATGTCCGCGCACACACTCACCTCGCCAGACCCTGCACACATCCTGTCAACCTTATTAGCTTTGATTAGCTCAAATGACTGCAGGACAAACGATCGGATATTGAAGGCCCTTGACATTAATGTGGACTAAATTAAAGAGCTGGCTTGCGGCTGTTCTCAATCACCGTGATGGGGAGCGATATCGTCCTTTCTTTCTCTCTCTCCTCCCACTCCACCTTTCCCCCGGTCACTTCCTCACATCCCGAGACAGACGGCCCCTCCAAGCGACAAACACACCATTTCAGTGTCATTCCTCCATCACCTCCTCCCTTTGCTCTTCACTTTTCCCTTTCCTTCACCACCTTCATCTAACTTCTCCCAAAATCACTCCTTCTCTTCTTTTTCTCCATCCCCAACCGTGCTGCTGCCTTCTGGCGTTTGGCCTCTCCTGATATTTTTACATGTGCTGCCTCTCATTCTTCTACCGACATGGTGTGGACATCCAGGCTGGACTGGTTTTTGTGTTTCTAGATGGAAGAATTCAGTGTTGTCTTTTGCTACCTGATTTGTACTGCATGTCCTTAGCATAGAAGCCAGAACCAACCGTTTAGCTCAGCAGGAAGCAGCCGACTATTTTATTCTATTTCAGAAATCCACCCTGAACGATTAAGGAGATTAACTATATTCTCTAAGGTACAGTAACACCCTTTGGGGGAACTGGAACAGGGAACAAAGTCAATATCCTCGACGAACTGTCTTAAAAATGGTTGAGACGAGGAGAGGGAAATGGTCGTGCTGATTGATGTTAGAAAAAGGAGTGAAACGTGCATGACTGCATGTGTGTGTGTGTTTGTGCGTGTGCGCTCAGGTTGGGGGCGGGATGATGAATGGCGACTGATCGGTCCATATTCAAAGCTCTGTGTCATATTAAGCAGGGGGCCGTACCAGGGTAATAAAGAAGACCCGGCGATGAAGACAGGTTATACATTTTCATTTCGCTCAAAAACAGAAAGGTACCTCTCTCACCTCTGGTATATGTAAAAGTACATATGTGAATGCAGGGTTGTAGTACATCTGAATGTGTGTCACTTGGTGACACTTCGCCATGAGTGTCAACACTGAGCCTTGAAAACAAATCAAAAAACTCATTCCTTGAGTGGACTGTGAAAAGTTCATGACTGCATCTGTATTCCCTACCTTGGGACGGTATTTACAAGTGATGCAACCATATAAATTGTAGACTTCTAGAGTCATCCTCCAAGTTAAAAAAAATAGCCTGCAGTGTCCAGGATCCAGGAGCCGAAGCCTTGAGGAAATCTGCAGCTTGTGTTTTAAAGACAAGGAGGGGGATCGTTTTGCCTGTTAAGCGTGAGACTGCTAACACTGCTTGATCAGGATCAGCCTCCACTGCCTGTGAAAGAGCATCTTTAGCATAAAAAAAATATCAACCTCTGTTTTCAGCTGCAGTCTGACTCATTCTGTCAATTGTGGTGCTTTGATGGTTTTGGGGATGCATTTGAGGGCCTGAACCCCCCATCTGGGACACCTCCCCACCATCTTCTGCTATTGGAGTGGAGTGCTCATCTCATAAGGCTCCTGGTGCCCTTGCCCAAGTGATACCAGTCCTTCATGTCGATTCTCTCTCATCCCCATGCAGGAAGACTCAAGACCCAGGGGGACATGTTGTCAATGACATCCTGTTTGAGATTATCAGAGGATTGATTCCCTATCACCCCCCACACTGCTGGGAGATACCACAGAAAAGGCTATTAGGATCCCGCTGATTGGATTAATAGGTTAATCAATCCATCGGAGAATGAAATCAGGTGCCTCCACTCAACACTGGGGGATGACGATTTAATTTAAGGGGTGTTTATGTGTAACTTTTACCTATAGTCATATATACTATAAGTAGCAGTGTTATATGGTAGCAACTGAACCCACAGCCCCGGGGCTGAGGACAGAGTCCCACATATTTAGTAGGAATGAAGAGACAGATATTTAATTACACATAAATGATGACATGCTGCAGTGCTACAAAAATCTCTGCCTATGAGGAGCTCTCAAAATTATTTTTAAAAAAGAAACATTTCCAAATAGAAAAAAAAAAAACAATCAGCTTAACTAAACAACATACATCAAAATGTCCAAACACCCACTGATGTGCTTGATGGTTAAATGCCAACGGTCATATCAATAATAAAAAAAAAAACTGTATGTTTCAAATGTCCCTTCTCACAGAAAATAATACATATGGATTCCCCATAAACTTTGTCATTAGATTCAGAAACTTTTTCTCCGAATGCATATTTCTTTCAGACAGATTTGTGGTTCTATGTTGAATGATCCTAAATAGTTCCCCAATGCACCATTCCTAACACAGCAGGCTTATTATCTGATATTTCTTGTGGTATTTCTTAAAAGCTCGGCAAATAATAGGCTAACTTCATGTTTTGATTATTTTCCAGAAGTTAAACTTGAAAGAACAGGCTTTAATTACAGAAGGAGCAGCTAATTCGCAGCAGTCTCTGTCATTAGTGGTTATGACAGGAAGCATTGAGACATCCTGATGCAGAGACGTGTGCTGTGGGTTGGACCGTGGGTGTCATTAAGGCTGACAGCCGTGTGTCGACTGCTGTCCTCCGAGGGAGCAGGTGTCTGGGGGGGACGGGGGGAGAAGGTTTCCTATTCCGCTTGAGGACATAGCAGCGATGACAGGAAGGCTGTTTTTCTGAAATAAATACTTGTTTTTAATATATATATATATTTTCACGGTAGTGGCACCCATTACACATCTTTACCGTCTTTATCCAGAAGCAGCAACGTAATGACGGGTCTCTCCGGAATGGCGTCACAGGTGCCGTGCAAGCTTGTGGCCTGCTTTTGGAAGTGAGAGCGAAGGCCCTCGATCTTAGCCGCTTCAAATGAAAGCTTTGCAAGGTGGTCGCAGAATGTCGTCTGCTTTGCTGGCACTGGCGGGAACCGTGAATTACAGCTCATTCGGCTGTGACAGCTTGATTCCATAAGTTAATAGCTTATTAATGAAAAATTTGCGTGTCAACAGATGCGTTGGGTGATTATTCAAAGTCTCTGACTTTGATGAATAAGTATCCAATTGAAGTGCTTTTGCAAAAGAATGACTATACACACACAAAGCTATAAGCTCCTTTGTCATCTTTTTATGATTATTGCGTAAATCCTTCATGACATAACAAAAGGGTATATTCATAAAAACAGAGGAGCTAAATGTCGACTGGCTTTATTGAAGGAGAATGGAAAGTGCCGGTAATTTTGCACTGCAAACGTGTCAGCCAGCCTCATCTCTGGGGGGTTTCTCATGGAGCCACTGTGGGACAGAGAGGTGGGACTGCTGGGGAGGGCACTGCTGGAAGCTTCACCGCGCAGATCTCAGCTTCTCATGGGTGTCGACAGCCTCCTGAAGGTAAAGATGTAAGTCAAAATCAGCTAATGTTATTATTAACAGCAGCTAGATGCATTAAAGGATCAGGGAATGTAATATCTTCACAATCCCACTGTTTTTTTTAATAATATCTGCCATTTATTGACTAAGATTTTTTAATTTATCTAGCAGTCACTTTTACCCAAAACAGCATACATTTTTGAGACAGGCAGCTCAGACACCCCCTGGAGCAACTGGGGGTTAAGTTCCTTGCTTAGTGGCCCAACGGTGACATCACTCTGCTCGACTCTGGGACTTCAGCCAGCCCCTCCTTGTGCCGTTTTCAACAACAAGCCAAATCGTACAGTTAGGGCCAGGGGCGTTGCTAAAGATTTCGGGCCCCATGAAGGCATATCATATTGGACCCCTCAGTTCAGACCAGTCCAGTTATTTTCCAAATTTGTAGGGCCTCTGTCACTCCAGGGCCCTTGCAATCATCTTAACTTTGGTTAAGCCTGGTTAAAACCTTGAAAATTGATTTCTGAATGTCGTTAAATGGAGATTAACTTGATCGTCTGGACACCAGTTATTGAAACTGTGGCAATCCGACCATCCAGACAGAAGCCCCAAAACAGGGGATCATAGTTTAGCTGGCATGGGATGCCAGAGTGATGGCAAACCCCATTATGCAAATGTCTTTCCAATGGTAATGTTGAAAAATCCCCCTGCTGTTTAAGGCATATTCTCGCTGCCCTCACACGTAGCACTTAGTTAAGCTCAGGGACGCAGGTTTGAGCCCCAGTTGCATCTCTAGGCGAATACTTATTGACTCCCCGTTGCAGAGACACTCTGACATGTCTATGAATAACGTGAAACTTCTGAATAGATGGTGTTCGGAATCCTGCCTGCGGTATGCAAGGATCTCGGGTCTATGTAAAAGCATGCAGCTTTGAGGTAGGTAGTGAGCTGGCATCAGAGGGTACCAGCACAGCCTCACGGCCAGCAGGGTCGCGGGTTCGAGTGATCCGCCCCCGGCTCTGTATGCGTCTGCATATTCTCCCCCCCCCCGTTTCCACCCACATTCACAAAACCTGCAGTTATTTGAACTGCAGTCTCCAGACTGCTCAGTGTGTGACTGTGAGTGTGTGACCCATGATGGACCGGCATCCCATCCAGGGTCTCCCCTGTTTCATGCCCTTGCCTGGGACAGATACCAGGCTCACCGTGACTCTGTACTGGGTAAGCGATGATGGAAAATTAGTGGGGAAACATTCCTGGGGAGTTAATTCCTTCCTGCTGAATATTGTATCTTTAATCCGCCTAAAGTGGTCAGGGGGAAAAAAAATCATAAACTTCAGTGCCCTTGAGAGTATAAAATCAGAATTATTTAGTTAATTAGTGTTATTTGGCAAATGAAAGTTGCTAGGCTTGTTGCAAGGTTTGTAAATCTGAAATTGTCTTTGATTCATTAAGTAGTTTTTTTTTAATAACTATACAGCAAACAACCTGAATTAATTTGCATTTTCCAGCCCATTGTAATGAACCTGAAGGGACGTCGGTGCTGAAAAGCCGGACTTTATTCTAACTGTCAGCAGGACAAATTGGTCTCTACAGCCTGAACACAGCCACTGATTCTCAAATATGCTCCTATTTAGAAAGTCAATAACAGCCAAGAAGGCCACTTATCAGTTTATTACACGTCTATTGTGCAAAACATGCTAATTCCAATGAAATGTTTCTGCCAGTTATAGATCACAGGCAGAGTATGCCAGTTTCCATGTTAATTACTATTACAGTTATAATGCATTTATTCATAATAACTAGACAACGGCCGTCGGGTAACTTCAGCATGGATGTTTTGACAGATGTGGGGCCCTGGAATGTTCCATGATGGCTTCATCACGGGGATTCCTCCTGAAGGTCTGCTGGCTTGCTACTGCATGGTTTGGAAGCAGTAACTTCAGCAGTAACAGAATGGGGTCTGGCTGACTGGGGAGGGGGGTTCCCCTGGTGTCTTTATCCCAAGATCCTTAACACTGTCATTCCTGATGGCTCTGCTATCATCCTTTGTCCTTAATCTTCTTAGTGACACAAAGGAGCCACAGAGGAGGTGCAGAGGTGTCTCCTGTAAGGAGGCGTAATGGGAGGATCTCCCTGTCTGTGTTTGTGCGCCATCAGAGCTTGACTGGGATTAACACTTGGCTCTGAACTTTATTTTTTTATTTGTTTGTTTTGGGTGTGGGGGGGGGTCCCCACAATGATTTTTAGCCATTTCGGGGACAGGAGTCCAACGACATATTTTGCTGGTCGACAATCCCAAATGCCAGATGGCCAATCCCGGCCCAGTGTGCAGTGTGTGTGTGTGTGCGTGTGTGTGTGTGTGAGGTCAGGCGCCGGGCAGCAGCCTGCTCTTGGTGCTGTCCCCTGTATCATCGCCACCAGCAGGAAGCATCACACCACTGAGTATTTACTGGAACTGCCCGCCCACACACCTCCACATCACCTCTTTAATTACCAGGGCCTATTGATCCGACCCTAGACGGGGTCTCCGATATCACCAGGGCCGGAGTTAATGACAGACGATTCACCCCCCACCCCGTCGTCCTACGGCCGCTCTTCCAGGGAGGCTGGGCGCTCTGTGGACAGGAGACAGAAAACCCCCCCGCATTACCTAAAATGTACTAGAAGTGAAATGACCATCAGTTTTGGTGGTAGGGGTGATGTAATGGGGCCACCTGGAAGCAGCGCCATTGCTCTGCCCGCCCACACACGCCTAATCTGCCACCTAGACACCCCCAATCCAGTGAGCCAACCCCCCCCCCACCCCAGCTTCTACTCCTTATCTCAGAAGACTTCTCCAAACCCCCCCCCACCCCGAGAGGGGGGGGGGGTTGCAGGGGAAAGCTTAGGGGCTCATGAAAGGATTCAAACTTTCTCAGTGCAGTCGAGCAAAAGCTCCCGCCGGAGAGGCCAGTCTGCCTGTATGGAGTCCCGCGCAGGTCCCCCGAAGACACGGCCCCCCCCGCCGGGGGCCCCCCCCCCCCGGGGGCCCCCGCGGGCCCCCGCGGGGCCCCGGGGGGGGG
>JABFEA020000067.1:13744049-13764003 GCA_019775915.2 Cyphomyrus plagiostoma | reverse complement strand
CCCCCCCCCCCCGTTCCCCTCCCGCCCCCCCCCCCCCCCCGCCCCCCCCCCCCCCCCCCCCCCCCGCCCCCCACCCCCGCGCCCCGCCGGCCGGGGGGGGGGGGGGGCCCCGGCGGGGCATGTTGTTTAATTCCACCTTTTTCATTACGGCTCAAAAGCGACAGCTACACGCCGTTCCCGATCACCATCATCCAATCAGCAAGCAGGAGCTCCCGAGTCCACCAGAGCCAGGGACCCTCTGCGACGGAGTCGACTTGCGAATTCAGCTCGTTAGCCGTGTTTATGCTTACTGTTCATTTCACCCTCGCTCTGCCTGCCGCCCGCTGCCTCCGCTGCCTGTCAGGCTGCTTTGCCCCGGGACTGCGTTGATGGCAAGGAGGAGGGCACAAAATCCTTCAGTGTGCCACAGATTTTCCCAATATCTGCTCGTAAACTGTCACCCCATTAGGCGGAAGAAGATTCCAAAGTAAAACGTTTAGACAAACAAAACCAAGTGCCTTATCGTGTCAGTTCTGTCCTAAAGCAACTATAAAGTACTTTATATGCAGCATATGGCCAGTGCAGAGTAATAATAAGTAATTTATAAGTAATAAGTATTAATCATTAAGACATTCATGCACCCATGCTGCACCCATGCCAGACCCATGCCAGACCCATGCCACACACGCTGTGCTCTCACCCCGTCCCACCTCCCAGCAGCCCTCTGCAGAGTCCTCAGCAGGCACGCAACGAACAGTGCGCCCTCTCCATCACCCCTCTGCTCGACGAGGAGGGGAAACTGGAGCGTGTAGTGGGGCTCTGTTTCTCAGCACGACGTACAGATCAAGCTCCCCATCTCTCCGACAAAGACGGATTCAACCCTGTGGCCCACTTTCTTTTTATGTCGAGTATCAGTGGATCACTTTTAATTCTGTGTTATTCCCTCCGCTGTGCTCACACTCCGAACAACCGGGGGCCCAAGAGCAGAGGTCCATAGATATGTGTGTATGGCTATATAAATACATTCTCCAGCATTTGGTGGAGAGAGCGCTGACAGTGTTGCATAAACATGCATCTCGGTCTGGGGTCTCAGCGGTGGATGGAGAAACCGTACGGCAATACTTCTGTTCCCATGCCAGGTCCACGGTCCCCTACGTTTCACACAGGGATCTGTAGGAGGCCAAGGGAGATGCAGAGATGTCGTAGCAGGGGCCTGTGGTGTTTCCTGGGGCAGACGGCGGCGAAAGGTTAGTAAAAACAAGGCAGGGGAGGGAAAAGCACAACAAGAGAGTGGGAAAAAAAACTGCTGACACACAGTCCTGTCTGGGGAGGAAGAGCATTGATTTTGAAAGCAGAACCAATTAAAGATATGCGGGGCAGGGGAGGTTCTGGCACTGCGGCAGGGCAGAGTCGGCTGTCCGATGGGATGCTGGGGTGAAAGGTCGACATAACTGGATCATCCCCAGTTATGAATACGCAGGCAATGGCTTCTTCTACATGGGTCGGGTTGTAGTGGCGCCCTCTACTGCTGGTGTAGCAGGAATCAAGCTGAGACAATGACCAGAGGGCCATAGACTGACCATAATCCAGTTACGACAGTCCCATGGTCAACTGACCACAGTCACACAGTCTAATAACCTCAGACTGACCATAATCCAGTTTCGACAGTCCCACGGTCAACTGACCACAGTCAGAGTCCAACGCAGACTGACCATAATCCAGTTTCGACAGTCCCACGGTCAACTGACCACAGTCATAGAGTCCAACGACCACAGACTGACCATAATCCAGTTACGACAGTCTCACGGTCAACTGACCACATTCACAGAGTCCAACGACCACAGACTGACCATAATCCAGTTACGACAGTCCCACGGTCAACTGACCACAGTCACAGAGTCCAACAACCACAGACTGCTTACAAGCAGCTCAGGATGGCCAATGTTTGTGTTTTGCTTGAAAACTGAATCGGCTCATAAACAAAAGCAGCCTTATCTTCCCAATATAAATATTTATCTTTCTGCATTTCAGATGCAGACAGACAGAAACTGAAACGACCGCATAAGAAGGACTCTGACACTCTGAAGTGGGGGGGAGGGGGGTGATGCCAGGACTGAGTGCTTTTATCAGGGCCTGTGATCCAGCCTACCTCCCCCAGCCTCTATCGCCATTGCACTGGCACACGCACACAGCTGTTAATCTCCAATTCAGATGCGCTAATCCTTCCTGTTTTCCACAGCCCCAAACCCTAACAAAAACCAGTGCAGAAAAGGAAGTCATTAAGGCAGACCCTTAGGGGGTGCGGCCAGGATTTCGGAATGGGGGGGGGGGGTTCGCTGCCTCTCCCTTGATATCTGCATTTCTTATGCCTGGTCTCCTGGGACGCCGGTGCTCCTGTTCCAAACTCAGCTGGAGAGCGACCAGACGAGACGGCTTGTGTACGCCGGAGTGTGCCTGGTGGGCGCCGCGGTAGGGAGATGACAGGCATCACTCTGCTGTGATCCGCACACCTGTCACACCGTGTTAGTCATATAAATAGCACACCAAAGTCCAGGCCACCTGTCACTGTGTGTGTGCGAGAGAAAGACAGACGGAGACAGTGGGTGAGAGAATATGTGATTGTCAACTAGTCTATGCAAAGCAAGAGCCTGTGTGTGTGTGTGTGTGTGTGGGGGGGGGGGGATTGCATCTAAATGTCCCCCACAATGTAATAAAAACCCTATTTTTCTAACATTGTGTGGAACATTTTTCAGGTCCCCACAAAGATCTGTGAATGCAATCAAAAAATTTAAAAGTCTCATATTTAGTTTGGTTACATATGGTTAAGGTTAGGGCTGGGTGGGGGTTAAGGTCGTCATGTTTGGATTAGATGTTGGGACTAGATCTCCCCACAATGTGACACAAACCGGTTACTTTTTACCCTGTGGGGACAATGTTTCAGTCCTCACAAGGATAACTTAAATTTGATAAAAATCTGTGTCTGCAATCAAAAAATTTAAAATACTGAAAGTCTCATATTTTGTTTGGTTACTTATGGATAGGGTTAGCGCTGCCTAAGGGGTTAAATTTGTCATGTTGGGATTAGAGTAGAAATGCAGAAATATGCATAGAAATTAATGCAAAGTCCCTATAAAAATATGAATACATGGACTATATGTGTGTGTGTGTTTGCAGGAAAACATGATTCTGATAAACGGGCATAAAAACGCAATTGCATTCAATACCAATACTGTCTTAACTCAAAGGCAGTGAGTATAACATGGTAGCCTAGAGTTCAGGAATTCAGGTAGAATGGCACCTTACACACATAAAAAACACAGGCAGCTCCTGCTGACGATGTTGACGTCCATCTGCTCTTTGTCCTGGCCCCCGAAAATCTTCCAAACACACTGTTGACAACATAGGATTATCTCGCTTCCAGATGAATGCATTTCCCTGCGCGCCACGGGAGAATGTGAGCAAGAGAGGGAGCGCAACAGAAGAGAACAAATCACTCCAAATGAAAGCTGCTTATATCTGAACCCATTGCGTACACTTCTCTCACCAAAAGCCCATCAGCTGTTTACAGTCAGGACTGCTACAGGCAGCAAGCTTGCTGTCAATCAAACTAATAAGGGGCGTGGCCCCAGAAATTCCCTCTGGTATCATGCCGGCCTGTCATGTGAAGCACACTGCGAGAACTCCCTGATCACATGGAAAAATGTCACAGAGTACCGACTTTAAGGGTCTTCCAGCAGAAGGCTGAGCTAATATACTGCTTATGACATCCCGTAAGGGGGTGGGGCTGCTGTCGAGTTCCCTAGTGAGTTATCACGCCATAAATGCCTTCCGTAAACTTCCAGATGTGTAAATGGTGTTGAAATGAAAGTTTATGTAAGTGCATTTAGCTGTGAGTGTCTGCGGAGTGAAGGAATGCACTGTGAGAGTCTGCGCAGTGAAGGAATGCACTGTGAGTGTCTGCGCAGTGAAGGAATGCACTCTACACAGCTGTAAATCAGGGCCCGGACCCCTCGACATGCTCAGGATTCGTTCCCATGGGACCTGACCCTGTGGGTATTACGAAGAAGAGCTGAGTTGTATGAGGCTGCATGGGGGCCACAGCTCGCCCAGCCCGGCAGGGTGAGTGAAGGGGCCATGGAGGTTTCTCGCTTTTTACAACCTTGCAAGGGTCTCTCCATTATAACCCAGCCCACATGATGCGACTTTCAGGCATTTTGTATCAACTTTTCATCTAAACTTCTGAGAAAAGCAAAAATTCATTTGACTCTACTGTCCCTCCCAAATTCTATCAAAATATCAAGCACAAGCCCCCTGAAAGTGGGATTTCCACTGAATGTCTCCTATCTGTTACATGATATTATCACCCCTGCTAACCCTAACCTAGGTGACCTATCAGTATACCTAAATGAGCAGCCCGGTCGAATTATGTCAGACATGGAGGCGTCATTGTCCTTTCACGGTGCCCTCGATGTCCAGTTGTGGAGCCAGCAAGCAGGAAAAGGAAAAAAATAGAAACATCCTGGTTTTGCCTCTCGGTACAGCCAATGGGAAGGCTGGGGGTGGGGGGGACAGACTCTGGGCTGAAAAGACGTGTCCTCTGCTTTCTCAGCCCTGAGGCACAGGGTCACCTCAGAGACCGGGAACTGAATTACCCAGAACTCCCCAGCTCCTCCAGGGAGCACTTGGACAACGGGAGAAGGGGAGGAGAGTTAATGAGAGGGACAGACAGTTCAGGTCCCAAGAGGCTCCGTGGGCCTCGTGTGGGGGACACTGGGAGTGCTCCAGCTCACATCAGCTAATTAGTGCCACCAGTTTTGCTCAAGGCCACTTAATTGATTGATTGGCCTGTGTGAAAGTGTCCTGCCTCGCTAGAGATGCCCAGGTGGGTGCTAAGGCATACAAAGTTAAGGCAGGTGGCCTGCAATTAATTGTTATGATTCCATGTGGAATGCTTTGCGACAGTAATATTTGCATGAAAGTTACATAATTAACGGCCGAGCTCCAAAAAAAACCAACATCCTCAGCAAGTCAATATCATCACGAGATACTACACCGCCATTTCTCAGTGAGGAGATCGTGACCTCGATCATCAAACTTTCACTACCAAATTCATCACGGAAAATATTGTCCACCTTTGGCAAACGGAAGGAATGTTCCGTCTGCCTCTTGGGATGGATTTGTTCACAATCATTTATCAGTTTTAAGTAGCTACCGCGCCGCTTGGACTGCTCAAACCGGTGGCGTGCGCTGCTCCGTCGTGATAGATGGTTTCCTGGCAACAGGTCAGGTGGAAACGTGGCAATATTACTCCCAGCGTGACAATATCGCCAGCAAGGTGCTGACCACCATAATCACCCAACACAACTCAAATACAAAGACTTTAAGGACCTGCGACTGGGCTGGTCATTAGGCAGAGTAAAAATACCAGCGATTAAACAAATCACCTCTAAATCAATTTTGTGATGGAAATATTAAAATTCTCAGTAAACCTGAGTAGGCCTGGATTTATTTCCATTGCTTCTTCCATTTTAGTACTACACCAGCTGAGAACTTTATTGGATAGTGCAGGCGGCTGCAAAAAAAATAAATAAAAAATACAATAAACGGAGAGGATTAGATCCATGGTTACAGTTGCTTTGGCTACGGGACGAGTGTCGGTTTAATGCTATGCTCTCTTTTATTCCGCCAGCAGCTATTCCCCCAGTGGGACGCCCACCACGGCTCACTCACATCCCTGGCCTGGGGGGGCTGCGGGGAATAACAGAAAACCCACCCCAGAAGAGCTGGAAGTTGTTGGGGTATTAATTAACCAATTACCTTGGTCTGAAGTGGGGTGGGGGGGGGGTCATGGGCCATGCTAAAATATGCATAAGCCTTCATTGGCCCACTTGTGATTGTGTAATCTAATTTGGGCTATTTGATTCTTAGGCTCATACCTCACCTTTCTGCTACACCACCCACCCATGACCTGTCCCTGCACATCATGACCACTGAAATCAAAGTGCAGCACCAGACCTGAGGAAGAATATCGCATCTGTGCTGATTTATCAATGCCTTTTATTAAAATCAGGTAATCGGTTGGATTAATCTCCAACGTGCTGGGGAATAGGGTGCAGATTAATATTTCTTATTCAATCCATATCACAGAATATCCACAAATGTATGCGTAATGAGAAAGTGAAAAATTAATGAACTATTGATCTTATAATTATACCTCATGCTAATCTGCAGTGCATGACCACCTTCTGCATGGCCTTTCTTTGCTAACAGCTCACTCTCTTTATAACTCTGTTATGTTTTTCTTGCTGCTTGCCTTGTTATGGCTCTTAGTCAGAGTTATGGTTTCCGGCAAACACACACACATTTTCTCGTACGCCTCTGTGCTGGCTCACGTTCCCTCGTTTAGATGAGCCTCTTGCTCAGGTGCTCTGAGATGAAATGCAGAGACCCCCCCAGTGACCTGGGACCACACACATCCCCTCCCCTATACAATCAAGCATTGTGGCAGCCCATCCATCCATTTTCTGTACCTGGTTGCCGTATGCAGTGTCGCGGGGGGTCTGGAGCCAATTCCAGAACCTACGGACACAAGGCAGGGAACAACCCAGCATGGAGCGCCAACCCATTGCTGGGCACAGACACCATTCTCACACATTAGCATGTTTTTGGACCTGGCTGTATCCATATCGCTTCCATTCCACAGCAATTGTTGACCTCCAACCAGCAGAGGGAGCTATAAGGCAAGGTTCATGTGGTTCCAGGCTGCCCAGCACTACTATTTATCACATTTGTGTGATTTGTGCCTGAGATGTATCATATCTAAACGGTCCCATACCTTAGTCTGGCAGTCCACTTCTGAAGGCCATGTCTTTGCAACAGCTTGGTAATTACATATCCATAACAGCTTCATAATTGCACTTCATCAATATGTTACCAATGGGACCTGATGTCTAAACTACTAGTGACGCTAACATAAAAGTTGCTGGCTGGAGTTACAGTAGAAGCCCCTCTGTAGTGCCCTTGAGCAGGGTACTCAACCTTAATTACTCCAGTAAAATATCTGCATGTATAAACGGGTGAAAATTGCGAGCTGTTTTTCAACACATTACCCAGAATAGGGGTGGAAAGTTAATTAAATAAATGAATCCCCACCTATTCAGGCTGTGTCTGCAACATGAGGTCTAAACATGAGAGGTGTTTACAGAAAGATAGAACAAAAGACATAAACGTATGAGAAAAAATAAAAGCTCCCCTTTGCTGGCTGTCCTGTCTTTTAGCTGAGACAGCGGTCTTCCTCTGAAAGCGGGACCTCTGGTATTTGACAGGCTGACCTGGGGTTCCAGCTTCCCCAAAAGAGAAGCTCACCAAACATGGCGTGCAGATGTTTCTGCAGCTTACAGTGGGCAGAAACAACCACATTTCCTCATGGGAGCAAGGGGGCTCAAAAATTCACCATGGGTGGGATTATCATGTGCTGTCAATCATCCATAGGTTAAACCCAACAGGAAGCTGATTGAGCAGCCAATGGGGAAGTAGGCTTAATCTGCCAGTGAATGACCGCACACGGTAATCCGGCCTCCCCCGGGCCTGGAGGGTTTGCTTCTCCCATCACGTCAGCAGCCACAGGTGAAGCCGTGGCGAAAATGGCATCCAAGCAGGGCATTTCTTTCCATGTGTGGGAGTGTTTGCGCTTTTAGCAGCGGGTGACGGCACAGCTGAGTGTGGCCCTCCTGAGACGTGTATGGCTTGAGAGATGGAGGTTTAGGGGGACATCCTGTTTTGTATTATCACCTTAGTTTCACTCTGGGAAAATAAATTATTCTGCGCAGAGAGTACAGCAAGAGGTCCTCCTTTTGCTACATTAAATTATCACCACAGCGCCCCCCCTTCGGGTATGTCCCCCTCACTCTGGCCATGGGTCTGCTTACATCACCCAACCACGCTACCCCCTGCCTTCCAGTTAGTCCGGGGTCTCCCTCTTTACCTCTCTCTCTCTCTATCTGTCCTTCTGTCCACTTCATACAACCACTCTCACCACCCTTATGCCCCCCAGCTACAGAAGTGGAAGGGTAGCTTGAAGCATCCGTACAACTGTCTCTCAACCCATTCGCACTCTCGCCACCAAAGAATATCCACGCCATACATCTGATGTAATCTAATGGGACCCTGACGGCACAGACAAACAGTATGTGCCTGTGCATTTGATTCCATTTCTCCTGGTGTAATAGACGGCGCCTTTCATCGGAGGAACCGTTTCCAGGCCCAGACGATTGACTGTAATTGCACAGCAGGCAGACATCACAGTTATCTGTCTTCTGGGAACGAGATCAACTAAAATGTACCGCTATTGTATTTGTAATGCATTTCAGTCACAGTCAGGCTGTTTGACAAGCGAAAAGATACCCAGAAGACAAACGGATATGCAAAAATTAAATCAGCTGGCTTATCTCAGCTGTTGTTTGCCAACCCTGCCCCTTTGCCGAAACCCCCAACCTCAACTGCAAGATGGAAGTGGTGTGAGGTAGAAACAAGAAATGGAAGCAGAGCACGGCAATCTATACATAAAATATACACATGACGACAACTGACTCATGGATTGGCCCATTCCGCCATCTCTCACCTGGGAAACACCGGCGACTATGACAGACTGTAGTGACAGAGGGTTGCCACCACAAGCAGTTATTGATAATTCTTCTTTTGTTAAAACAAATGAGTTATTCTAACGAAAAATGGAAAGAAATCAACGGTTGCCACCTAAATGCTAAATCCAACTTCATACCAGAGAATGTTTTTTTTTTTTTAATATCCTTTGATGTCTCAAAGAGACACTTGACTTATAAAAACACTTCCCATGTGATTTTGATGTCGCTGTTCATTGCGTGTGGAACAAATGAAAGATTCCCACTTTACAGAAGCACTGTTTGTTTTCAGGCGATGAATACAGGACCTGGTTTGTTTAACAGATGTATTTCCATTTAGATCTTGCCAGAGACAGAAATACTAAAAACATATTAAGGAGAAGATCATCTATTTTATATGGCTAATGCACTGCGATGGTGCGCCACCACTGCAAAGATCATTTATTTCGTAACAACCCATGAAAACATCCCCAACGCGTGCCAATCACTCTGTCAATACCACCGCAGCGTCAACCGGCTACACATATCGATCCGTTTCTCATTATTGCTCTAACACAATCTTTTGGCTTTATGCTGTTTATCTCCTGTTAGTAATTTAGAAGATGGAAACCATCCATTAACGGAGAGCAAATTTAATCTACAGCGTAGCACCGAGGACAGAAAAAACTCCTCCCGTCACCAGGGGGCTCCTCAACAGTGATACTTTACTTATGTGCTTCAAATCAACTAGGAGAAAGACCAGGTTTAGCTATTAAGCAAGTAGTGTGATTGCACCAGGGGCCTTGGGATAAAAGCAATGTTATGTCATGCCTGGAAGCAATTAGGTGAGTATTCATCGCTTCTAGGACTTGTGAGCGATGCTCCATTCACTCCCTTACCTTGCTTCTCCTTTCTGTTGCCTCATTCCTTCTCACCTCCCTCTGTGTCTCTCTCTCTGTGGAGAAGTGATGCATGGCAGAGGCAGGGCTGCTGAACAATCATTAGTGGGGTGGCACAGGTGAGGTGCCAGGGGGGTGTGGGGCGGGAAAGGAGGACAGGAGGCAGGTACGCTTTCTGCCTGGGGGTGTTTCCCAGGGAACCTAATGGGAACAGACGCGTTGCCGTAAACCCGGCACCGGCGGTCACGATTCCGAGGACAGGTAGAACGCAAGCGGGCACCCGCTCGTGAGCGTGGGAGCGGGCAGCGTGATCGGCGCCATTATTAGGGAGCAGCTTGCGGTGATAATCAAAACGGCTGTGAGGCAGGCGAGACGGAACAAGAGGAGACGGTAATAACCGTATGTAAACAAACATATATGAATCCTGAAAAAATCTAACAGGAACCTATAGGCTGCGAGAGTGAAATACATTATAACCCAGTGTCACATAACACTGGGATAATTGCCCCCCCCCCCTAAATAAACGGACAAGCACACACACATTATTTTTGTAGTAGAAGCAGGTTTAAAGCAAAGCTGTCATTTTTCATGCTCCTCCAGGCCTTACCGTTCCCATTGCAGAAGCTGATCCAGAAGACAGGGACAGATATTATCAACAGTGAAAATGGGAACAGCGGCAATTCAGAAGGAGCCAAACATGTGTATTACACTGATAGTGATTAGAAGTAATCACATCTGCAGGGTATTCCTGTTCCTTAAGGCTTTCACATCTTTTTAGAGCATCTGAATTATTAAAAGCTGGTAGATGTTTTACTAGAAAATCAACGCCCTTTTTTTTTTCACACGGATCTCCCAGCCACAGATGTCGGTCTTAATTACTGAGTACATGTTCTCACCTTCACCGCAATGATGCATGGCTGCTGAGGTCACCGCAGGCCACACCCGAGCCTTCGGCGGCTGGCGGGCAGGACCGAGACGCCGCATTTTCCTCAGGGCTCGCAACAAGTAAGGCTGAGATCATTAGCGAAGTTCATTCCACCCTCCCAAGTCTTCCATCTTTTCTTCTCAGGTTGCAAGTGCCCATTATGGCTCTTTCCTCCAGCCATCCTCTTCCTCAGTCGATCGCTGCTCTCCGCTGCGCGAACGGAAAGTCGATAGATATAGGTAAGTTGGCAATAAATCAGCTCTCCATTACGGGGTGGCCGTGCGGCGATGGAGTCGCATGGTAGCTCTTCGCCGTGCCCAGTAATCCGTCATTATCAGAGGGGAAATAAAAGTCATTCAGGGCAACAGAGTCTACAGGAGCGCGCGGCCGGGGGCATGCAGAGGCACTTTAGCAACAGGTATCGATTAACCTTTAGAGAGCAGAGGGAGAGCAATAGGCAGTGGGACACCCACACCTATGAGCAAACGGGGACAACTCAAACATGCACCTGCACACATGCCACACACACTCCCTCGTGGAGCTTTTGATAAATTCCAGAATGTGCGTGTTTGCCGCCAGACAGGGTGTCAGGCTCACCTTGAAGTACAGGAAGCTCAATACCAGTCTATTTCTAGCCTGACAGATTAATTATCGTTTTTCAGCCGGTACACCTCACTTTTCAAAGGGATGCGATAAAGTGAGAACTCAGAAGTATCAGAAACTGTAAGTTTGCTCCAGGTGAAGCAAAATACTTTGTAAAATAGCACAATATATGTAATTCTATCATATGTTTATCTAAACATCTCTTAACTATAGGTATAGAAAGAAAGTACATGCTATTAATATATTATACTCTACATTTATAATATGTCATATTTACTATTACAATTGTATGTGACAATAGCATAGAACACTGTGTGTCTGCACCTTACATGCAAATCAGCAAAAAGAACAATCAGAACTATTAATGTGGTTTTGTGGCTGCCCTTTGAAATTACAAACCCTTAAGTTTTAACGGGTACAAAAAAGAAAAATAACCAAGCAAAATTTTAACCTGAAAATCATTAAATTCTCAAACTTTCTGCAGGAGCACATTTGAGGTTTTCCTGCTGCCATGAGAAGTCGTCCATCTGACACCAGAAAAGCCACAGTTTTCATCCCTTAAGATCTACACAGTCAAAGGAATCACACAGAAGACATGTGAATCTGAAATTTAGTAACAGGAAAAATCAGAAATGCATTAAAGAGCTTTCCGAGCCCCAAGACCACAATCGTCAACCACTGACACTAACTACAACTCTAACATGCAACCAGGCCCTTTCAACAGAGATGCAGATGTGGTTTAAAGACACGCTGTTAAGTCTGGTCACATCGTCTTTTAGAGGACACCGTCTGCACTGATAAACACTGATTAGACCCACGGCTGATCAAAGCAGAATGACACTAATCTGAAAGCAGTTGCTTCTGCGTTATTACAAGACTCATCACCAGCAGGCTCAGAAATATAATTAACCATATTTTTCAGAAAGAGAGCCTAGCACTCGCAGTACCATTTATAGTGGAAAAGCCACTTAAATAACTAGCAAATGTTTGATTTCACCAAGCATTGGAATATAAAAACACCAAGGTGGAATTTGAATTGAGAATATGCATATTTATGTTTTTTTGTGCTAGTTCTGGATTTTTAAAAATCCCACAGAAAGAGAATAGTTTTCAGCATGTATTTCATGCAAACTCAGTTGCAGTGAAGGACCTCCAATCTTCTCATAATCAAAACATTTTCCATTTTTTTTCTGGTGTTTTCGTAATGTAGTGGAAGGATTTTAACACGTTGATTGTATTATTTCAAGTTGAGTGAAACACCTCCCTTTGATTTATTTTTAAACCTACAGTTCTGCAGATGAGAGAACCGCAATCAAGAAATCACGCAGGGAATCAACATGGGAGGTATTAAGAGGGTCCCCACTGGCCACATACATGCATGCGGGGGTGCCTGCGTGTACGCATCAATCTACTGGATCGGGCGGTTCGGATTGCTGTTGTTGTCCCATGATTAATGTTCCATGTCTGCCTGCCCAGCAACAGGGAGAGCTTTCTTTCCAAAACAACAGATCGGAGTGCCGATCACACATCACAATCGGCTAAAAGCTTTATGGCAGCGGTATCAAGAGACTGGGACGGGGGAAAGCAGGTGAACCCAGTGAAAGGGTGCCCACAGAGGCAGCTGGGTGCTCTGTCAACCACAAATATTCCGCAACACACGATCAAGTCTTGCACACGCACGACACCCAAAAAGTCATGCGTGTACATCCACACACGCCTCACACGTTCAGTCACCCACACACTCACAGAAATAGGCAGATACACGCCTACAGACAGGTACCGGCTCCCAAAGTACATAAATAAGACTCATGCCAGTTATACCCTTGGACAGAGCAGGAGGAGAGAGCTGGAGACATGGGTGAGATAGACAGGTAATAGGGCATCACCCCCTTCTCATCACAAACTGGACCGGCGCCGGTGGGATGCTGGTCAATTTGGCTATTGCAGAGCACCCGACCCAGGTGATAAAAACCAAGCGACCTCTTCGTTAGCGGGCACACACTCATCAGGCAAGACACTTTAAATGGCCACGAGCGAGTTATTTTACCCCCGTTTGACAGTTCCACCTCTCCACACAGGGAGATGATGACACAATATGGCCATATGCCTGGCTGTAGGAGATATTGGACTAAATCGGTTCAATCCTTATGCCTCCCAAAACAGGTACTAAAATTACTCCTGTCACCTCCTCAATAACAGAAGTGGTACAAAGGGCTTTGCCTCCCCAGGCATAAAAATTTCCCCTAACGCGATAAGGCCAGATCGGTTGTGCTGATTCGACTCACAGAGGTAGTCATCCGTTTGTCTAATGCCAAGAGGCACGATTTCTGTGATAAAAATGAACATTCTCACTTGGATTTTCTTTTTAACGAGGCTGTTATATCACCATGTCACCGACCCTTCAAAATATTACTTTGAGAACCTATTCAGTTGCATCCATAACTTCACAGACATGCGAAAGCATGAATCAAAGGCCAAAGCCTTCCCAGTAATCCAGCTTATAATGGCGCCAGTCAGTTGAGGGTCGCAGACTTCCAGCTCCTAGAACTGGGTTTTAATTAGCACCTGATCAACACATGAAGCTCCAGGTGAAGCTGGGCACTACCCCAATAATTGCTTCAATAGAGTAATTAAAAGCTGAGGTTGAGCAAAAATTGGCATCCCCTGTAGACCTCAAGGACCAATGTGTGTCGCAAGTTTACGGAAACCCATAGAGAAAAGCTTGAGCGTCCCCTAGACTGACAATGAGATTTTCTTTTCTCATAAAAATTTGCTGGGAGACCAGCTGTAACTCGCTCATTTAAAGTGTGAAAAACTGGGGACAGAAATCCATATCTCAGTAGATGTTATCCTGTTAAGAGAAGCCTTTTTACCTATAGAGAACCAGAATATCCCAGCACTGCCTTTCTCAGGAATACAAAGCTCCCTCTGTGTAGCCATTACTTTTAACATTAAAGGTATCCGCATCTTCCAAGGCATATGCACAGGTGTCTAATCCCCGGAAAATGCAGTGATTGAAGATCCCAGCTTGTAAATGAAATGCTACAAGTTCTTTTTCTGGGCCGGACCCTGTCCCTTCAGTGCAATATTCAAAAGTACAGTCGATATATGCAGCCATACAAATGAGGACATATGTTACTTTGCATATCACATAATGATGACACAGGTGCAGTGTTGGGGAGTTAGGGTTATGTAATTAAAACAAATGCAATTGTAATCCATTACAGTTATTGAGAAAAAAACGATAACACTTCACCAGAGGGGGTACACATAATGTAGTACTACCCTCTTACTTAATGTATTAATTAACCAGAAACTAAGTGTTAGTCGTGTACTGATCCCATGATTGTTCATTATTAATCAATCATAATGATTAATCTATTTCATGCAGTTACTGTATTTCTTCATGATTTGTACTTGGGCCCCTTCAAGTGTTACCAAAATATGTAATTAAATCATAGTTACTAATAAAAATGTTGGTTACATCCGAAATTTGATTGTTGGTTTTGATTGGTTCTCATTTGAATTTGCAGCGCCTCTTGTCTGTCAGTCATATCAATGTGCATTGCTCTAAACAACCAGAGTCAGTGGATGGCCAGGTTGTTGGACAAGAATGTGCAAGAAATTCAAAAATAATTTCATTCAGAAATCAGAAAAGGGCTGTAATATTACAGCTTACAGTGAAAACGCTGTCAACATTGAAATTGTAGACGTCAAACCTGAGGAAACATATATAGGTAAGTTAACGTAACTGCAATCAGTCACATAAATCAAAGTACCTCCCCCCTGCCCCACCATCTTATTTATGTGTGTTCAAGACATAATTTAGCTCTATATTTTGCTTGGTGCCTGTCCCATAGGTTACATGTACAGTATTTAATCTCCATTCGTGACAAATTAGCCTGATTGCTAGCTAGCTAGCAACACCTCCATTTATGAACCCTTTATAGAAAATCTTAGCTAATGTAGGTCCTCATGTAATAGTGATGTAGGTATCTTATATTTCACAAAATATAGTGAACAGTACCCTGTCCTTGATAGTTCCATCACCACTCAGCATGGAGTTGACCTGAAGGTAGACTTGGTTTGTGGTTTGTTGTGGCGTGTGTGCTTTAAAATCAAAGCATTGCAATCGTAATTCAAGTTATACTGAAGAACTTTTAATAAGAGAAACCACTGTTGAGTACTGCTGTGAGGTTTATACTGCCTGGTGTCATTTTTTTAGGACATTTCAACTTTATTGCCCAGTGTATAACCAAGTAACCAAATGTAATAAGTTACACTACTTTGGTCAAGTAGTCAAAATAGTTGTATTAGTTATAATATTTTTAACAGGGTAACTAACCATCTTCAATCTATTACACTTCAGCAGTGTACTTCCCAACACTGCAAAGGTGTGATATTTTTACCACAAGCCCATGTTGGGTTAATCGTTATGGATGGATGGGATTTGAGCACTGGGGTCTGGGAGAAAATAACTTTAAATTAAACTGGAACTAATCTGACATAAAATGCAGCTTTAAAGGAGAACGTGGCTTCTTTTATTTCCTTTAGGCTGGAGCCGATCCTGGGAAGCAGAGGGCCCATGGTATTGTTGTTGTTACATAAGAACATAAGAACTATACAAACGAGAGGAGGCCATTCGGCCCATCAAGCTCGCTTGGGGAGAACTTAACTAATAGCTCAGAGTTGACGCACTCAGGGCTGGATCCCAGTCCATCTCAGGCTACAATAAACTTAGGAACTCACCAAAGCATCTACAGGAGGAAATGTGAGTAGAGCATCGAAATTCTACAGCGGTGAGGCTGGCAAGGTGGGAAATGAGCTGAGGAGAGATGGGGTCTTAATGCTATCCAGTGCACCACCAGGCCGCTCAACTGGAGCTGTTTAATAGATTGTCTTTATCAAAAATCTTGAAAATAACTTGCTTAACATTACTTCCGGTGACTTGTTTTCCATAATCTCTAATCTGGTTAGGATTGGAGTCTATCCCAGGAATCAATTGGTATGAGGCATGGTACACCTGAAGAGACTGCCAGTTTATCACATTGCATCATATAGGTGGTAACTATTCAGTATGTGGAAATCCAAAGTAACACTGGGAAAGCATGAAACTCCTACATCTTACCCACAATCCCCAGAGGCACATGCCAAGGTGGGTGTCTCACTTACATGCTAGCTCATTCACAATTGTTCTTCGTTCATAGTGAGGTCTTTGGCACCATCTGAGAGACAGTGAGGTAACTATGCTGAAGTTCTTGGGGTGCCTGTGTGGATCATGGAAATGTTCACGGTAAAACGTCAGAGTGAATTTAATCTTCAAGTTCTGCTGGGTTTAAACATGAAATGCTTCAGAACAGATTGTAGTTATATATAGCATATATGCAACTTCAGTGTAGATACATGCCACAACCCAGTCAGTTCATATACTGGAAATCAGATAACATTGTATTTACACCCAACAATGTTTCAGGAAACTCATAGACCAAAAGTATCAATGAGCACTGAATATTTGCATATCATTTACATAACTTTAATTTTCATATTTCTGATCTATTAACACATTCAAGTAGATATACCATACTCTTTGTTCAATGTAAGACCTGCACTACAGGACAAGCAGTCGGATGATACATGGAGAGCTTGCACTGCTACGGTGAAAAGGTATTTACTAAAATGATGAAATGAAAGCCAGTCATTGTCACTGAAAACAAGGGTTTCTGTTACTTGTTGGTATTTGGTAAGGGCTGTACACCAGCATTACTCACTGCTATTAGGTGAAGGCTCCATTCCTTTGTTATTCACTGCTTTTAAAATCTATTAAATGCCATCCCCTCTGGCCTAGAAGGAATAATTAGACTGATGGATGGGTCAATTTAATTATTCCTGAAAATAATATTCAATTATCTACTTCGCAACTCTCTGAACCTTGTGCCTATTTATAGGGCTGAAGTCCCACACGACTGGATTTTATCTTTTTTCCATCTATCTTTTCCTGCATAACCAGATTAATTTTCCCCTAAAATACTGCCTATTAATGCAAACATCACTTGGAGAAAAAAACAACGACTCTCCCACCCATACTCTCCTAGATATATTTTTGTTTTTCACTCTTAACATAAATCTGCCATAGTGTGGTAATCTGAGTCATGACAACCATTTTCCATTGCCAAACATGTCCCAGAAAATAAGAAAAATATGCCACTGCCATATGATTTATTTTAGCTCAAAGTTTCTTTGGAACCCAGGAAAATCACAAGGTGGATAATATGTGTGGGCGTGTTCCATTTTATTTTAACAACAAAGTGTGGCTGTAATACAACAGGCGGCAGAACTCTCAAGGCTTGGTAACTGACCATGATAATCCCAAGTGAATTGAACATTTTGTCAACTGCAGATTCAGATCTTTCTGGATATCTAATATAACCAAAACAACTGATAATTTTATGGTATAATCGGAAATTAGGAATCTCAGAATCGTCCAATTAAATCCTCGGTCAGGCTTTAGTTTTGTACGCTTGGGTTTCAGTGAGTGAATTGTAGGACTAGCGCTATGTAAATGACGTGCGAACAAAATGCATATGTGATCATCTGGCACTTAATACATTTTATATGTAAATTTTAATTGTATTTTTGTTTGATAATTAAAAACCAGTTATTTAAAATTAGAAAAACGTAAAAAGATTTAAAAGTAAAAAGAGCACAGATTTATTACTGTTCTTATTAGTCTACTAGACAATGTTTAAATTAATTAGATGTTCTGAGTATTTTACAGATTCACAAGCATTATTTTACTGACATTGGATGTTTGGTTTTACCTTGGTTTAAAGCAAAAATTCTGGATATTTTCATATGTTGCTAGATTCCTATAAATTTGATAGAATATTAATGTTGTGCCAGCAAACCCCATAATGTCTGTCATCCTACCCTAGGTTGGTGTCATGCCTTGCGGGACGAAAGACTGGACAAACATGTAAGCAAAACAGAAAAGGGATTCATTGAGCTAAATGAAGAGGCACGGCAAACAAACTGATTCATGAGGGATCAAAAACAGAATGACTAGAAATTAGGAAAGACACAGGCAGGAGGAAGGTGTGACATCAGTCACTGGACTGGAGAGACTGGGAAACACATATATACTGGACTAACAAGGGAGCTAACAAGAGGCAGCTGAGAGTGATTAACACAAGGGTTAGGAACAGGAGACAAGATAGACAAGTAACACGCCAGGTAGGAGACAGAAGGGTACGGTGAACATGACAAGCAAGACATGATAGTTGGGGTTGGTTGGCACAAGTGCACAGTTTTTCATAAATGAATTAACTATTTCCAGTAATTGATTTCTGTAATCTAGTGCAGGGGTGTCAAACTCCAGCTCTGTTCCACTACAAATAATTCAGCTCAAGAGCTGTGCTGTAATTAGCACAAGCAGTTGAATCAGGTGTGTTAAATGAGGGTAAACCAAAAACTGTGCAGGGCTCCAGCCCCCCAGGACTAAAGTTTGACACCCCTGATCTAGTGTGTCTGATTGAAAACTTTACAGACCAGCCCATTCTCCCTGAAACCAGACGTATCAAGGTTTCAAAATAAGCAGTATCTGTGAACAGCTGCAATATCACAAGAATGAGTCTTCAAAAACATTATAAATACAAATTAAAAAAAATAATACTTAAACAACTGTATAATGAAAAACACAGCCAGTGTTCCAGGAAGCAGGATAAAGCAGTGTTTTGAAGACAAAAGAGAAGTCATCGTTTGTCCTGTAGGATTAGCACTTTGAAGTGGGATTTCTGCGACAGTATATCAGCCCTTTAAGAGAGACACAGCAGCATGGCAGATCGAGGCTGTATTCGGCTCACACTGGGAATGTGTCTCAGGCACGCTCGGCACCGGCTTGCGGGCTCCGTCCTAACTCATTTTTCGATACCCGCATCTCTCAGTCAGGGGCATTGGCCTGCCACACTGTTTGCCTCCCTAGTTTGCTGTCCTTCTTTACCTAAGAAATGGAGACCCGTGTGCATCTGAATGAGCATCCCTGCAATTTCACTGAGGATTAAAGCGAAATGATTCTCAAAGTGGCTTCTTCCGGTTCTAAATACTATAAGCTAGTGTTTGCCAACCCAATCCTTGGGGATCCCCAGAAAGTCCACAATTTTGCTCCTTCCCAGCTGCCAACACACCTGTACCAGATATTCAGTGTTCCTGAATGTTTTGTACAGATGTGTTGGTACTTGGGCAGGACCCAATAGGTGGACTGTCTTGGGTCCCTAAAGACTGGTTTGGGAAACACTGCTACATTCCAGCCACCCAAACGACTCACACCCATGATTAGTGTCTTCAGTATGAGACACGCCACTAGTCGGATACTCACACCCAAAACCCATTGGTAAATATACCTCCCAGCCCCATTTAAGGTCTAGTGCCCGGGCCAGTCCCCAGACCCAGTACTCCCAGAATCCTCTGAGGGTCCCGCGGACCGTGCGTCCTTATTCCACACTCAGCCTCACCCCATCTTCCCAACACTTTCTCGCATCATGCTCTTACTGGCTTTAAGATGACACCCAGTGCCCAGCTGGTGCTCAGCCCCCTCGGTAAACCTTGCTGACCAGGGGTGGCAAATTTATTGTGATCGTCAGTGATTGCTAAAACTTCCAAGTGGAGAGGGGAAGCTCCTCTACATAAATTTAATGGGATCACTGGTGATGGGTAAGTTTGCCATAGCCCTCTGTATCATTTTCTGACTGGGGAGGGGAGTTATCCTCAGTATATTTTGTGTGATCATTTTTGATCAAAAAGGGCCACTCAGAAAGGGGGGAAATTTTTTGGACAAATGGGGCAAGTGCTCAGGAACCCTCCGGGGGGGGGGGGGGGGGGGGGGGGGGGGGGGGGGGGGGGGGGGGGGGGGGGCGGGGCGGGGCCGGGCGGGCCCG
>JABFEA020000067.1:13720987-13733166 GCA_019775915.2 Cyphomyrus plagiostoma | reverse complement strand
TATCTTTGCGGGGCGCGGTTCACACCCCCTGTCGGCCCCCCCCCCCCCCCCCCACTGCCAACCTGCACTCTGGGGGCTGACACCCACCGTACTGGAAGGAGGAAAGTACATTTTCACATTACGACTGCAAACACATCCATTGATTGGGAGGAACTGGGAGATTTGCTTTTGTTCTGTCTGATTGATTTATTCTTCAGTGAGGGTCTCTCATTTTTGACATTCCTGTATTGATCCATTTGGGTTAAAATACATTTCTTGAGTGTAGTAGCTCTCTACATTTTTTTTTTGTTTGTTTCTGCATGCATGTACCCTTGGTGTGTGAGAGGTAGACACTGTAAGAGACATCGCCGTTAAATGGGACACAGGCATAAAAATAGCAGAATGTCCCTGGGTGAGATTGGGTGTGTTGATCATTAGCAATCGTGACTAAACAGGTTTAACACCGGTCTGTTGATCCCCAGTGGACTTGTATTGCCTGGGCAAGGATGATTTTGGCAGCCTTTAGTTCCAGGTGTATTGGACACTAGCGACCAATCAAAGTAGCAGGGAAGGGGACGAGGGGCGTTCAGCTTCACTGGTTCCCCTGGGCCTTCAGACAGGTTGCCAGCAGTGACTAAGGACTGATTGACAGATTTTCTGGCCAATGAAGACCATGAGTCTGTCAGACAGAAGGCCGCACAGAAAGACAGCAGATGGGTTCCCATTGGCTGGACCTCCAAGGGTCTGCCAGCAAGGAGCCAGGGTCAGTGCTCCACATGGTTGACAGGTGGATCCTCTGGGAGGAGACTGGAACAGAACATGCTGGGACATATGGATTGTGGAGGGACAGCCAATCAAAAGCAACAGCTGACAGAGCCCATATCACGCATGGAAAGAGAAACGTTTGATAAGCCAGCCAACATGGGACCACAGACAACTTGTTTGTAGGGCAGAGAAATACTAATTAATAATCATCAGTTCTTGAAAATCAGCCCCCCATGGGTACATCTCCATAACTTATAAATGGACTTTTGTGCGCACTTCTGAGTACAGCAAGCAAGCGACCGTGACACGGTGTCATCCAAGTGCACACATTTCTCTCCAACGGACTCGGCCATCAAGGCAGTGCGTTAGCACAACAATTTACACATCTGGACCCCCCCCCCCCCATTGCAGTCAAACTCAGGAATAATGAACCGACAATTGAGAGGAGACACAGTGGGAGGAGTGGGAAGGGCAAGAGGGGAGACGGCCACAGTAAACAGGATATGCAGGAATTTTATGGCTGCCCTGTTTTTTTCCCTTCTCTCTCTCCCACAATGAGAAAGACAATTACAAGCCCCTGCCCGCAACTCCTTTTATGTTCTGTTTTGTGGAACGCAGAAAATGAAGGTCTTCCTGCATATAATTATACAGATATCCTGGGTGAAGGTGCCCATCTCGACAATGAATACCTGGACTGGGTAAGAATGACAAGCTGTACCCGTTTGATCTGCCTCTGTCATTACCGCCACAGTAAATGCTATTTTCTGTCGTGCTTATTTAGTTTGGTACTAACAGATAACCTCACGGCTGGAGCCACTCTCGTTGTAATAAACACGGGTAGAAATGGGGGCTCATAACAGTACTAATGTTCATAAAAATAGCTGGCAGGGATATTTAGAAGGCATTAATGAACTTTAAATCGTACATTTATGGCACTTTAACTTAACAACTACAGCAGAGAGGAATGCAAGCCCACTGAATGATGGCAATTTTTCTTATTCCTAATGAGTATTTATGTGTGACCTTAAAATCAGCTATGTTACTCCTAAAGCAAGTTAATTGTTAAATAAATTTGTGCTGGCACTTTAAGATAAATATTTTAGAAATTATTGGTTTTTCTTCTGTTTATCTGTATTTAAAGAAATACGGTGTGGAGCAGGCATCCATCCAGCAAAGTGGGGAGCACTGGTGAACCATAGATGTCTTCACACTATGAAATTTGCTGCGCCACACCTAGTAAGGTTTGGAGGTCTCCGATATGGTACCGCGGTTTCCCAGAAGGGCCGTCTCGGATTAAGGAGTCGTAATCTTGCTTGGCTGTGAAGAAAAGTTGCATCATAATGCAGCTCCCATCACAGAAGTGCTGATGTCACTGAGAGGCAGCGTTCCATCAGCAAGTTCATGCGTCTGTGATTAAGCAGGGAGGGTCTGATACAAGCTGGGTCAGAGGTCAAAGATCAGACATGCAGTGTTAGAGTTATCACTTTTCACCATTCATGTTGCCCGCTACTCTTTGGAGCCCTGCCGCATGATGTTCAGGGCTGCAATATATTTTTACTGTGGAAATGATCAAGTACGTGGATATTTTAATGAGTCTGCAGCAGTCAGAGAGGAGGAATCAAGTCAAGTGGCATCAGTGGAGAGCTGGTGTGGTACAATACGTTGCTGCTGCCCATGAACGGGCCTTAAATTGGAGGGCAAGTGGAGACAATGACTTACATCACAGTATTCACTTTCCAACTGTGACCTGACTCTCCAGTGCATCCTAGTTCCCCTAATAGGCTAATCCTTGAAGAGGGCTGGTAGGCAGAGGAGGACTTTGGGAAATGTAATACCTTCCCTGCCTCCCTCTCCATCTGACTTTCAGGTTCTTGCTGCCTCTCCTGACCAGCCACCTCCTGGAAAGCTAATGCAACCTAATGCGGCCTCATTTTCTGCACTTTCTTTTCCCCAAAACACAGATTATATTGCTATAATTTCATTAGCCTGTGATTCAGATAATTATTTTTATTTCTGTTTATTGTGCTGTATTTTTCATATAATTTTGTTTTCTAAAATTGATTAAACCTTTCGAGGGTTGCCCCAGATTTGGCAGAACAGCAACAGAAGACTCAATAAACATATCATCTTTTAATGCATGTTTTGTTGTATTTAGGCCATTGGGAACATACCAGTTGTAGTTTTTGTGGTGGTGAGCGGGGGGAGGGAATAGGAGGGGGAACAGAGAAAGAGCAGTATTCCTGTTTAAGGGTGATATAGTCTGTCCCACTGCTTTGTCTTTCCACAAGGTCCCCCTCTTACGTCACATAGGCTGGACAAGTCCTTGGATAGTAGGGTTCCTAAGTTCAGGTGAGCAGTTGGTGCAATGATCCAGCTCCTTCAATATTCCAGAGAAGTTCCCTAGGGAATTCTGGGAGAGATGAAGGATGCCCCATTTCTAACTGTATATTCATTTCCATATTCCTGATGGTATGGCCACCACCCAAGACGATTTCCTCCCAGTTCCCATCCCTGTTTTCCACTCCTGGAAATCTCTGTGTGCTTCATAAACTCTCATCCCTGTTATTCTGGTTCACCTTCCTATGAAGAAAAATTAGGGAGCAGAGATCAGGAGCAAGTATATTTAGTGTATTGGCCCAAGGCAGAATAATGGGGAGATGTGTGTTTGTGTTATAAAAGCAGTATGCTTTTTCCCCATTTTGCAGATTCTGTTGATTTCTCACAAGCCACATGATGTACATTTAAAGTTTAACAGATACACCAAATGGATAACTATTTACAGCGACAGTTTTACTTTCGTCAAACCATCCCCTCCACTTCCACATATTTAGACTATTTTGCTGTGTTTATCAGATGGTGAGTGGTGAATCGTCTCATGTGTTTCTACCCGTGAGTAAACCCCTTAAATAGGTCTCCACTGCAGTTTGCGGGTATCAGGTAGCAGATAAGCAAAGGTTTGTAACCTGTTTGACCACAAAATTTTGTTTAAAAACATCTCTGAGGACAAGTCAGAAAATGGTGAGATTCCTGCCTTGACTTGTTCTCGTTCTCTCTGTCTCATTTCCTTCTGTCTTTCCGCCGTCATTCATCATCTTCCTCTTTTTATTTTTTGGTGAAAAAAGGGGGATTTAAAAGCCTGTGCCGTAGCAACCCGGGGAGAGTAGCAATGCATAGACAGGCCTGTGATGAATATCGTACATTAGGGATCCATTATGGAGAGCGAAGCTGTGGAAGTGTCAGTGGAGCAACGACAGTCTTATCTCTGCAACCCTTCCCCATCTTGTTGCCCCTTCCCTGCAGCTACAGGGCACAAAGCCTTCACCTTCCAAAGCTGCCCTCTACCAGAGCTGCTATTGGACCCAAATCATTTCCTTTACAGAAGTGACTCCATCGTCTCACAAGAGCTAAGCTTTTTCACACTGTTTTTTTCCAGTCATCCCTGTCTGCCACTCATCCTCATAATCAATTCAGCACACTGTGCAAGCCTCTTCCTTTCTCCTGCCCGTGAGCCTCAGCAGTCATTAACGGCATGATTTAGCCACCGGTGCGTGTCTGTCATTGGTGGGAAGGGCCTTTCAGGTATGACAAAAATCAATTATGGATAATTTATTATGTTGCACCATGCTGCTGTGAAAGTCCAAATGGTTTAACAGATCGGGGCCTGTTTGCAAGAAAAATTGCACACGTGTTATTAATGGTTACAGAAGACTCTCCAGTCAAAAGCCAATTGATCAAGAGGTGTCTCCCATTGTTCAATATTGTAGTTTCCTCGGCTCTACATGGGGCAGTTTGATTAGGTGCTGAGAGGTCTTTTGGCAAGGGGTGAAAGACTAATGGTCAAAATGGGAGGGGTTTATGTTCAGGAACCTAAAAGTTGTAGGTGTGTTGGGGAGCATTGCTTTTACTTACCTCCAGCACGGTACAGGTGAAGCATCAACATGACGCACCTTGGTCAAGTTCTTAAAGAGAAATGTTGGATAAGAAATGTGATGTGGTGTCCAGAGTTGTAACATGTTTACCACGTGGGCTGAAGTAGAATAGCCTTGTGAACCACATATCAGACAGAAGGGGATGCTTGCCCTCTGACTTTTTTGTGTTTGCACGTGCATATTCACCTCTGTACTCTGCCAGGGTCAAACTGTGTTCAGATGTGCTTTCCAACCACTTGCCAGGCTTAACTGCCTTCAGCACTGTACAGAAATGTCTGAGGTGGCCCTGACTAGTCGCCCAGCTTGACCTCTAGATAGCATGGGTATTCATCAGGGGTCGAGTCAAGCATTCTGGGAGGAGTCCTACCAAACAACTGCTGGGTGCTTGCATGGCTTTCTGGCGGCGTTCCAAGGAGCATTTCATAGAACCTTTGCAATGCTTCTTGACAAAAATGAGACAGGCTTTTCCAAAAGGCCTCAATCTGCTTCCAAAGACTGTTTACTGGCTTTAAATGAGAAGGCTAGGACACAGCTTAGAATTGCCTTTTTAAACATGTTCCCCCTGTCGCTCCTTCCCTCCATGTGTGTATACATATTGTTTTTGAAGTCCAGACCAATGCTTTTGGCATGGCTCACTGTGCTGGCCCTGCCATATTTTTTGTTTTGATCTCACAAGGCTATATTCGAGGAAAATCTAGTGTGACCGGAGTCATCTCATTTACCATTCAGGAGTTCTGCAGGGAGATTCAACTGTAAGAAGTCCAACCCACTATATGCATCCAAAGCATACAAATACAAAATTGCATGTAATTTCATTTGGTATATTCATTATGCAGTATCTCCATTTCAGTATCAATCAGCATTTAAGAGGATCTGACAGTCATGCCAGTATTCTTTTATGTGGACAGAGTGGTGGAATTAAACAAAACTCTCTTACATTTGTCTGTTGGATATCCTACTGACCAGAGTTTTCTTCTGCAATTAATGCTGTGTTCCATTTACCTTGGTGGTCGAAACTGGGAATGACATCACACATGAGTTAAACACATTCCAGTAAAAGAAGTCGGAAAGCCATACCCGGGACCCGTTTCAAAAAGCAAGATTTTTTGCTTAGCTGGACAACTTGTCAGACTTAAGGAAACTCAGTTTAAATGGGCTTACATTTAGCTTTGGCTACCTTAAATCTGACAAACAGTCCGAATGAGCATGAAATCCAATTGTAGCCTGGTTAATTGTTAGCCATTATTAGCAATATCAGTTAATAACACATTACGTTTTGTTTTGTGCATAAAACTGTAGAAAACCCTCCAAAGATAAGTTGGTCAGTACTGTGTGTACGACAGATTTAATGAGCCACAAATAAGACGTAAGCACTAATAAACAGTATAAAGCTACAGCTTTAACTTCTGCTGATAAAGGGCGCCGCCATCTTGAATTCTGAGGTCGGGGCTTTGTCGATTCCTCCGAGTTCTAGAGCCGAAATTCCGAATTGAAGGGGTGTTCTAGTTGAAGTTTCTGACTAGGACAAATGGAATGCAGCATTAGAGAGCAATAACCTCAAGAAATCTCCTGTTTTTTTATTTGTTTTTTTGAGTTGAGCAAACTCATTGCATCCTTTTTACTTTGTTCCTTTTGTGATCAATATTTTCTTATCCAGGTGAACAGTAAGTCCCCTTTCTCAATCAGGCCACTGCGGTGTTCATGGTTGATATTAATATGGCCGGCCGATGTGAGTCTCTCGTCAATGTCTGGCCCCAGGGACAACAGCAATGAAATGGCACTTAATCACCCTCATGGGAAATGCAAGCTTCTTAAATAAGTATGTTTTTAAGGGGGTGGCATTCAGATGCCGTGCTGTGTGTCCCTAGTAGGACACCATAGACCCCCTGGATATGCAGTGTTCTGGGTACACAAACATCTAATATTGGTGGATTAAGTCACTATTTGATGTGTGCACCATGTGAGGAAGCAGGAGGTAGAGCAGCAACAGGGTTTAGGACGTTGTCATTTCCAAAGTGACTGATCTCCTGCCTTGCACCTACAGGTGAATGAAACCCAGCCTGGATAGACTAATTGTTTGGTTGGGGGTTTTTATATGGTCAGCTGGATGGATGTAATGAGCAGAATGTTGGGGAACGGAAAATGTGGAGAAGGGTGTCTCCGTCTTGGTTTTATGTTTCTGTGTTTCTTTGTGATTTTTACATATTTTTGAGCTGGTTTTTGTCCCAGTTGCGGCTTACTTGAAGGGTTTGTAATTCCATTTTGATTGTGGTTTCTTCTACAATAGAGTCTCTTTGTTTGGTTCGCTTTGCTGTTCTGTTCCTCCATTCCAGCCTGGTCACATCAGCCCCATGACCCCTGACAAACCGTGTACTCCTGTAATGACCACCACTCTGAGCTCGGCTCAGATTCCACTTCAAAATGATTCGTGGGATATATTTTGTTTGAAATTACCATTTCATTATCCTAAGACACAACAGCCAGTTGTTAGTTGACCTGTTTAAACTTTTTTTCCTGCAATCATTTGGGTTAGTCATAACACTCATAGCTAATATTTTAACACATTAAGTATAACGTATCACTATTCATGTATCATACATTTACATGATTTTCAAACCTCATGAACAACACAGGTAAAAATAATTATATTTTTTTCCAACTTTAAACACCTTAAAGATATGAAATGTGCTGATCCGTGAAGAAGGGGGATTGAATCTCAATCTCAAGGTCACCTCAGCATCGCTCTGTTTCACAGCTCAACACTGGGACAAGGTGAAAAGCCAAAACATGGATTTAAACTTTACGACACTTTGTACACTTTAATATAAAAGTTTGATGTATTATTATTGTTATTATTATAATGATTATTATTAATATATTAGCATTATTATAAAACAGTAATTTATGAGGCATGGTGTGCATGCATTTACTTATGCGTGTGGGTTTATCTAAAAGTTAAATCTCCCAATTAAAATTCAGGTTTTATTGGACAGCCAGTCCCACATGTGAATGTATGTGCACAGCAAGAAAACACCTCTGCTTTATATAGAAAATCTTTAACACAGACATCTATGTGAGAAGATGTCAAACCTTAAGACTCTTCATTAGCACACTTTCTTGTCTACAAGCCGTCACGTATTTTGAAACACCATCAGGCCATTCGGCCCATTATGATATAACTGTCCTACTGGCTGGCAAACTGAAGCGAAACCTATTGTCAGTTTATTCGGATTTCTATTTGCTGACCTTCGAACCTGACAGCCAATCCTTTGAGAACCCTAAATTGCCAATTCAGCTTCTGTGCACAAATAATTCAGAAGTGATGTATAACAGGCCAGTCGTATAACAGGCCAATCGTATAATAGCGACCAACATCAGTCCAATACCAGTTCAGGAGCAGGTATTGAGTTACACTGCAGTTACAGCCAGCCTGGGGATGCAGACTGATTATGCCGTGGAGAAGGCCATAACAACAAGGAATGCTAAACTGACATTCATAAATAATGTAGCACTGTGGACTAATGAGAGAATACTGGTAATTATCACATAGAAAGGCTTCTCTTTGCTTTGGGGGAATATTGTCCTTTTTTCAGGGAAAAACAGCAGATTTCATTTCAGGGCAAACTCTTGTCTGGTCTGACGCTGTGGCATTTAGCATCCAAGTTGTTTCCTGCCTATTCGGTGATGTGGCCCAGCTGGGTGGGATGGTTCACAGCAGGATGTGCCTGCTGCAGGCCAGCAAGGAAACACAGTGATGTGTACTTTAGTGGTGACGCTGCATTCCCTCAAATGAAGCTGCCGCAGGCAGCGGAGGCGAGCGTGGGTCTGCTTCATGCCTCCATGCGATCTGGCCGAGTCGCGTATGATGAAAGGCAACATCGTGAGAGATGCATATTAGGCAACTCGTCAGACATTCTTGTCGCAATGTGCCAAGCTGCGTGAGCGAAACAGCGCTGCGCCGTTGACTTATTTCATTCATTATTCTTCTATTATAATTCTATTTCAATTGCAGCGCGAGTCTGGCTCCTGCAATTCGGCAAGCTGATTCCTGTTAAAGGTAAAAGGTCAAATACAAAAGGTCAGCTGTCACACCATGTTTGGTGCATGGGTGTCTGGAAAGATTGCTGGGTCTGTGGCAGCAGAGTGACAGGGTGAGCCCAGCACTGTCACTTGTTAATTAAGAAATGCCGTACTCCCCCTCCAGGGTAAGATTCGGGAGCGGCATGTAAATCGATCGTCCCTCCTTCTCCCTACCTCTACATGCTCTCCTCTCTTGTTCTCTCTAACCCGTAGCTCCTCCCTCAGTACCCGGGGGAGCAGGCCTCTGATGCAAGCAGGACGCAACGACGGAGAGGAGGAGAGATGATGTTTGCACACGCGTGTGCTTGTGTGTGTTTGTGTGCGAGAGAGACGTCGGCTTGTTTTGGTCCCATGTGCCTCAGATCTGTCGGATTGGCTCAGTCTAACCGGGCTCCATGCACAACAAATGGCACTGCCAGAACACTTAGCCATCCGCTTTGGTTCCTGTCAGGGTGAATTACCTGACTTATGTCGCTGGTGATGCTAACAAGGGCAACAGTGACAACAGCAGCTAAGGTGAGATGAAGTGCGAGATCTGTCCCTTCAGTGTGTTCCTTCTGTAATCCTTGGCTCACTCTCCTGGCTTTCTGCATTGCTTTGTTCTCTCAGTCTCCCCGGTAACCTGGTCACCTGCATCCCCCCGCCCCCCTATCCTGCTCTCCTCTAGTTACCTGGTCACCGTGTCTGATGTAATTTTTGCAGGAAGTTTGATTCACATTCACACCCCCTCCTCGGGGTACCTTCTGGGAGAAACGGGTGGGGGGGCATCATCTAGTGTAAACAGAGACCGCTGTGCTTACCGGTCCACGCGTGGAAAATGGGGGCGTCCCCAAAGCCGGTCCCCAATCGGCCTGTGGCGGCACGGGGGGAAGGCCTGTGAATGTGCAAACATCATGGAAGTGATTCACGTTTTAGAGCTGGATCTTTATATTGTCTCACTGTGGCCCAATTAGACCCATTTTACCGGACATTTCTGTATTTCTACATATTCTAGCCAATACATTGGGCAGGCTGATAATTAGAAGGTTGAAAAGTGATGGCCAGAAGGAGACAATTGGACCCATGTTCACAGCCCTAAATGAACTGTGGGCGGTGTTTCCACAAAATGTCATAGGAAATAGTCATTCTTCTTGGTTGGCCTGCTATTCAGGGGGACCCTGGCGTGACTGGCAGAGTGCTTGTCTGCAAAGGTGAGGTAACCATCTACCAAGCTCACCCACCTAACACAAAAGGTTCTGCTTGTCCCATGATGTCATGAATCCTCTGGCAGCCCCAGGTGACCACTCTGCCCACCATGATACCTTGCTTTGCTGGGTAAACTATATTCCAGCGCATTCAGTTTCCACTTAGGGGCCAAGTAAGCAGTTTTCCAAACTCCTGCCAGTTATTGGACCTCAGCAGTGAGCCCACAGTGAGCTCAACAGTTTACTCACAGGGCTACAACCACCACCAAAAGTCAGTTCATATGAGTGACATCATTTCTGAGGCACATGGCATTCTTTAAGCCGCCATGAGAATACAGCAAAATGATAAGAACACTAACCAATTGTCCCCAACCCCCACTGCCTCCAGAAACCCGCATTCTTGAGCCATGTCAAGTAAGTGTATTGTGTGAAACTGGGAGGGGTGGGAGCGAGTACAAAAAAAAAAATCAGACCAGTGCAAACACACTCACCTGGGGGGCATGACTTATGAGAGTGGCTCCTGCCTGGGCAACGTTTCTTGTATAAGCTGGGCCCAGACGGGGTGGGGTGCTGACTGCTGAGGTCATTGCTGTTGTCTCTTCAGGGTCAGAGGGCATGGGGGGTGGGGGGGTTGCATGTTAACAACAGGCTGATTGTTCACATGCCTGCGTGTCGTGTTTTGAGTGTCGGTTAGAGAGGGTGGGCAGGTGAATTGTGCACTGGTGTTGGGTGTGGTCTTCATTCTTTACTAATAACAACTCTTTTTGTTTTTGTGTGGGAAGCTACTGTCTCCCATCCCGTTTGTCGGTTTGGAGTGAGTGTGTGTGGTGTGGGGGAGGGGAATGGGGAGTCCGGGTGAGGTCAGCATGGTATGGGACGGGAGTGGGTAATTACAGGGAGGCTGAGAGGAGCCTGTAATTACTGTGCCCTAAGGAAGATATGCTGCTGTTCTTGTGATATAATTACAGGCATTTATAAGGCTCTGGGTCCAAACACTCACTGTATTGTGCAATGTAGCGCAGCAAGGGGGTATGGGGAATGAGAAGAAGGATTGGGGGGGCAAAAATGGCCTAAAAGGGACCAGGCGATCAGAGAGGAAGGAGAGGCACTCACAGTGCTAAGTGTCATGCCTCTGGAGGGATCCATCTCCACACAGTGCCATGTGACAGGCATGCAGGGGACCCACTGTGTGAAAGAAGGACCCCACCCTCCCCAAATGGGATGGCTGGGTGGGGAGGGGGGGAGGGGCTGGGTGTTCCTCCCCATCCAGGGGAAAAAAGAGTGGGCAGGAAGTCCACTTCCAAGATTTGGGGGGGGGTCACGTAACCAGTAAACAGAAGACAAATAATTAATGCAAGGAGGACATTAACTGCCAGCTGTGACTGCAGTCGGCTTTTGTATTTCCAAAGTTGTCCTGTTATAGAAGCTCTCAAAAACAAAAGAGCATCAAACGCTTTCACCGCTACACTTTCTCAATTTTTTTTCCATTAGTAGGAGAACCGTTATCACTCATCATTGTTGTAATAGGATTTATATTGTCAGATTAATTGTAGTTATTGTTGGATTTGTTTTTTTGGGCAGTAAATATTCATTCATTGGTTCTATTCCATGCAATGTTTGTATTTAAACTGTGTCACATTGCTCCAAGTTGATTGTCTAATTGTTTCCGTGGGGTAGCTGATACTTGGTGTTTGCACCTGTTATTATTTTGGTTAATTACAGGTGTGCTACACAGTTAGTGGCTTGTTTTGTAAGCCCCCCTGTTTGGTCCATTGTGCATTGCCGGTTTTTAAAAATAACCACCAAGTTTTTATATGTCACTGCCTTCTAGTTAACTCACACTCCTCTACCCAACCCCTGGTGTATTTGGCTCACTCATCCTGGCCAGGAGTGATTCTGCATGGAGCACCAGTTGACTTTATACCAAATGGACTTCCTTTTCTCTGTCTTTTTCTTGCTTGAGCTCTCTCTTTACCCTGTTGCCATACTGGATGGGGCACAAGTTGGCTCTACATACAGCACAGACCCTCTCTCTCCTTGTCTGTTATGGTCTCTGTCTAGCCTCAATGATTGATCACAGTTCAGCCGTTGTCGCACCATTCCCATGCAGCGGGTGGCCAGGAAGGGGGGGGGGGGGCACCAACAACCGCACCCAAAATGAAAATGGCATAAAAGGCGCACTTAGTGAAGGGGCCATAATAAAGGGCTATAAAGGGGGACGGTGTATTTTGCGCCCCAAAAC
>JABFEA020000067.1:13695655-13706464 GCA_019775915.2 Cyphomyrus plagiostoma | reverse complement strand
TTTTGTAAGCTAAACTGAAGTAATAGGTCTTCAGACGAGATTTAAAGACTGAGACCGATTCGGCATCCCGAACAAAAATGTTAAATAGACTGGACTGGTTATGAAAAAAATGAAGATAAAAATTACCTGAGGTTAGAGACATAAGCAGGGGGACTCACTGTTGCATGCAGGGAAATTAATGAGATGGTACTGTGTGCTCGTACTGTGTGCAGGCAGCTGACCACCTCAGTTGAATCTCCCCCAATGCAGTTTACCCCTTCCCTTTCCTCTCCTCCTTTTCCTGTCAGCTTCCTGTGTCCTTCATTCTTGTTCCCCATCTTCATTGTGCCCACGACTTGCATCTCTACTCTGCTGTTCCAGGCCGCTATAGTATGCAAAGGCAATAAAACTGCGGGAGGCACATGAGCAGTAGGCAAGTTTACAACCCAGCCTGGTACTTTGAGGGGAACACTGACACTGGTGAACAGCTCCCCCTGCAGGCTAGGAGGCAGTACTGCTGTATCTGTCTCTATGTACCACATTAAGATTAACTTTATTATCTCTGTGGACATATTTATGGATGTATTTATCAGATTAAAATGGCTTTTCTGCTGTGTGTCAGTGTATAGCTTCACTCCAGCATAGTTGAGAGTGGCTTCAAGAAACGACTGGCTGCGTTTAATGACTGCATGCATTTTTGCTGGTATTTCCATGCCTTTTGAGATCTACAGCTTCATTCTTCTGGCCTCTTCCCCCAGCGCTCGAACCCGGGATGGGCGTGGCCATTTATGCCGGACTGGTGGGGGCGCTACTCCTTTGCGGCATGTTGCTGCTGTGTGTGGGTGTGCTGGCATACCGCCGCAGCTGCCGGCATCTCCGTGGTGACATCACAGACTCATCCTCCGCCCTCACAGCAGCCTTCCATCCAGTCAACTATAAACCCCAAAGACAGGGTGGGTCACAATCCCATGTACCCTTTCATACCATAATTTTTCGTTTTCCTCTACTGTTTTCCCATTTTTTAATCCTCTCTCCTCCACTTCTCACCACTCAAAAGTCGTCATATATCACTTCCGAGCACCAGGAAGGACACCCAGAAATGGTTCTGTCCAGCCAGCTGGACTGGAAGCTTCTACCCATTAGCGCTAAGCAGCCTCGAGAAAGCACAACACATACAACTAGGGTACAGCTAATGACGAAACAGCTCCAATGAAATGACACACCTCACCGAGAGCCACACAGATGCTCCCACGAGCCGGATATTATGTCTAAAAGCGCCTGATCCACATATATGAAGCAGCACAGTGCAATGTAGCTTTTTTTTGTTTAAAGAATACTTAAAAAATCTAAACCGATAAGGCCTAGTCATTAGGAGCTGCCGGCCCCACAAGGACAGAACATGCCCGAAGAGCATGCGATGTGCCCTAAGGAGGCTTCAGATGAATACTTTACAAAAAATCCGGACTTGCTTAGATATGCTAACAATGTCGAGGCTGATAGTCCCACAGGTGAGAAGCAGACATATTTGCCACTGATAGCCTTGGAGGGGGCTGAGCCACCAAGAGTTTAGATTATAGTTCAGTTTGGCATTTAGCTTCATAATGGATATGAAATGGCTTTCACAGCTGCCACTGAAGTATCTGATTGTGATGCATGCACACCACATACGCACACTCCCCCAGACAGAGACTCCTGTGCACAGACATGCACTCTCTGACGCACACATCCTTTTCTCTTTTTTGCCTTCATCCCTAACCCTGTCCGTAACTTCCCACCTGCTCTCACTACGACCCTCTGCTCCTCTGTCGGTTCACTAAATGTCTTGACTGTCAGTGGCACTGAAGCATTAAAAAATCAATTCTAATCTATCTCTGGCCTCTCTTGTTTGTCTCCTGACCCACCTGCTCCCCTCCACGAATAAAACCACCTGCAGACAATCCTCACCTGCTTCACCCCTCGGCCCCCCCGGACCTAACGGCGACAGCCAGTTCCCTCCGAGGGCCCCTGTTTTCCCTGCAACAGGGGGTGGTAGATCATAGCCACCACAAAATCCCCATGACCACCTCACCGCTGTTAGACCCCCTGCCCAGCCTAAAGATCAAAGTGTACAACTCATCCACGCTCTCTTCACTGGAACTCCCAGCCGAGGGAGCCTCGGGTGATGGTGAGATTCTCAGCCTGAAGATGGTGGGCTCTGGGTCCCGGCCTGACTCCCGTGAGCCTCATAGCCACACCCTCCCCCGTGAGCCCAGCAACAGCACTAGCGCCACCTTGGGGTGCCTCGGAGGACGCCTAACCATCCCCAACACAGGTAACACATAAACATGGATGTCCTTAACGCCACAGAAACCAGTAGCTTTTGCCATTGTGCTAATGGAACAGATAAATGAAGAATCTATATTGGCAGATACACACACCATCTCCTCACCCTTCCTGTCTCCCTGACACTCTCCAGGTGTGAGCTTGCTGGTCCCACAGGGAGTGATTCCCCAGGGCAAGTTCTATGAGATGTACCTCATCATCAACAAGTGGGAAAAGACCACGTGAGTGTCAGGGCCCGGTGCCGCAGACTGCCCCCATCTGGTCCTGTCCACTCTGAGTCAAGGACACAATAACCCAGGGGACTATAACATGTCACAGGGCATCAATTAAATACTGACATTCACAACCTAGAAAAAAGGTTGCTGAGCTACATATGGCTAGGAGAGGAGTGGGTGGAGGGCTTTGGGTATATGTAAACAGAGGAACGGAGAAACTAATTAAATGCAGGCCCTATGTGCTCCTATGGGATACCGTAGAGTTAGCTATGGGTTTGTTTCTCTAGCTTTATTCGATTCCACAGTCTTGGGGGCAGGCCATAGATACGTCATTAGCCATCCTCCACCACAAAATGGGATATCAGAACAGGGTCGGTCTCCCCAAGCCGCTGTTCTCTCTCTCCAGCTTTAGGTCTGCAAAGCTCAGCTAGCGATAAATGTTGCAGTAAAGGTTGTGAACCTCACTCATTTCTCATTATCTCCACTAAAATGCAAATGATAATAATAAAAGTAAATTCTAAGTCCCTTATTACTCAGATAAAATTCTGTCTGGAGGATATTTGCTGGGCTCATTAGTTTTTCATCCACTTTTATTTTGAACATTTACCCGTAGGATAGAGGTGAAGAATTCTGGATCTCAATAGTAACCCAGCATTGTTTTTTTGCAGAAGCTCGGCCCTTAATTGCTCTGTCGAGTTATTTTGAATTCAGCACTTCAAGAATAAGTCGCTTACCCTGGGTTATAGGATGTTTATTGGCGGTTCCTTTGAAAATTGCCTCAGTAGCTGGGGAACATGAAGGTTTCAGCTCCACTTTGGGAAAAGAGGACAGCTCAGGAGCATGGGGCAAAGTTCTAAAGGGGGTCGAGGCTTAGCTAGTGGCCTCTGAGTTTAACCCAGAGTCTGCCTCCAACAGGTTGCCATCAGAGGGCAGCCAGACGGTGCTCAGCCCTGTTGTGAGCTGTGGGCCTACAGGAATGTTGCTGAGCCGGCCCGTGGTGCTGACTCTGCCCCACTGTGCCCAGCTGGACCCACCCGACTGGACGCTCACTCTGAAGACACAGACTCACCAGGGCGAGTGGGAGGTGAGAAAGGGATGGGGGTTGAGGGGTGGGAAGAAAGTGCATGTGGGGGTGAGTGTGAAGAAAAGTGAAGTGAAGAGGGGGAAGCAGAAAGTGTGAGAGCCAAGTGGAGAAAAAAATGGTGGGAAAGATGGAAGCGTAGTGGAAACTTAATGCGCTGAGAATCACTCCTGGAAATCCATCATTTTAAAACTCCATTAGATCTTCACCTGGTTATTCTGTTATACATCTTTCTGACTGTAGGAGGTGCTGACAGTTGGCGAGGAGAGCCTATCGTCGCCCTGCTACCTCCAGGTGGAGGAGCAGAGTTTCCATGTGCTGATGGAGCAGCTGGGTACCTACAGCCTTGTGGGCCAGTCCACTGCACCGCAGCCTGCCTGCAAACGCCTGCAGCTGGCTCTTTTCGCCCCTCAAGCCCCATGCCTCTCCCTGGACTACAGCTTGCGTATATACTGCATTCAGGACACGCCTCATGCCCTCAAGGTCTGTCCTCCCTTCCAGTGCACAAATCCTTGGTCCTAAGAAAGATTTTTAAAAATCACACTTGCTAGTGACTAATTTGCTGCATGTATATTCTTTCGCCCTGGATAACAGGCCACGTCTCCCTGTTGCACTATTCTAAACACAGTTTCTTTTTTTTGTTCCCGCTCACTCTCTGCAGGAGGTTTTGGAGCTGGAACGCAGTCTAGGAGGAGTTCTACTGGAAGACCCTAAGCCCCTCCTCTTCAAGGACAGCTACCACAACTTACGCCTGTCCATCCATGACATCCCGCACTCTCACTGGAGGAGCAAGCTGCTCGCCAAGTACCAGGTCAGACCAGTAAATCAGTCTGATGCATCTGTGCTGCTCAGCTGGCACTCATATCTGAGCTTACAGTGTTCTGTTCTTATATTGCTGGGTATCTTTAATGAGGTGATTGTGGGTGATTTCACGTTATCCTGCATACCCTGCCTGAGCTGGCCTGCTTTTACAAGTCTCACCTTTAACTGCTCTGCTACATGGCAGTCTGCAATACTTGTTTATCACTAAGGGACTTGTACGCATACCAAATAAATGTTGCTTCTCATTAATGTGATGCAGTTCCGCCTTTTGTAAAGGTATCTTTTCATTTAAATATCATAATTACCAATGTGAAGAAGCAATTTAATGCCATATTCTAAAATGCCATCTGTAAGTGTACCCCCAGTGACTGAGCGGTGCAATGTACTCTGACAGGAGATCCCATTCTACCACATCTGGAGCGGCAGCCAGAGGCCACTACACTGCACCTTCAGCCTGGAACGGGGCAGCCTGGCTGTGTCTCAGCTCACCTGCAAGATTTGCGTCCGCCAGGTGGAGGGGGAGGGGCAGATCTTTCAGCTGAACACCGACATCCAGGAGGTAATGGATCCCACTGGGGGGGGGGGTTACAGCACACAGAAATACAGGATGGATGGGACATTACTGCCGCACCTAGTGTTCCGGACAAAGACATTGCTACTGCAGAAACAGGGGGAAAACACATTACTGTCACAGACACAGATATACATTGAATGGATCCCTGAGGGTAGAGACATTAACTGATAAGAATTCATACATCAGTGTTTATCAGAGTAATAAAAACAATTTCAGGGGAGAAACAGGAGAAACTATGAGCTGAATGTGCGAGCAGTGGGACAAAAACAAAAGTTGTTTCTTGATCAAGGCATCGTGCTAACATATAACATTAGTTGTAGAATATGAAACTTTAACCTGTTTTTATAAAGGTTGAGGGCAATCTGTGGGGTGAATTCACTTTCACTGTGATTTAAGCCTGCCCAGGAGCAAAAAGCCCCGATGCCTGTGTGTGTGACCTATTCCCCTTCACAGACCCTGCCACCCCATTCCCCCCTCCCCTCGGGAGGCACCTGTGGTCCTTCGTCCCAGGTGGGGCCGTATGCCTTCCGGCTACCAGCATCCATCCGTCAGAAGATCTGCGCCAGTCTGGATGCCCCGAGTTCCCGCGGCTGTGACTGGAGACTGTTAGCACACAGCCTGGAGTTCGACAGGTGGGTGCAAGTTCTTGAGCCAGCTGAGTGTAGTATGTGTTTGTGAGTTTGCAGGTTTTACCTTCACCGTTATTGATAATGTCCTCAGTAAAAAAAGGAATAGACTCTGTTTACGCATCCCATGAATCAAACACACTTAGCTGGTTAATTAATTAATTTCATCGGTTTTTAGTCTTTCACTGTCACTGGAATCTGGTTAATAACCATCTAATGCATGAATGAATCAATGGAAAGTCCTCACATGTGTATCGTAAAACAATAGAATGAGTACAGGTCGACCAGCTGATTCACCAGAACATCAAAACTGAGAATTTGTCATCATCCCACCAAAAAAAAGCTTCTAAGAATGAGTACCACATACAGGGCAGGACTGAAAACTAGATGTCCCTTTATTTATTTATTTTTTTCCATTATTAGTTATTCAAGATTATGTGTGTAATATTGCAGATAATGATACTTTTTGTTGATTTATAGTTTACAATTTATGCTTTAATTTGAGCACTGCAGGTCTTAAGCTAATTAATGTTAATGACGTTTACTTAATTATCAGGTTTCAGGGACAGGTGACTAATTAGAGTCTTCAGATGGAAGAGCTTTATAGTAAACAAAGTTTGTATTAATTTTCATAAAATGCACAACTGAAATTCCTGGGTTAGGAGTATACAATAATATATATTTTTTCCTCAGGTATTTGAACTATTTTGCAACAAAGCCCAGCCCCACAGGTGTGCTGCTTGACCTATGGGAAGCCTGTCACCAAGGTGACGCAGACCTGGTCTCCCTGGCGACTGCACTGGAAGAGATGGGCAAGAGCGAGGTGCTGGTTGTCATGACAACCGACGGAGACTGCTGATTGGCTCGCAGGCACAGAAACTGTTGTGATGGGAAACCAGCAATGCCCATCCACCAATGTGCCCATGCATGCCGGAGATTGTTTTATTCCATTTCTCTCACACACACCCCGATATGTGCTCGGTCCACACCTGCATCTCCCGCTGAGAGAGGCATTACCTCATCGAAAATTTAACAACTTGGGTTTCTAAGTATTTCACATGGTCTTGGCCATCCGCATCCAAATCGTCCTCCTGGAGGCTGAGGTCAGCATATGTTCACAGGACAAACTTTTTTCCACAGCTAGCAACTGGAGACAAATTCTGCGACAAGCCAAGGTCACAGATTTGAGGCGTAATAGTTTAAGAAGGTACCACTGTGTGAGATTGTCTATGTTATATTCTGAGAAAAAATCAATATATAAGAACTTAGACGTACAGGGGTTAGAGCTATATTAGAGAGCAGCCAGGACGTAAGCATGTACCTAGCCAAGCAGAGAAACATGCACATGTATGATGCATCAATATGAAACATGGATGGATTCCATCTTCCCACACAACAAGCTTTTGTTTCCTACCAACAGCCAGTTCAAAGCTACAATTCAAGCCAGCAGCAAAATCTCAGCATGGTGGTTAGCCGACAACGAGGGCCCTTTGTCCCCCCCAGGCATCCAACGTGCTGATACAGATGAGTGGACAGCGGAGAAAACCAGTCTGCAGCTGAGCTGCCTTGTACTGAGCTGTCCAAGGCTGTTGTGTCATTGCTAGTTGACAGATGACAAGTCATATTACAGTCATTTTTTTGTATAAGCCACAGTATGTCCTCATGGCCAGCAGGTGGCATGAGGGTATGCACGTCCATTAAAGTGACAGGAACCAGGGATGGAACAGGCGAAGAAGTATACTGTCACCTGGCCTGTCACACAGATACATGGGATGTATCGCTTATTTTTTATCCCTCAAGTCTTCTATATAATCTGCCCTTTGTCGTCTTATCTTATTGCAAAATAAGTCGCAGAAGAATTTTGGTAAACTGTTAAGTTTCCTATCGGGAACGCGATTTCTGTTTTTAATCCATATTTTTTGGATTTTTTCCATTTTCCACTGTAATGGTTATATTATTTTTTCTGTTATGATTATAATTGATATATTTTGTATTGATTTAGCGTCCTTGTCACGTTGATTATTAGGTTTTTGAATGAGCTTTCTTGCATATGAAGGCAGATGGAGGATTTTGGGAAGGCAAGGAGTGACGAGAGGGGGGCAGAGGCGGGTGGGCGTATTTGGCAGAGGGCAAAATTCAGAAATGGAGAGAGACAGACTTTCACAGAGACCACTTTGGCTTCAAGGCCATATCACAGCTGCAAGCAAAACTCCCTAGTATTCATTCTGATCAACAGTCCAACAGTCTCCATTGAGTATATGAAGTAAGACTTTGTATTTAATTCTGTATAACTCTTAAATGTTCAATCGGTTGTGACTTGCTGCATGAATTTGACCTTGTTACAGGTGAGAAGGACAGAAACTGGCTTTGATTCTAATTGGCTGCAGTGCCAGTATGATAATCATGCTTTGGTTCGAAGTGATTGCAGTGGCCCCTGGGAAAATCTGGCTTTGATTTTAATTGGTTTTAAAGTCTGAAAGTCAAGTGTTGTTCTGATCTACTAAGTTCTGGATGTAATCTTTAGATGTCAGTTTTTTTAACTGGTTATTGATTACCTCTCACACTCTCAAGTTGATTATCAGTTATATTTGTGGTTAATCAGCTGCTATAGTCAGGGGTCATTCATATTACATGTTTTCATTTTTGTTAGGTGTTATTATTGTCGCTGTTACTAATAATGTTATTTTTATTATAATGTTTTGTACTGTTATTAAGCAAAAGTGCGTGTGAATCTTGGAAACATAAAAAAAACAGATGCCCAGTATCTTTTCCACCCCACTGAAGCAGTGAGAATGTGACCGTTCTTCGTGGGTGAGTGAGTGATTGAATTGTCTGTATCTGTGTGAGCAAGCTTCACATCTCTCAGCTGTGTCATTTCTCTATGTAAGTACTATGCAAGTACAGAGAAAAAGGCCACATTTTTGGTTTCTCTTTATTTCGCTTCCCTGTACAGTGTACAAAAGCGTATATTTTAACAGCAGAAAAAAAATATTGGGCAGTGACTTGAAAATGATAGACTTTGCTGAAGAGATGACGGTCAAGCAGTATATCGAATCCTATTCTTCAACATCAACTACAAAATGAATCATTAAGAGATCATTTAAAGTGAACAAATCTGAAAAAAAATTATCTGCTGTGGCTGAGCAAAACACACAATATTACAATGGGTTTCTCTGCATATTTCTGTTGGATGTCCCGATCACTGAACTGCTGTTGGAGCTGTGGAATTTAGATGAGTTAAGCACTGAGCCACACTAATTGCTATGAAAACGAGCAACCACAACTCATTCTTAAGAATTTGAAGAAGATAAAGGAAGCATAGGTATAGCTCTGAAACCATGAGGTGAGTCTTAAAGGGTATAAATCCTACACAGACGCTAATTGTAGGTTTTCTGTCTGTGCTATTTTCGAGCTACACATATTGAGCGTAATGACTTTTCGTGATGCAAGTCTGATGGGGGCTGACATGTCATGAGGGCCAGTCAGTGCTCACTACCACTGCCCCCTGCTGAAAATGTGTGGAAGAGAACTTAACTACTCCCATAAAAGTCAATGCCTCATTTTTTAATAGGTAAAGAGAAGATCGGAAAGAAAAATGTTTCCTTAACTCTGTAAACTACCAATTGTAAATAAATGTTTAGCCTTCTTACTTGTAACTAAGATAATTTTTATGCAATAAATTATATTTCTTAGTTTAACAAGAATTCCAGAGGTTGCTACAGTGTTGTTGTTTTCTTGTTTTGGGGGGGAAGGAGGTCAGGTAGTTGCTTATGTAGAGAACCTTAACAACTATAAATGTGCATAACATCAGAATATTTTGTTGAATGTCAAGGCACAAAAAATTGTTCTAACAAGTAAGCTATTGCATTACCTTGTTAATTACTTATTAAGGACATAAATTCATGGAATTGAGGAAAAATTCACAATGAATGAGATACAAGAGAAGAGCACACGTTTCAGTAAACAAAATAATATTAAATTAACTTTAAAGATTCTGCCATTGATTTGTACATAGAAACTACATACACTACAAAAAAAATCAATATTACAGGTGCTAGAGGGTAATAATTTTAGGTGCAGCTGCATGCAATGTAGAAGTAAACCAATAATCATCATATTTGTGTCAATAAATTAGTTTACACCCAACAATAAAGTTATTCAATAGTATATTAACTTTAACTGACAAAACCGTGCAATAAAATGTAACATACCCGCAGTTTATCTTGATTGAATGAGCAACAATAACCAGACAGGTATTGCGTGGTTATTGCAAATACTCCCATCTAGGTTTAAACTGTTGGTTACACAATTTTATGATTATACAAAATGCCCATGTTTGACATAATAATAATTCACAACAAATGTTACACATGCTGTACAAAGTAGCACACTATATTACAGGCATCTAGTGTGCAAAAGTACTTTTATATTCAAAAACTAAACTGGTAACATGAAAACAACCCCTAAGTTTTCCCACTTATGTTATAATCTAGCTACAGCCAGATCCTGCTGGTTTACATTCTCTAAACTTTCTTTTTAACATCAACCAACTGTTCCGGCCATAAATGAATAAAGCAGCACTCTGAACATTTTACTAGATTTCAAAAATATCATTGAACATTTTAGCCCTAGCGTCAATTGACTTTATATGAAAGCAAAAAAGCAAAGGGCTTTTTATTTATCTGCCCCACAATAGACTCAATTATGTCCCTGGGAAACACAGACAGAGAGGTGTATTAGTCTGTCTGGGTCTTAACTGGTGAAATGTGATCTTCCTTTCAAACTCAGAGCCAGAAGAGATTCATAACATGTCTTTTTCTGCTGAGTGGCTTGAACACAATGGTTTTGTACAAAACCCCATTTTAATAATAATGTAAAAGTTGTGTAATCTAATATAGCCTTTTTCCTATGCCTTATTGTGTTTCCTTTCACCTACTCTTCACTCACAGAAGCTCTCAGGAAGCCCTTGAATAATACTGATAGAATATCTTTTAATTTGTCATTATTTCATTTTTTCCTGCGGCTCACCAAAATACTTGCCCACACTGCCCTCTGCTGGGCTGCCTAAACATTTTTGCTCATGCACCCCTATACTTCGTTTAAGGCAGGGGTCTCAAACTCCAGTCCTGGGGGGCCAGAGCCCTGTGTAGCTTAGTTCTTTCCCTGTTCCACCACAAATGATTCAGCTCA
>JABFEA020000067.1:13674621-13692864 GCA_019775915.2 Cyphomyrus plagiostoma | reverse complement strand
GATTTTGAATCGAATCGTGGCCTCAAGAATCGGAATCGAATTGAATCGTGAGATGGTAAAAGATTCCCACCCCTAATATTAGGTAAGAGGAAAGCTTGCGGTTGGGGCACTGGGTCAGCTATTTATCTGGGGACCCTGGAGCGTTTGGGGTTCAGTTCCTTGCTGAAGGACAATGGACATGTGACTATCCTGCGGAGGATGGTTCTCGAACTGGCGACCTTCCAATCACAGGCACAAAGGCCTAACCGACTGAGCCACATGCTGCCATCCCCTCTTTCTTTGGGGATTGCAGTAGAGAAAAGAGGAGTTGCATGATTTCTCACACGGAGAAAACGTCCATGCCCTCACTGCTATTTCTTGCACAAACCGAATCAAGCAAACCGCAGAATGAACATGACTTAAATCATGTTACTGATGATAAAATATAACAGAATCAGGCTCAGGTTTGTCCACATATTGTACATCAGTGGATTTCCATTCCGATTTAAAAAAAAAAAAAACTTGTTTTTCATCTGTCCATCCATCCATCCATCCACCTACCCACATTCTATACCTGCTTGTCCTGTGCAGGGTCACAGGGGTCCAGAGCCTGTCCTGGAAACTATGGGTGCAAAGCAGGGCACACACACCAGTCACACACACATGCCTACGGACAATATGGCAGCTTCAGTTCACCTTAGTGTGTTTTTGGGCTGTTGCTAAGTGTTGTTGTTTTCTAGTCAATGTAAAGCTATTTTGAAATGTGTTAAACAAATGTCAGTTTTCCAAAATATCTTTTTACATCTTTACCTTCTGTCCTATATGTTCCTCAGATGTTTCAGCCTGGTCCTTTTTCTGTTCATGCTTTCTGTGCATAGCTTTTTTTTTTTTTTTTTATAAAATACAAAATCTGGAGTTGAGTAAGGTATTTTTTTTAACACTAGGCTGCATCACGAAATCTGCTTTCTAATGTAATTTTTTGGAAAATATTTCACATTATCTATGCATGTTTCAGTAAGGGTGTTATGGTTTTTTAAATTTTCTTTTGCATTTTGTCTCATGTAGTGGAAAATGGGGAAATCTTACATTATATTAAGGGTGTTTAAAGGCAGTTGGAAGGGTGATACAGTCTGACCTGTTATATATTACGAGGTACTGTAAAGTAAGACTAATTCAGGGTTGGCCCACTTAATGACTGCTGTGGTGTTTGCGTTGAATGTTGGTACACACACTCTGTATGTTATTTCAGGGGCATTAAAGCTGTGACACATGCTGTGTCACATGGTTTCAATCATATGGGAGGGGGGGTAATGGGTTGAACCACTTTTTGCTCACCCAGCTCTGTGTTCATCCTATCTGCAGAGCTACGGAGGCAGCAGGAGGGGGCCTCGTCCCTCAGTTAAACCCCAGGTTTGACTGGGCCTCTTGCACTGGGGAGGACATTACGGTTGTGACACAGGGGAGAGCTGGACCTACAATCACATTAGTATCTTGTGAGCTTGAATATGTGCGTGCCTTTGTGTGTGCTTGGCTTTGCTGCTGTGCGTGCTGAGGTACTAACACTTTTGTGTAAATACTGTGCATCACACGGCAAATTAACCTTCTTTGCTAAACCTGCACCATTGAGCAGCCCTGCCACCACGCTCAGTAAGCAGGAAACAACACTGCATGCAGTGTAACTGCATTACTACAGTGTGGGACAGCTCAGTCTGTCTTTGCAGTGTAAGTTCATTACAGCTCAGTCTGTCTTGGCTGACCTCTGCTTACCATAGCTGTGGGTCTGGTGCTGTGTTTTCATGTAGTGTGCATGTTGATTATGCGCGTATTTAAATCAAGTTCTGTGGTTAGCTTTGTCTTGTTTTTATGTGATGTATGTAATATTAACTAGCAAGCACTGTAATGTACTATATAAAATAATTATTATTGTTTTTTGTTCTTGCTCTTATGATTTATATTTTACTATAACTTGAAGATCAGCCTGTTGTATTAATATTTTTTGCCTGATTGCGTTGCCATCACAACCTCACACATGTTCATCTTTCCCCCCAAATCCCGTCTCCTTCCTCATCCCCTCTGTCACACTCCTTCCTTACCCATCTCCCCCTCTTATGCTGTCATTTGTTTGTCGCCTCCCCCTTCCCCATGAATGTCTTACCCTGATGCCCTTTCAGGCAAAGCGTGACCTCCTAGTAGAGCACCATGGTCACCTCTGCCATGCCTGAGGAAGACAAGGATGACGGCCTGGATGCGGCAGGTGACGAGGCCCCCTTGCTGGCTGGCGAGCACCCCGTGGGGACTCTGGGTGTCCGGCACCAGCCAAAAGACACCTACTGCCTGGTCTATATCATCTTCTTCCTTCTGGGCCTGGGCTCGTTGCTGCCCTGGAACTTTTTCATCACAGCCAAGCACTACTGGCTGTACAAGCTGAGCAACGAGTCTGACCTTGGCCACGAGGGACCACGCTCCGACCTCAGTGTGAGTGTGGGGGGGTAGCCATGACCCCTGTCCTCAGTGTGACTGTGAGGAGTAGTCGTGACCCTTGACCTGTGTGTGTGTGAGGAAAGCCTGAACACCTTTTGTTTTCTGGATTTGGTCTTATTATATTGAGTTAAATCAAATTGATAGTAATTGAAGATGATTTTTTTAAACTATCAAAGCAATCAATCATAGGTCCACATAGATTTTCTATAATGTGGTAAGAAAGGTTGTCATGATTTCGGTATTGAAACGGTGATGTCATCTTGTCTGGCACGCTAATGGACACATGAATGTGCAGCGCAGCAGCTCATCTCACAGTTGTTTCTTTATTCTGTGTAAGTTTACTGAGAAACATGCACAGACCAAACATGGCAACAGGCAAAATATCTGACTGTTCTGAACTTGTAGAAAAGACAGGGGCAAGAAACGATGTTTGGGCTTTTTTTTACTTACCTTTCTGAAGAACCCAAAATACATCGACGGGCGACAGTGTAAACAGTGTTCCAGGTTGGTGCAGAGCAAATCTGGAAACTCCTCCAACCTGGGTAAATACCTCGCTGACTACCATTCCGACCAGTACAGAGCAGAAGGTTAGATAATACATTCATTATTAATGTTTTGTGCTTATGAAACATTTTATGCACTCAACTATCTATTACTGGAGCTCTCACGTTATATACACAATGCCTGGAGGGTGGGAGTTGATGACTTGTTCAGATTATCATAGTCAGAAATATTAAGCCTCTGAAAATGAGTGGTAGTGGTTAGATTTTTGACATATTTTAAACATACTTAGTAATGTCATTCATGAATAGTGAATGTCAGTGTTCATTTTGTCAACTAAAATCTTGTGACAGGTGAATTATTATCGCAACAAAATATTAATATTTAAAATATCAAATAAAAACAAACTATCATGGCATGATTAACAATATATTTAAAACTTCTTGTTTTTGTCGAATTAGGTTTTATTCAACTAATTTGTAACTCGATCCACGTCATTTTTGTTAGACTAAAATCTGACCAATTTAAAAAAATCTGTGAATGACTAAAGCTAAATAAAAACACCTGCCAAAATTAACACTGAACATTAGCTTATCGAATTCATTAGTAAATTTTATATTGAAATTGCATCATGATCTTATTTTGAAATTATATATATTTGAAATCAGTTTTATACAACTACTGTTGCCAATAAATGTACTGTAGCAGTACAAGTATATCTTAAACCCCAACAGCAAACTATATAAACATTTCCTCATGATTATTGCCTCCTATTTCCATGGAAGGCAAGCTGAACCAACCCACCAAATAATAATCAACCTTCCATCAAATCTGCAATAATGCACCCCACATAATATTGATGTGAAACGATTAGGATACCCCATTAAATATTTGCCTCTTTATTAAGAAATATCAACATATGAATATTAAGTCTTCTTTCGAATTATCTGTAGGTAAAGGGGATGTAATTGAATCATCTATGCAAAAAGAAACAAATTCAGTTATTTAACAAAAGAAATTAACAGATGCCAATTTCTGTTGAGGAAAAAGTTAGGTCGCCCTCACATTCATTGCTATTTAAAATGCCTAGAATTAGATTCAGGTGCCCCACATCAGGTAAAAAATAATTAGAACATCGTTACAGAGCTTTTTGGTGGAGCCTGTCTTATTTAAACCACAGACATTTAGTCTGGTTTGCTCTTAATTGTTGATGTGAGTAATGTCACCATGGTGAGATCCAAAGAGCTCTCTGAGGCCTTCAAAATGAGAAGACGATTGTTGATGCATATGAATCTGGGAGGGGATATAAAGAGATCTCGAGAGTTTGGAATCAGCCATTCCACTGTCTGTAAAATAATTTACAAGTGCAGAATATTTAAAACAACCACCAACATGGCCAGGTCAGGCTGTCCTAGCAAGAGTCCAAGAGCAAAACACCAAGATGCTGAAAGAAGTCTTCAAAAAACCTAAAATGTCATCATGGGACATACAGGAAGCTCTTGCCACAGTTGATGTCAAAGTACATGCATCAGAAAGGGTCCGCACAAGTTTGATTTACGGGAGAGGTGTGTGAGGAGGAAACAGAGGAACGAAATAGACTACTGAGTAGAGCACTAATTGGCTGAAGAGTTCTTACACCTGGGTTTGGAAAGGGGATCTAAAGGTCATCTCAAGAACCTGCATACACACTGGCCCTTTGAAGATAACAATTCCCACCACTGCTCTAGGTCAGCTGAAATGACTAGAGTATTGAAAGAGAAGCAAAAATCACTGCAGATACCATAACTCAAGTTCATTCATGACAAGCCCCCCAGATGGAAATCAACCTGTGCCATGTCTGAGAAGTTTCTGTGCTGTTCATGCAGAGAATTGTAAAAAATTGTATCTCATCCCCAAGGACAGTGACATTATACTGGAAATGTAAGAGATGTGCTACATTGTGACCACTGAGTATTTACAGTTGCTTTCAGTGTTGAGAGATCCTGCTCGCTCTCCTGTTCTTCCCTTGACATGGAAAACCTGTTCTTGTATTAGAGAAGATGAATCTAACAGTGTCCTGGCCAGTGAGATGAAGGGAAACATCAAAACTGACACAAAGAAACATTTTGAAGATACCAGAACATTGCTACCTATGCAAGATTCAAGGAATCTTTTGTGACTCTGGAGAAAGAACTTGATGGATGATGGAAGAACTTCAGCTCAGATCATCCACGGTTCAGATAATCCCAGCAAGGATGGAGGGTCGGCAGAAGCAACACAAGGAAGAGAAACGAGTTATAAAGAAAAAAGACCTGAAAAGATTGCTGTACAACATCATCACAGAGAAACAAGGTAGCAACCAGTAGATTTGGGAGTATAACAGAGAGAGGGTCCATCTGACAAAACTGTTCCTTATCACATTGAACCTCGGGTATACGAAGACCCCGCCACTTTGTGGAGGAGGCATACTGCCGCTTTGCCAATTCCAGCACATTCCACATCCCAGGCAGTATCTGTGTGTTCCTGCTCCTTTCTGGGCCTCAGGATGAGTACTCAGTCCTCCTGGCTTAATCTGCTGTCCAAGGCGAATGAGACTGACCTAGAAGACAATGTTATCTTGTTAGTCTTTTCGGCAAAGGAACTACATAAAAGTTTATTTTAGAGTGAAAATGCTTGGGGCAGTGAGACTTGAGTTATTATAGGTATTATTAAATTAAGCTTAAGTTATTTATGTTTATTTAAGGTATTTCAGTTTGTTAGTGAAACACTTTTGTATTGATGTTGACTGCTGAAAAATGTAACTTATTTTAAAGGTTATTTTATTAGAAAGTCTAGTATAGATTTTGTTTTTATTCAAAAAATTATATATAAAACTTGTAAATGGCAGATAAAATCTAAAACAATAAATCCATTGACTTTAGGGCTATAAGATTTAGTCTATTATTTTCATTTTTTTAAGTAATCAGGTAAAAGTTATTTATAAAGAGCCTTTCACAAGCAAAGGTGACAAGGCACTGAACAATATGCATATCCAACTGTAAAACACAGAAATTCAAGCAACATAGATTAGTAAAAAATCCACAGTAAAATTATCCAAAAACCTGCTTAAACAGAAATGTATTGAGTTGGTTCTTAAATATCTCAGTTGATGGAGCAGTTCATAAAGACACTGTAAGACTGTTCCATAACCTTGGGGCCACACACAGCAATACACAATCCCCATGGGTCTTTGATCTGGTACGAAGGACTGAAAGGAAATGCAATTATGTAGATCTCAAAGTACAGCCACTGGAATAATGTTGCAGAAGGTCGGTGATATATTGGGAGGCGTGACCATCAAAGGCTTTGTGGGTGAGTAGCAAAATTTTGATGCTGTATCCCACAGGGAGCCAATGTAGGAAGGATATAATTGAGGTTATACGAGACCATTTGTGAGAACGTGTCATGGTATCATATCGGTATCGGAAATTGTGTTGCTAGATTTAGTATCGACATCAAAGTGAAAATTCTAGTATTGTGACAACCCTAATGATAAGATTGGTGAAGTCTGAAATACTGTTCCACTTAGCAGTATTATGTTAATGGTTCTATGATTAAAAATCCAGTTAAATGTCCAATCAAATAATGCCAGATTAGTCTTTGCATAATAAATGGGTTGAAGTGCTGGTGACCTTTGACCTCTGAAATTGGCCTAACAGAGTCCATAGCTGTTTGAACTGATGTCAGACCTGGGTCAGCTGAGCAGAAAAGTCATGAACTGGCAAAAACCATAGAGAATTAGCTGTTTGGAAGAGAGAAGAATAACAAAATGAATATGTTTAACAATTTCAGTATATTTTAGCTGTTTTTTTTTTTTTTATTCTAGCTAAACACTATTTTTTATTCTATCATATTTTCTGTCTTAAGGATGGCAGATCCTCAAGGGTTAGTTCTGTATATGTTGCTGAATACTGAATTCATTAATCTTAAATATGTAACGGAAAGCCTGGTAGGGGCAGGAACACTTTGAGTGAGTGTGGGCTTGCTACGGTCAATGGGCCCAGAATCCATTTGCAGCAGGAGAAACCAGACCATGTGTTAATTGCTTGTACATTTTAAGCATACATCTGTATTTATTTATTACATAATAATGAAAAAAGTTGTTTTATTGTTTTAATATGGTGCTTTATAAACATTCAATATGGGAAGTAAGTCAAGGGTGTAGATGTTGTGTACATAGATTGGGGCGGGAAACATTTAACAAGGATTTTTCACCTATATTGAAAGTTTGGGTTAATTTGTCCAGTGTTCTTGTCTGTGTTTTTAATGATTTTTGAAGACCTAACATGCTGAGGGCGAAATCCTAAGAATTGTACTTCTGGATGCTGCCTTTCTTGTAGAAATGTAGTGCCTTTTAATTGGTTTTCCTTCCTCACTATTCTGAACATGTCAAAAGGATAAGAATGAGTGCACTACTAATTGTGACGTTATGCCGTGAAAGTGCTGATGACAGTGTTCAGGGGAGCACTCCACATGGAGACGTGTTGCTAGGTGACAGAGACCGTGCCACTGAGTCAGATCTGTACCAGGAAGGTCCCGTGACGGCAAGCCAGCAGTGAGATCCCTTTGATAGCATATGGCCTTCCCTGTGGATCTCATGGGAAGTGAGCTGTCAGGTAGGGGAAACTGGGAGCAAGGGCAAGGAGGGGAAGCGTGGAGTTCTGGGAATGAAGCATGACGGATAGGCAATTAAGGAGAAGATACGCCCTACAGTAGGGCTCTTCGAATCTGGCCCTCGATTCCAAATCCCGGTTTTCAACTCTCATAGGTAGTTAGTTTAATAATTACCGATTCTGATTGGACACAGGGGCTTCACACCTGGCTCACAGGTAAAAGAAGCAGAACTCGACCCTTGAGGACCGTGATTTGATGAGCCCTGCCCTAAAGTTTGACATGAAGACCTTAATGGAACATGTACCAGCCCCCTATCCCTACCCGTGTCATTATTTGTTTTCATTTACATGATGTGAGAGACCATGAACCAGTTCTCTGCACCACAGTCCCCAGGAAAAAACCTAATTCACGAGAGACTGCTGCCTTTCCCTGCAGCTCAGAGCATGAGAGAGATTAAGATGCTGTTTCAGCTGGTATGGGAAGTTCATAGGGAAGGAGGCTTTTAACTGGTTATGTGACCTCTTGTGTTTGAGGGCACCATCTTCTCTAGTGTGCTGCCCAGTTGAAGAAGGTAGAAGGTGTAGTGCTGAAAGCGTGTTCCCAGGAGGACGGCAAATAATCTTGCCTTCATGGTGTCTCCTTCCTTTCCACTTCCCTTTTTTCGAAGCTGTAGTTCTTTGCAGGGAAAAAGCAAAAAATTGTTTCCGTTTCGTCAGTCACTGTTTTTTTCATTTGTTTGTTTAACTGTAGAGTGTCAATCTTTCTTTGGTGTCAAACTGTTTTGTAATGCTGCAGCATGAGACGCCACCTCACGTAAGCGCGACAATATCTTGTCACCATGCTTTGGAACTCAGGAGATGAACGTACTGCAGGTGAGGCTCACAGTCAGCCTCAGCATCGCTCTGCATCATGCTTCTGTATACGTACCACACACTGACTGATCGTGCCACTGGAGCTCGTTGACGTCGCCATCGATCACAAGCCTCCCATATTTTAATAACGCCTGATATCAATCTACATTAGACACTGACTTGCAGAAAAGAGAGGAGTCTAATGTGAGATCAGCATCAGATGCCCGATTTGTTGTAATAAGAGAAACTTCTGTTGTTACACATATTTTGACAGAGAATGTATGTTAAATGAGATGTTTTATGTAATCTGAGATATCAGGTTAAACGTGTGTGGACCTGCAGCGCCTGAAATTTTTGGCCGGGGTGTTTAACCGTGTTGTGTGTCTGTAGGACTACTTCGAGAGCTACCTCTCCATTGCTTCCACTGTGCCCTCAGTGCTGTGTCTGATCCTAAACTACCTCCTGGTCAACAGGTATGTCACCATTTCCAGCAAGCTTAAGAAGCTAAGGACTGTGATAAATAAGTCACCCCAATAAATCTTTTGCTTCACTTTCATATTCTCTTTAAAACTAGTTTGGTGTAAAACCTGTACAAAAAAGGTGCTCAGCTAGACTAGACTAACATACGGGTAGAACTTCAAATTAAGAACAGCAGTGGGTTAGAATATGGTAGGGCTGCCCTGGAGAACTAACCCCCAGCAGAGCTTAGGCGGAGCCCTTAATTTAATAATCCTGATACAGATAATCAGGCCCTTCAGTAATATCTCAGTATTAGAGCCAGCTTAGCTTCAACATAACAGGCTGTAATACTGAGAAGTTACTGAAGGGCCTAATTATCTGTTTCAGGTGTGTTAAATTAGGGCTGCACCTAAGCTCTGCTGGGGGGTGGTTCTCCCAGGGCAGGGTCAGGTAGCCCTGGAATATGGACTAATCTGAGTCAATGTGCTGAGTACTGAACAAGCAGTCTATGTGAAGCATTTGGACAATAAATTCTTGCCCTCCAAAGTCTGAAAGACTCTTAATTGTTTAGGACGTGACTGCCTTCTCCAGGAGTGCCTGTTGGTCAGTGTTTATGCAGCTCAGAGTAATAAAGTGATAAAGGCTGGTTTTTAGTCTAGCTGATTTCCCACATCCAATCAGGACATCACACTGCTGACGGCTCGGGACACCAGGCTAACAACGCCCTGTTTTTTCTCCCCCCTTTTAGTGGCATTTAGTCTAATGAGAAAACATGTTTCTGAGATACTATTGAACTCTGCTCTCTAGTGCTTGCTGCTAAGCACCTGAATTATCTATATCAAGCTAGATTTTACAAACATGAGTCGTGTAGTTTCCTTTTGTAGGCTTATTTATCTATATGCTACCTGACAGACCTCAGATCGTTTTTTCCATGTTGCAGAGGTTGTTTCTGTTATAATCAAATGTGATGTGTCTGCATGTGATATTTGGTGAGCTGAACAGTGACACATTCAGCGTCAATCGCTTTAGAAAACAAAGCATGATCACATGCATGTTGACAGACTCTCCTCAAGATTCCGGATCCTCACCTCACTGGGCATGATCCTCGCCGTCTTCATCGTGACCACAGTCCTGGTCGTGGTGGATGTGTCACACCACCAGACTCAGTTCTTCGCTGGGACCCTGGCCAGTGTCGCCCTGGTCAGCGGGGCCTCCAACATCTTCTCAGGCAGTGTCTTTGGGATCAGCGGCCACTTCCCCATGAGGATCTCACAGGCGCTCATATCTGGTAGGTACACGCCAGAAGAGTGAGAGGCACATGTATTGTCCTGAGATGGACTGGCATCTCATTCAGGGATTGGATAAGCAGTGAAGGATGGATGGATGGAAATCCACCAGATAAAGTTTACACCACATTATGGCTGGCCATTAACTACCATTCACATAAATCTGCAGTGTATATTGGTACCTGATATACAATCAACCTGTAGTTATTTGTCTTCCATTCTGTTCCATGCACTCCTCAGGTCAAGCCATGGGGGGCACTCTGAGTGCAGTGGCATCTATTGTGGACCTGGCAGTAGCCAAGGATGTGACAGATAGTGCTCTGGCCTACTTCCTGACTGCAGATGTCTTCACACTGCTCTGCATCGGCATGTACCTCCTTCTGCCCAGACTGACATACTCACGGTCAGTGGCTCACCATCAGACAGAAATCCCAGAATCCACCAGTACTGATAAACTCTGCAGTCCCCAACTTTCTCCATAACTAATGGCAACATCAGTTCTTGTATTAATGACTGTAAACTACACAAACTTCTTAGCATTTCAGTTAATGACTATAAATATCAAATAGTTTCACATTTTTTCCAGCATTTAATGATTTACAGGAATTAGTGTAATTCAGTGGTTTCCAAGCATTTTCTTGAGCAATCGCCATTAATTTGGTATATTTCACAGCCAGCGCACCTGACTTGACTAATTATGAGCTTGAAGATTAGCTGATTAGCTTAATCGTATTATCCAGTGGTGAAATAAAATATTTGGCATGGCTGGGGTCATTTGAGGAAAAGTTTGGGAATTAGTCTATCTTGTGGGGTGGCACAATAATCAAATTCCAAAATCCAAATCACTTCCATGGACTCTAAACTTTGAACAATCAGACACACTCAACTTGAGATTGTGAGGCTTCAGGGAATCAGGGAAACTGAGACAAAGAGGAACAGATTGTCATTGTGGCAGAGTCACATCTAAAGTGGTCTGGAAAACCACAGCCGAGTGAAACTCAGCAGCTGTCGAAACCAGACACTTGTGTTGAGTTTCTTGATGTCATGTTAATGAAGGCTTGCACACCGTGACCCTTAGCTAGACCCATAGCCATTTTGGGGGTAGGATGGACTGAGCTGGCTCAAAGCAGAAAAAGACAGCTTGCATAATGTACTACTTATCCAGTAGTTATTTTCTCATTTAAAATGTAATTATATAAAATATCGAGGGCTGTATTATGTTATTTAAGAAGGGGGAACTGACTACAGTTCCTCTACTCACACCAGGAAAGTAACAGAAAGGGGTCTGACTGACTGACCTGTTGACGGTTTTGCTGTGGTTGGGAACATGTATCATTTACGATTACAAGAGTGTAGCCTGAAAATATTTAGGTCGTCATTCACATCAGTCCACAAATGCTGTAAGCCTCCAGTGAATTTAATTGATGCAAAATCCAGAACACTAATTCTGAAAAATGCTAACTTTGTATGACTGAAATGTGTTGTGGGTGTTTTTTTAATGACAGATGATAACCCTTGTTTTCATCTTATTGTTTATCTGCTGACTCGTAGTAGATTAGAAATTCAAGGTAAAAAAATAATAAAATCAATGCATTTAAAGCAACAGAGAGGCCTGACAGGAAATTATGTGTGTGTGCATGTACTGCTCTCTGTTTGGTGGGTAATCTGGTGTCTGCCTGCTCTGCGCTACAAGTAGACGGAAGACTTTCAGACTGATTGTAGGTAATTATGGTTCAGAACATCTCCGAAGTCACAAAGGAAAAAAAAGACTTTTAATGGTTTAAACTGTGAGTCTAAAAACTTGCCTCTAGTTGACAGCAGAATTATGAAGTGTTTGTTTTTTTTCCTACCAGGATGACACATCTGCCCATAATTCTTGCCAGAACAGTGTACTGTACCAACAAAGATAACACTGCGGTCACATTGATTATCACTTCTGCCAGAGGATAAATTCTAACATTCTAGCCCTCCTGAAGAACAATGAATGTTTGAGCTTTTAAGTTTATAATTATTAAAGTTTAAATATGAATGGACTGAAGATTTGGAAATAAACGGCCATCTGTGCATCAACCAGCAGTTTGTCATGAGTATGACTCATCAGCCTCTGGAGGAGACCAGAGCACTTCTGCTCAGTGAATCGTGCTGTGACCGGATCAGCACTTTTTATTGATTAAAGTACACTGATTGATTAAACACTTAGCCGGCTGGAGGATATATGCCAGACAAACATACTTATTTATGAGGGGGATCTGCTGCAAAGCATTAATCGCCAAGAAGTCCGTCGGGGGGGGGAAGTACTTAGGAGATCTTCCGTGCACATTCCTGGAGGAACTGACCGGCTATAACATGACTGCCTGGTGCTTTTAATATCAGCTGGCTCTCCTGTTGAGTGGCGTATCTCAGAATAGCATTAAGTTGTAAAGGAAACGTCTGGTCAAGCATAAAGACTGTTGTTTATCAGTGGGCCCCCTCCCTCCCCAGGTACTACATGTCCATGGCAGCTTGCGGAAGCACTGCGGTGCTGTCTGATAGGCTGTACGAAGAGGGGGATGGACAAGTGACATCCAGAGAAGAGGTCTCCATCCCACCGCTGAAGCCCATCTTGAAGAAGACTTGGGTGCTGGGCGCCTGCGTGTTTTACGTCTTCTTCATCTCTATCATAGTCTTCCCAGCCGTGTCGTCTGGGATTCAGTCGGTGCACCAGGACTCTGGCAGCCCCTGGACCACCACCTACTTTGTGCCACTGACCAGCTTCTTCCTGTACAGCGCTTCTGACTTCTGCGGGCGACAGGCCACCGCCTGGCTCCAAGTGCCAGGTCCCACCAGTCAGGTGTTGCCAGGGCTGGTTCTGGCTCGGACAGTCCTGGTCCCACTCTTCATGTTCTGCAACTACCAGCCCCGGGACCACTTGCACACGGTCATTTTTGGCCATGATCTCTACCCTGTGATCTTTGTGTCACTTCTGGGCCTCAGCAATGGATATCTGGGCACATTGCCCATGATCTATGGGCCTAAGGTGGTTCCGCGGGACCTGGCGGAGCCCACTGGGGTGGTCATGTCCTTCTTCCTCACCCTTGGCCTAGCTGCTGGCTCAGCCTTCTCTGTGCTTATCGTTCACTGTATCTGACAGGGGATCTAGGACTGGGGTGTGGATAATGATATCCCATCATGCTCTGCAGCTAATGGACATGTAGTGGCTAATCATGGTGCTGACGCTATTCTGACTCCTGTAGAGAGAACCCTATTTCTCTTCTACGTTTGACCTATGGCAAGGGGGTGATGGGCCTGTGCTCTGCCTCAACATTCATTTTGCTGTCAGTCTAAAATGTAGTATGTAAGACAGAGGTGCAGGATCTTAACTATTTTTGTGTGACTTTTAAATGTATTTTATGGTGATCTTAACATGTTTTTACGGTGATCAAGATCGTATGTGAACCTTGCATTTGGTAGGTCAGCTGTATTTTTGGACCAAATGTAACTAGGTTGGGGTTTTAAGGGGTGAAATTCAGTTTTCCCCTTAGTGTAGAAAATGTGTTTGACTTCAGGGACATTTTTTTTTTTTTTTGTGGACAAGTTCTCTGTGCAAATTAAACCAGCTGTAGTCATCTGTCGACTTTTGATCATGTACCATCATATTGTCTTCCAGTGAAGAAGACATTTGTCAGGGTGCAGCAGGGACTTGGTAAAAAACATATTGTCTTAAACAATGTAAATCATTTGTGACTGACAGATCATTCCACATAGAACAGCTAAATGCAAAACAAAATATGATTTATTCCTTCGCTTGACACTGACTCTATTAGTTTTACACAATTAAACAATTCTAACAAAAATTCCTGGCTGCTCCTTCATTAATCTGTTTTGTTCCTGATGTTTTTTTAAATATCTTATTGCTTTGGATTGTAGTGCCACCAAAAACCCTTTTAATTCAATTTAAACTAACAGATATTTTCCAGGAAAAGTGGGTCAAGGCTACAGAAGAGGCTCAAGGCACAAACTGTTTCAGTAATATTATCCATGTCCAGTTTTCAATCCTTGAACAGATGCACCGCCTGCCAAATAAATAATGCAATGTATTGTTACTGTAGTGTTATGAAAGTGCTTTTGTGTTCCAAAAGTACTTCTTTAACATAATCTCACTGCCGGTTAATGGTCTTTCATTACAGCTCCACAGATTAGTTTACGATTTATTGAACAGGCTGGCATTGTTAGTGTTTGGAGGATGTAGTATGTTTTATGTTAAGTACTTCTAAGGTATTTGCTATCTACAACCTATTAAGCCTATAAAAGCCTCCCTCTAGGGAAAAAAGCACAACACACACAACCTCAGAACAAGTGACTACTGAATCAGGATGAGAATTGAGATGTTGGAAAGATGGAACATGCTTATCAATTTATAAAGAAACAAGCTGTTATGCAGCATGATCTTCAGGATTTTTAATTCTGCTATCTTGCTCTAAAGATAACCCCACAGCCCAAACTGCACCAATTCCATTACTGGAAACACAATGGGTTGGATGTTTTATTGCAGTAATAGTAACAATAATTGTTCATACTATTCCTATATTACTATATTACTTTGTGCTTGTTTGCTTAAACAATATGTTCATAAAATATTTAAACATTGCAACATTTCAGCAGCGGTGATCAGTCAATCAAATAAAAGTAGTAAACCAGGAAATACCTGATTGATGTGTTATGGCTCCATCTAGTGGAGTGAGAAATACTTTGCATGAATTAACTGGCTGTTAAAAAGATTTTTTGCTGTGATATCAGACCGTTGAGATAGATTGTGTCTATGCGGGAATGAGCAAGAAACGAAGACTTCAGTGCCTTTGAGAAGAATCTGATGGTTGTTGCCTATCATTTTCCTATAATTTCTAAAACTTGCTTATTGCGCTGCAGCCTGCATATACGTTGTATATTCAGCTCCACAGAACATCTCTGCTGCAGTTATACGAAATCTCACAACCCTTGTCCAGATCCCATCCCTCTATGACGTGTCGCTCAGCTGTTTCGCCCATGATGGAATCGTGATGATGCAGTTTCAAGTAACCCCGCAAGTTTCAAGTTCACGTTTACCGCTACATGAAGCGTTTCACATCAAAAAATACGTTTTAGAAATGCTTTATTTTAAAAAATGTGCTTTTATTGTTATAAAAAATCTTTTACATTTATCTTGATCGTATAACCGACATGATTAATTCGCTTAAAACCGTATATTTAGCTCGATACGAATTGTTTCCCTAACATGTCTTATTATATTGTGCGTATTTCTGAGCAAAAATATATATATTAAAGCTTAAGGATGAGTAGAGCTTTATTGTCATCCTAACAATACACAATAAGTATACAGTGAGGCGAAATATCGTTCTCCATGGCCATACAGTATGTGCAACATAAAACACAACACACAAGACAGATTACAATGAGGGCGAGAGGGGTAATAATTTACACTATATACTTATATGCATATATTTATCTAAATGAACATAGGAGAACCAGCCACAGATTCAATTGCTTAGCCTTGTTATCTCGGATGTATAAGTCGTATTTTTAACATCTGAATGCGGACCGTCGAATTGGAGCATCACATTGAAATGTTGTCTTTGTACTTTTAACCTTGTATTTTTGCACGTGAATTTGGACCGTCGAATTGGAGCAACTTTGAAATGTTGTCTTTGTATTTTTAACCTCGTATTTTTGCATGTGAATTCGGACCATCGAATTTCCGATGCATATTTCCAATGCATAAATATTCAATGTTAGAATTTCAGTGGCATATAAAATTCAAATTCTGGTGACACAGATTTACTTCCATAGTATGCTGTGGCGCGGGTACCGGATATATATAGTGGTAGCAATGTAATAGTAACGCCAAACAAGAGTGGAAAAACACAAAAAACGGATTTTACTGAGATGATATTTAAAGATCACACATGACGTCACCGTACATACAATAATGACACGATACATGATGAACACACACAGCTATTTACACTTGGCATATATCCAGCATGCCGCTGTGCTGCCCGATTGGTATCCCAGTGCGAGGTGAACTAGTATTCTTCATTATAGTTGCATCTGCATTATAGCAAGCAAGGGGTAGCATGCGCAATGAATTCAACTACTGTACTAGGTTTATATAGGCATTGTTTGGGTTTTTCAAGCTCAGAAGTGTCAAGCATCCAGCCAGTAGAATCTCGGGGAGACAACGTGGTCCAGCACCCCATAGAAGTATTTCAGCCACCCGCTGGGTCCACACGCCAGTTCATTTTACTTGTGAGGATATCTTCTGGGGCCAGAAGGTGGCGCAACACTTTCTGAGCCCACCAGCAGAGTAATTGTTAAATAAAACTAAACAGTTTTTAATTTGATTATTCTTGATTTCTGAAAGGGGTATGTAAAATGTGTTGCATCGAAGCATCAGCTCAAAACATCTCTGTTGATTATTCTCAGGCGATTCTTCTAGACAACATGCACATTCGTTTCGAAATGTATGTCTGATATCACGTATGTACCAGCTGAATCTAAATTCAGAGTTTACCAAAGGATTTAAAGTGACGCGAAACACAATCCGAGGGTTTGTTCAATAGGCATCAGACAATTAGGAGGTTCCTGATACCACAGTATATATATTAATAAGAGCACAATATATAATTAACACCGTCACAGCCCTTTGCGCAATCTGATGTCTCATGCTAGATCATAGTACGCATAATATATAGGGTGTTTTAAGTTAGTGTCTTTTGTCAAGCCATATGTGCCTTTGATGTGTTTAAAATACGTATTTACATGTTAGTTTACGATACATCGTCCTTGATCACCTCTCTGATTCGTATCAGCTTTATACATTTGTAGTACGTTACATCCGGTGAAAGTACAGTGGTACCTCAGTTCTCAAACTCATTAGAACTCGAATTTCTTAAAAGTCGAAAAAACCAGTTTGGGAAAAAATTACCTAGAACTCGATATGATTCTCAAACGTCAAACCGTGAGCACCGATTTAAGATAACTTGTATGCGCAGGGAAATGAGTACGTCTCAGCGGAAACAAAAGCTTCAGTCTCAGCCTCACATTTGCTGTGATAGCATCATGCATGTTTACACAAGCTGAATACATATAGACAGTAAAAATACATTTAGACAATGATAGACAATAATAATGTTATTATATAATAAAATACATTTTCAAATATTAAAATAATAAATATTTATTAATAATAAACCATTAATACATTTAATTATGATAATATTGTCGTGCCAAGCGGGACAGAATGGAGACAAAGCCACAGACGTCAGGGTATGGGGGAATACGGGTTTAATTACAGGTAAGACAGGCAAAACGCACATGGACAATACAATGACTGGACTGGGGAAACAAACTGATGCCTGGTCCACATGTACATAGGTATATTTTAAAAGTGTGGGTATGGAAGCCGCTAGCCAAACAGATGCAGGTGGTAAAAATAGCGTAGAAAAAGCAGTTAATGAAAAATAAGGATAATGAGGTAGAAGACCGGTGCTCATTGGGACAGCTATTGTGGGAGAAGGAGAGAGAGCATATTAGTCAGAGAGATGAAGCAGCATGGCAGGGGGCGAGAGCCAAGTTATTGCAAAAGGGCAAGTGGAAAAAAGAGGAAGATATGCATGAGAAAGGAAGGCAGACAGGATCAGGTGGCGCTTGAAAGTTGAGTAAGGAGGGAGCAGTTAGAGAGAGAGCGAGGGGGAGTTCCAGGATAAGGCCTCAAGGCCCCCAAGGCCCAGTAACCCGTATCTAGAGAAGCAGAGAAGGGAGTGAGAAAAGTACATGAGAAAAGGGTGGGGGGGGCTATTAAGGAAATAGCCTATTCGCCAGTTAATTCTCCTATATTACCTGTGAAAAAGGTAAATGATGCTGGGAGGTTTGTACAGGATTTGAGGGGTGTGAATGCAGCCATACACTCCAGACCTCCTATTGTCCATAATCCAATTACGATCCTGGCTTCCATACCAGCGGAGGCAAAATGGCTAACCTTTCATTTCTGTCCCAGTAGATACAGATTCCCAGTACTG
>JABFEA020000067.1:13644220-13657734 GCA_019775915.2 Cyphomyrus plagiostoma | reverse complement strand
TAGGTAACTTGTTGGATTTAAATGGACTTAATTTCCATTCACTTACATTTCGTCAAGACTACCTCAAATTCAACAAGTTGCCTTGCTAATCCAGCTTTGTAATACAGACACCAGTTGATATTAATGCAAAGCAGGGGTCACCAGCCTTTTTGAAACTGAGAACTACTTCATGGGTACTGAGCGTCACCCTCCTAAACTTATCTAAACTTCATGTATACAAACATGTTTTAAATGCTTTTTTAGATATTGTCATTTTCAAATCTATACAAGTGTAAATGTAATTAAAGAAGAACAGCAACAGGATAAAATTAAATTTTAGACGCTGCTCACTGATGTGTTGTGCTATTTTTAGAACAGGTCCACGGGTGACTGGTGTGGTCCTTGGGGGCATCTTGGTGACTCCTGATGTAAACACACAAACCTCTGTCCTGCCCACTTTATATACAGAGCATTCTGCAAGCTCAATAGCAGTATCAGGAACAAAGCTAGTCAATAAAGTCCCTGTGATGATCATCACACAGCTGTTGGGTGTTTGAAGTAATCAGAAGTCTGATTTCATCAGAAGTAAGTAGACATAAGGGGGTTGCTTTTGGCTACTTGGCAGTGCTCATCAAAACATAAAGGGCCTATGTCTTTTTGTGAAATGCCAGGGCATTCAATTTTTGCTAAAAAAAATTGATAAACATCATAATTATCAGCTGTAACACAGGTTTCCTGCTCCTCCAGAATTTTCTACCATCTTAGTTTTATACTTTGTTATTTCGCTTCTATATGGAATTTGCTGACAAAAAAAATCAAACATATGAGTGCGGCACATGAGCATCGTAAATTAATCAATTTAGAGGATTTATTTGTTAATTGTGCACAGCAAGGATAATCTCACATCATTTCAGTTCTGCAAAAGTGTTATACTAGAGTTTAAAAGTTTTAAGTGCTGGTTTTGTTTTCTAACTGGTGATAACTGTAATGGTACTTCAGTAAAAATTTCAATAATATCACTAAACCTGAAACATTGCCAAATAATGCCATTAATTGCTGTGGTGGTCCAGAGCATGATCAGTTTACTCATAATCCCCTTTAAGTATGGTTCTTAGACTTCATTGTACCAATAAAGTATTGAGAAGTACAAATGGCTGAAACTAAGATGCTTTGGATAGAACATTGGAAAAACAGATAAAATGTTCAGCTACTGAGTACTGTGAGCTTCAATCAAAGCATTGTGTATTCATCTAGCTGTGGTTTTCCGGAATAACACCCATCCTAATCCACATTACTTATGTAAGTTTATCACATATAAGGGAAATTCACATTTTACATTGTAATGTTGTACTAAACTTTCACCTACAAATGTGGAGGTAATGAATGAACTATTATTCTGTCCAAGATATCCTGCAATAGACGGGAGGGGCACAGTGACCCTGTACTGAATAAGCATTTATGAAAACAGATGAATGAGTGAGGGAATCAATACACATTTTTAGACTAAAACACACAAAATGCTAGCCTTTCAGACCAGGAGCAGTTAAAATAATGCAAAAAGTCAATCATCAAAACAAGTTTCTGAAAAGTGCATTTTAGATTCAACAGTTATGTTCAGAGGCTTGTGAAGCACAGACAGTAGGACAAGAATAATAATAGTAGGACAAGAATAACCAAATCCAAAATATAGAAAGTGGCGTTTATTATGTTGACATATTTACAAAATTGCAGAAGTAAAGTTCATCTCTGGAGGGTACCCTTCCAAGTTTGTCACAGGTCTGTAAAAAAAAAAAAAAGACAAGATAAGCGTTTCATATGGTCAATCCTAAACAACATTCATTATAAAGACAGTGCGGTAAAAAAGGACCTTTTGGTGGATCCCAAAATGCCGCAGAGGCCTGAGTTAAAACGTACTGAGAGATTCGTAGGTTTATTCATTTGCGTCGTGGGAGCGCGTCCTTGGGTTTTTCGGGCTGTGGGACACAGCAGCGAGTGCTTGCCGCGGCCGTCTCTTTGCTCAACACTGTGGGTCGCACCACATCAACGTCGCGCTTCAGATGATCCAGGAATGCCGGTAGAATTTCAGACTGGGAGTAAAAATCTAGCAAAAAGTAGCTGCCCCGCGTATGGCGGATGCCATGCTTTGAGATCTTGTAGGGCAATGCTCTCTCGCCCAGGTTCTCCAGTCCTCGAACAACAGCGCCTCTCTCAATCAAGGTCTCCATAGTACGCCGAAGAGTGGCAACGGTCTCCGGCCTCTGCATCGCCTTCAGTATCAAAGTAAGCTCGTATCTTGGCATGACTGGTCGCAAAACTGTAAAACGTATGCATCAATGATTCAAAGACGAAACAGCATGACAATCCGTCTCAAGGAACGGCCATTATTGTGTCATTACGCAGGAGGTGGGCAATAGAGACGGTAAAAATGTGCGCATAAGCCACGCCCCTTCGTCCTGTAAATTTTTATTCTTTTGGAAAATATTAATTTTGAAAATGTAATCGATATTAGTTATTGATTCGTGATCAGAATCATCTGTTTCTTAGACACAGTAGCATGTTTATGAATATAAACGTTTCAGCACCGTGGAAGTACGGTCCATTTAACATTTAACGGAATGACGCCATTTATGCGCCGTTGACCTAGTGCGCACGTGATCTGACTCCGCCGCTTCATCTGCGCTTCATTTTCATTACGTCTGCAGCGAAGATGGCGGAGCAGAGTGCTGTCCCTAGCGATCTGTACCAACATGTGTACTCTTTTCTCCTGGAAAATAAGTTTACTAAGGCTGCGCAACAGTTTTTGAAGAAGGCTAAAGTGGTGAGTACCTAGCGAGGATAGCGTGGTTGTTATAAACGGCTAGTGTGGCCTTTCTTTTTCCTGAGTAGGTCGCCTATTTACCGGCGTCGAGAAACGTGGATCACACGTTGAGCATTACGAACACGTGAGGGCCAGTCTGTTTCGTAAAACATCTTTTAAGTGTATAATAGTTTCTGCTTTTACTAAACAAGTGCCTGGAATAAGCATGGATCATTTTATATGTCTTCGACAAAGAGAAAATGCCAAATTGGTGAAGTGATAAATATTCACAGGCGTAGTAAACTGCAATTTGTGAATTTATCGCTTTGTACGGTGCGTCTCTATAGCTTCTGTAGCCTTTGAGACTACATGACATTCTGATCCTGGGTCCGTTGATGAGAAGATTCACAGCAGAGACGAGGAGTACTTGCAAGTCTATGGAAGTAAATCTGTGTCATTAGAACTTGAATTTTACATGCCACTGAAATTCTAACATTGAATATTTATGCATTGGAAATTCGATGGTTATGAAATACGAGGTTAAAAATACAAAGACATTTCAATGTTGCTCAATTCGACGGTCCAAATTCACAGGCAAAAAATACTATGTTAAAAATACCAGCTATACATCCGGGATACCAAGGCTGAGCAATGGAATCTGGCTGCGTTCGACTTCATGCAGCTGCTTACAGCACAACAGCAACGCGAACAGGCGTTCCGGGCAATTCAGTTTCCCTATGTTTCCCCCGTTGCGCGCTGATTTGTACACGGTTTCACTGTTGTTTTCTTGTCTTTTTACGAAGCTCCTGAGGTAAACAAGCCATATATTTTAAAATATCACATGTCTTTTTGATTTTTTTTTTTGTTTTTACATATAATAAATTCAATTATTTAATTTGCTGGATATTAATTGATAACATTATATTATTGCTAATAAGACTATATTATGCATGACGATCTATAACATTAATTCCTGACATCCAGGATATTTGGTTTCCCCCTGTTAAAACAGGTATACAGCAACTCTGGGCCTCGGTACTAATAACAATACAGTATTCAAATGTAATAATGTGCCTGAGTGATTTTCAGACGTTTCACATACCTTTTTGCTTTGCTATCAGGAGAAACATTATTTCCTGATAGTTTCTCTAGGTTTCCCCTGTCTAATTGCCCATAACACCTGTTTGAAGTTTGTATCCCGGGCAGTTCCTAGGCGTTATCTGCTATTTCTCCCGAATATCACATAAAGCAGTCATAACTGGTTTTCAGTTAACTTCCCTGTTTTGTTTATTGTTAACTACTGTAATGTTGCGTTGCTTTATTTGTTTAATCGTCCAGTCTGTGAATAAGGCATTCAAGTAAGAATTGCATTGTACTCAGTACATGACAATAAAACCTTAGATTCCTTGAAATACATGTATTTGATCTTTTTCCTGGCAGTTATCTTTTCACACAAGGCCACTATATACAATAGTTTATTTTTTTCCACTGATAAGTTTGGATCAGGAATTAGTTATTGTAAAAGAAGTAATGTGCATGCAGGTGATATTTGTATAGATTTATCTACACCCTCCTGCATTGCAGTCAGGTCTCACACACTACGAGGACTAGAAGTTGTCCGACTTGGCTGCAATCAGTTTATACTCCACCTCTGCAGCCGCAGTCAGATGCTCTCGTCACGTCAGCTGCAGACAGACCTAAAGCCCAAATCGAACGAAGCCACAGATTTGATTGCTTAGCCTTGGTATCCCAGATGTGTAACTCATATTTTTAACATCGTTTTTTTGCACGTGAATTTGGACCGTCGAATTGGAGCAACATTGAAATGTCTGTTTTTTTTTAACCTCATATTTTTGCATGTGAATTCAGACCATCGAATTTCCGATGCATAAATATTCAATGTTAGAAATTCAGTGGCATATAAAATTCAAATTCTGACACAGATTTACTTCCGTACAAGTCGCTGGTTTATTCTCAGATTGCAATCGGGAGCGACTGTCTGACATGCATTCAGCATGTACAGTAAGCAGCTCAACAATACTTATTGGCTCAGTCTTTTATAGCCCCTTTGGGCATCTCCCCCCCTCTCTTGGTGTTTTTCCATCTACGTGACATGTTTTGACATTTGCTTCAGTTAGTCAGTTAGTACATGACCCCCCACCCAGCATCTTATCGCATCATCATTTTGCACCCTTCTCTTTAAGCAAGAGAACTCACTATTTTTACTTAAGAATAGCTTGCACCATCTGTTTCTGTCTTACAATCGTCTAGGTCAGGTTACCTTGCTCAGGTCAGTTTTTGTTTTCAGTTAGTTGCATTCTCGTAGAATCAACCCTTCAGATTCTAATGAAGGTGTCGGTCATTCGAGAAAATAAACAGAATAATCATTTGTTCGATATTTGTTGATATAGCTCAATTAAATATAAATGTGGTGGCTCAGTCGTCAATTTTTTTGTGTAGTATTTGGATATTTTGACGCAAACCTAATAAAATATTTAGTCACCTGTGAGCTGTTAATGCAAAATAGTATATTTTAATAATATCTCTGTATTGTCTTGTAAATCTTCAGAAACCCCAGGACCAAAATGCAGACAGCCTTCTGGACATCTTTAACTTCTGGGTGAAGTAAGTGCCTTCTGTTTTTGCAGTTATTCCTTTGTGAAAACTTACAGTAAACTTGTGCTCAAATACTGAATGGAAATCAGCATAAACTTAACTGTTTTTGTAAAACACTCACTGCATGTTTTGAGGTCATTTAGATGCAGTGTTTTCTCTAGTGTTATTCCTTAGTTGTGATCAGGGTTTTTAATTTATTTTTGTGTGCGTTTTGTCTCAAATTGGTTGACGATGGCTATATATAGTGATGGAATAAATTGGGTTTGAAAATCCAGGGTGGGTGGGATCGTTGTGTTCCGTCAGTCATTGGTTTCCAATCAGAAGTATTTTAAAATGGTACCATAATATTCATCCCACATCTGGATTTGGCTAAAGTCTTTCGCTAATGCTTTCAAGATTTCAGGAGAGTGACAAACTGCTCAGATGTCCTGTTTTTGGTGGTATTGGGTTAATTTTATTTTTTGCTTGCATATCAGGTCGCCAGAATCGAAGAAGCGCAAGGCCCTAAGCAATGGTCTGCCGGAGAAGAGTGGTCCCTCGGCCAAGAAGGCGAAGAAGGAAGAGGAATCCAGCAGCGAGGAATCCAGCAGTGAGGAGGAGGAGCCCAGTCCGCCAGCCAAGGCTGCCCCCGCAGGTATGACCCCTCTCTGGTGCTTGGGCTCCAGCATGAATGTGCACAGCTGTGCTGGAAGGTTACATGGTTTTCTATCTCTAGAATAAGCTGTGTGTATGGTTTTTATATTAGGAAATATTGTGTTTTTGCAAGACAAAACTATAGAACTGATTTTACACTGTGTTTGTCACAATTTGAATGGAATACTCATTTGTTGGTGGAAGAGGATGGGCATATGTGTAATTACAGCACTACTCCATGTCCTTCAGTGACTAAAGCCCCGACAAAGAAGCAAACAGCAGCAGCCAAGAAAGAAAGCAGCAGCAGTGAAGACTCGAGTGATTCTGAGGATGAGGAGGAATCTAAGGCCCCAGCAAAGGTAAGAGGATACCTGCAGAGAGGGCAAGGGATGGACCATGAATAGAACCAATAAAAGAAACCAGTGCAGTTCTTGCTGTACCTTCAGGCTCGCTGAAGGATCCTTCACAGGTCTTCAAGGGCTGCAAATGCCTCAGCCAGTAATTTGATACACGCTGAGTGTGCTTGTTTACCTTGATCCTGCAAGCAGAAGGTCCCAGCCAAGGCCCCTGCTAAAACTCCAGTTAAGACCCCAGCGAAGCCCCAGCCGGTGCGCAAGAAGGACACCAGCTCTAGCAGTGAGAGCTCGGACTCTGAGGACGAGGGGGCGGCAAAGACTCATGCTGCCGGTGAATCAAACTTGCACTTGACCCAGTTTCTTTGTACTGTACCTGAGCACGCCCGAACCCACTCCCCCGGTGGTCTGTGCACATATTGTGCTTAATGTTCAGAGTCCTAGCACGCTTTCCTTATCTCCGTGCGACATTTCCTTCAACATGAAGAACAGCACTATCGCACAGCACAATGGGGTTATCATGATTAACATCTGTATTCTGTGGCTTATTTGGAGTCATTTTGAGCACGATGACGCACAGACATCTTATAGATTTATCAAGTATGTGACATGGCTATGATTGGGCTTGGGCACGGTTAGCAATTGCACTGGATGCGTGTTAAACTGAACCGTACCGAGGCCCACCTGTTCAAGCATGTCCAGGCACGGTATGGAGCGATCACACTAGTCGGATGGCGTAGACTTTGACCCCCTCCCCCAAACATGCGCGGGCATAGTGTGTACACCCTAACTCAGCATCTCTTGCTGATCGTGTAGGAACCAAGACCACCATCCCTAAACAGGGCACCATCCCCAAAAAACCAGCCACCCCTAAGGCCTCCCTTCAGAAGAAAGCAGAATCCAGCAGCGGCAGTGACAGCTCCAGTGACTCGGAGGATGAGCGGCCAGCCAAGGTGAGTGAGGGCTACTCCTATCACCCGCCTGTCATCAGGAATCGTATGTTTTACATGAATGATCTCAGACTAATCACTTTTGATTTGGGGAATTAGTGATCTAGCTTACTTTGTAATTGTCTATGGTTAACTACTATTCATAAAGACCAGGTTTTACACTGATTGTCCATTATTCATCATAAGTAGGCTGTAGGTCATTCTGTACATTACAGTTTAGGTTAGGGGGTGCTTTCTGGCTCAGATAACTGAAGTATGTGAAGGGCTTGGGGTTTGCTCATGCAAAACGTTCTGTGGGTCCTAGTAGCTAGAGGAGATGGGACCAACCGATTAGATTTGTTGGTCTTGCCGCCATTAGCTGCTTGGACCTCTCCCCTATAATCTGATTGGTTATCTCTGAACCAGTCATTTCACATTCTGCCCACGGAACATTTTTGCATTAGTAAAACTTCCACATGCATGTCTGTCTGCTGCTCCATTTCACAAATTAACCAGTTTTAAGGTTCTACGACCTTAAGATTTAGACTAAGGTGAGCATATGGTTCTGAGAGAGATGTATTCTTTGCACTAGTTAACAAGTTGACATGCATTTGTAAACAACTGTTTCAGGCCTGAATAAATTTGGGATATCAGATGATTGTTTGTGTTCTTTGACACTGTGGTTAGGTTTTAGCCTTCCTATGGTCACCCTGCAAGTACTAAATGCCCTTTCTCCCTGCAGAAAGCTGTCAAACCCCCCGCACCTGTGAAAACACCCCAAGCCAAAGCAGCAGAGTCTAGCAGTGAAGATTCCACCTCTGAAGAGGAGCCCCCCCCCCGTAAGAAGAATAAGCCAGGTAACTACTCAGCTCTAGTAGTTCTTTATACTGAGGTACATGTTAATTATAGTTTAGCCTGTAAGTGTTGCATCTTTATCAAATTTGGTTGAATGAAAGAGGGGAAAATGTAAGCTCAGCACTAAAATGCCATACTATAGCTGCTGCCTGGGACTTGCTTGATGTTTCAGAGCTGTACAGTGCAGTCCCGCCCCCGCCATCCATGCAGAAGGCCCCTGCCCAAGTGGCGAGGCAGAAGGGGGCCACCAAGGCCAAGAGTAGCAGCGACAGCAGCAGCGACAGCAGCGATGAAGAGAAGGTGGCCGGTAAGCTCGCCTGCCCTCGTCATCTCGAATTGGTCGAGGTTCCCAGGTTGGTTCCTGACTTTGAAACCGCTTCTAGTCAAGGTCACTCCAGCTCGAGTGAAGGCCGTCCCAGGAAAGCATGCGGCTGCAAGACCTACAGCCAAGAAGGCAGAATCCAGCTCTGACGGCTCAAGCTCAGGTGAGTTTTCAGAGCCTCCCCCCCCCACCAAATTTTTCCTGGTGATCAATGACATCATAAGATGTTGAGCTTCTGCTTCTCTTGAAGACTCTAGCTCAGAGGAGGAAAAGACAAAGAAGACTGCAGTGAAGACGGTTCCCGGCAAGGTGGCGGTGGCCAAGACACCGCCCGCCAAGGCAGCGGCTGCTAAGGAGTCGTCATCTTCCTCTTCCAGCTCAGATGAGGAGGAGGTGGCAAAGCCAGTGGTTAAAGGAGCACAGCCAAAATCTGCGGCAGTAAAGACACCCCCCACAAAGACGGTGCCTCAGAAAAAGGCCGATTCATCATCATCGGATTCGGGTGAGGGGAGACTCAATGTACTGTTGGCACTGGGGAGTCATTTGGTATAATCTGAGATCTTTTATAAAGTGTTTGTGTTTTTGATCTTCAGTGCAATATATGGTTCACGTGCCTGTATGTCTCTCCTGTCCTCTCTTCCCTTCAGATTCTGACAGCTCCGAGGATGAAAGCACCAAGAAAACCCCCAAGGCTGCGGTCCCAAAAAAGGCAGCAGTGACCCCGACCCCAAAATCTACTCCGAAAGCTACACCCAAGGCAGCAAGCTCTGATTCGGACAGTGACAGCTCTGACTCTGATGAGGAGCCAAAAACTCAGGTCGCCAAGGCCACGCCCGTCGCCAAGGCCACGCCCGTCGCCAAGGCCACGCCCGTCGCCAAGGCCACGCCCGTCGCCAAGGCCAGCAGCAGCGATGATTCTGACAGCTCTAGTGAAGAGGAACAGGAGAAGGCTGTACCCAATAAGGTCACGCCTGCTAAGGCTGTACCCAATAAGGTCACGCCTGCTAAGGCCACACCTGCCAAGACTATACCTGCTAAAAGTAAAGTAGTACTGGGGGTGGCTACAGAGTATACCTCAGACTCCTCTGACAGCTCTGACTCTGAGATGGAGGCCAAGAAAAAAGCTGTGAAACCTTCTCTGGCCAATGGGAAAGCAGCTACACCTAAAACATCCACCCCCGCAGCATCAAAACCCGCAGAGTCTTCATCATCTAGTGAAAGCAGCTCTGAGGAGGAAGAGGTGCCAAAGAAGAAGACTCCTGTAAAGCCTACCCCTTCAGCTAACAGTAAGAGTTTAGCATACTGTTGTAAAGTTATTGGAGAGGGAAGCCATCAATCAGCCTGTGAACCAATAAAGTCCCCACTCAGAAGTGGATTAGTCCAGGCAGTGACTGGGACACAAACCCATATGTTAAGGGTTTCAATTTCTTATTGACTACCAATTTGTCCTTAAGGTCAGGTTTGAGAAATCAAAAGGAAGTTTTCATGTGATGGCCTTGCTTTTCCACTCTATTTTTAAAATGTATGAGAGTCTCATTACACATGCGAAACTTGTAGCCCAGGCCTCAGTTTGGCCTGCACAATTAATCGTAAGAGAACTGTGATCTCAGTTCACGCCTCTGTGATCTCATTTCTAAATTACAACAGTTCTTCTGCATTATATTGCATCAGCTGGATCAAAAAAAGCACTCTGTCTTTTCTGCAGAGTGTCTTAAGTGTGCCAATATTCTGCATTCTTTTTAACGGGTGCTTTTCAACTTCACCAGGTTCCTTACTTTTGGTACTTCAAGAAAGTACTAAGAGTACAGTACTTAAAGGTGTTTGGTTTTCTAGCTAGCATAAGAACTGGTGCCAGCACCAAATGACATCACGACATGAGGCGGGGTACTGAATTAGAAAAATGGCTATATATTATAGGGCTGTACAATGTGTAACTAAAATACTTGTTCGCTTGTTGGAGGACATTATATGCGGACAATGTGGACATTATAGAGCAGGGAGCTAAAGTCTTGATAAAGCATTTTTACTCGTCGGGAAGACGAGTGCAGTAAACGTTTAATTTTGAGAAAATCATTTCGGAGAATCATGGTCTCAATTCTAAGTAAAAAAATCTTTTTTTCTTTTCAGAATGGGGTACCTCTAACTGAGGCCAGTAAGGTCATCTGTTTCTCAGTCAGCTGTGTTGGTTGGCGCTGGCGTGGGAAATCATGTTAATAGCCATGTCAGTTAGCATATATTCAAGGTTTTCATTTGTATCAGAATACATTTGGTAATTTAAGACTCATAAATTCTCCACAGGTACAAATGTCAAAGCAAAGGATGACACAGAGTCTTCGTCATCAGAAAGTGAGGAGGAGATAAAAACACCCAAGGGCAAGAAAGTGACCGCCACAACACCACAATCCTTCCCCCAGGCCAAGCAGAAGGTACCGCTGCTTGGGTTCATTGAGCTGTGGGAACCAAGCTGTGGCTGCTGACTTGTGCATCTCACCATTGTCTTCCTAAGGGGTAGAGCAATGAGTTTCCAGCTAGTTTAAAGTCTCGCACAGTGTAGTGCCTCACAGTCTCTGTTAACATTAGAGAACAGCAAATGGCTGCATCAGACCAGGAAGTAGGAACAACGCAGATGATGCAAGACAAAATTACACAATGTTGAGCTTTGTCAGAAGATTTGGGTATATATAAATGCTGTTGGTCTTCCTATCAGCAAGCTGTTTTAATTGCGCTTCTGTTATGTTTTCTAGTTTCGCAATTGTATATCTTGCTGTTGGTCTTCAATGTAACTGCTGCTGTTTGAGGCATCGGGGTTTGGGTTGAGCTCCTACACAGAGTGGGTCTGACCCTCACCCCTGCTCTCTGGGCCGCCTCACCTGACACCCAGTGACTAATGTCTCTCTCTCTCCCGTGATCTCTAAAGACAACCCATGCTCCTTTCCGTAGAATAAGAGAGGAAGAAATTGAGGTGGATCCTCGATTTGCAGACAACTCTTTTGAAGCCAAGGTAAGCTTCAAATCGATTGTCATAAGATATTTAAACAGACAGTGTCGCACACACAATGGGCTGCTTTTATTGGCTGCACACTAAACCGCAATTAAACCCTGTATACCACCCAGCCCCCTCAACCACTACCTCTGTGTTTTAGCTTGGAGCGAATGGTGACTGGGGCCAGAAAGCAAACGGCGTGCTCAAATACACCAAGGGCAAGTCCTTCCGGCATGAGAAGACGAAGAAGAAGCGGGGCAGCTACACTGGTGGGGCCATCTCCACCTCGGTGAACTCCATCAAGTTCGACAGTGACTGAAAGACCGTGGACCTGCTTTCTCCCCGGGAACTGTTCACACCCTGGGTTTCTACATGACTACAAACCAGTTCTGGCACTTTTTCTTTTAACTAGGATGGACTGGAGATGGTTAATTCAAATTATGTTTTGTGAAGTAGTCAGAAGCTGGACTTTTTTCTTTTTCTCCCCTTCGCTCTTTCAAAGGCATCCTGAGCTGGCCACTTGATATTAGTTGGCTGTGGATGCAGTAAAGTACCAGCAGGTGGTGCCATTACGAAAAGAATCATCGTTAGATCTGTTCAGTAGCGTTACTAATTTAAATTTCAAATGTTCTTTTCTCCACTGACTGATTAAAGTTGCTGGAATCTTACTGTTTGGTTAATAATACTGTTTAGCCTGGCTGAGATTCATTTGTTTAATTTTGGACTGTGGTGTCTGCAATAGCCGATGATGATGTGAGAGGTGGAATGGCTTTTTTTTTTTTTTTTTGTCGGGGGGGTGTATTTGGATTGGATTAGTGTTAATTTTCAGCCTGACTTTTGACTGGCAGCTTATGTTCTCGAGCTGTTTGTATATGGTGAAACCCCACCCTCATCACAATAAGGTTTTATGTACATGTTTTTTTTTTTTTAAACCATCCATATATTTTTGTTGCCTCACTGTTCCTGACCATTGCATACCCAGTATGTTAGTGATGATAAAGCTACGATATACTGAGTGAGCTGGGATCCCAATTTTAGAGGTGGGGACACATATGGGTGCTATCGACCCCCCCACCCCCGTCCTTTTTAACTTTGATGAATTGTGTTCTGAAATCTTCCTTATTTTGGGTTGTCTTAATAAATCAACATTACTGTAATTAAACTTACAATCTTAATTGGTGTTCAGGCATAGTCTCTTGCGCCAGATTGCTCTATCCAGCATCATGCTGTTTCGATCATGATTCGCCTTGCAGACACTTTCCAGACTGTTCCCAATTACAGGCAGCCCTAGAATCTCTCGAGGACGTGTTCATTAATGGTGACGGGACCGCAGTGATGCGTCATCCCAGGGCTTGTGAAATAATTAGGCACTGTAAGTGGTTTTTCAGGGCTCAAATTTTCAGACTTGACACTACACTAAGACTGACAATTTCATAATACTGCTTAGGGTGCTCAGTTCACATAAGTGGAAACCCTACAGTATAGAACCTTTTGATCATAGCAAGTGCCAGTTAACAATGCAGTGAATTCATCTTTGATGTTACAAAATCACATTGAATGATGTTTGAGGATATCTGTGATGCTCTCCTGTAGCACAACCCTGACGCTGACACCATGAGCAGTCACCCTGGGCATTATTTGAGTATGTCTTGGGCATTTAAATTTACAACGCCCTCTCCCTAAAGTGACTAGAAGCTGGAACATTTGGTGGTTGGTGTGTAAATCAGCTTATAGGATTGGCTGTCTCAGAACTTGTCCGCTGTGCTTACTGGCAGAGATCTGATCAGCAGTGTGGCACTGAACCAGCACCAGCAGCAGTGGTGGACATGGAATTCAGATTACCCTGCTGCTTCAGCTTAATCTGATCTGTGAGAGTGAGATGGGGTTGGGTTGTTCCTTAGGCATGTGAGAGAGTGAGATGGGGTTGTTCCTTAGGTATGTGAGAGAGTGAGGTGGGTTGTTCCTTAGGCATGTGAGAGAGTGAGATGTGGGTGTTCCTTAGGTATGTGAGAGAGTGAGGTGGGTTGTTCCTTAGGCATGTGAGAGT
>JABFEA020000067.1:13630402-13640601 GCA_019775915.2 Cyphomyrus plagiostoma | reverse complement strand
GAAAGTTACCCAGGCTGAGGACAGTGGTGAGGGCGGGGGGGGGGGCGGAGGGGGGCAGACTTACCATCACAGTCAAAGAGAGCGAAGACGACGTCGCACACATGGTCCGACAGCTCCACTTTGGCCACCGTGCGGGCCACCTGCTTCATGGTGGCTGGGGGGTGAAGGGGGTGGGGCAAAAAAAAAAACAGATGATAAAGCGTTTCTCCATGTTACTGCACCCAGGGTAATGAATGAGTGGACAGCTAGAATGACACATCCATTGCTGGCTGTCACGGGCCAGCAGATCACTCGGTCCGATCGATTATGTAGGGTGGGGTGGCTTAACAAGGACTGGGCTGCAGAGAAGGAGAGAGATTGGACCAGAACCACAGTCAGGCACAAAGCAATCCCAACGACAGTGCCTTATGGTCAAAACGACCCAAACAACAAAAAAGAGTCAAACTGAAAAAGAAAATAGCTGACAGAACGATAAAGCCTCCAGATCTTCTCATAAGAAGCATTGATTGGCTAAACCCAGGGGTGGGATTAGAGAGACAGGAGAGCGCAACAGAGGACTACAAGCTGACAGAAGGCCTTGAGGAAGATCAATTAAGATGGCAGCCTGTTCACCTTGGCCTCATTACTGTACTCATGGCACTGGTGGCAATCTATCAGTCAATCTATCAGGCAACTGGTGCGTTCAAATTAAATATTTTCAGGCCTGCGTTTTTAAGCCAACAAAACAAACTACATGAATTTGTCATCTGGAATAGAACTTAAAAATCCACTTAAGGAACCTGTGATCGCACTTGTTCCCTGGGGATAGCCTGAGGTCATGGTTCAAGCTGCACACGCAGGTCAGAGACACAAGGGGGCGCCCAGGGACTCTTTCCATGTATTAATGTGGGCTCTTCGCCATTTGGGGCTGGTGCTCTCTGTAGCTGACGGCAGAAGGTGACTAGTCCGTAGCACCTGTGGGTCAGCTTGTGACTTAGACGTGCCGACGGGGCCAGTGATACAAGCCAGAGCATTCACGGGTCGTTTATCAGATGAGTAGGGACCACCTGCAGTTACGTCTGGTCAGGGGCGGAAGGGGCAGACGGGGCAGGAAGTGAAGGCAGAGAGACGGGACGCCGCTGAGACTGGCGATGTCGTGAGCAGAACGGATATAAAACTCCATTAGAATGGGGAGGAACAGATGGTGTTTCTCCTATTAGGCCAGTTGGTTAAAACGGCTCGAGCAAAACTGGCAACATTGATAGAATGTAATTGCCAGGCGACAGCTCCGAGTTAATTGCGGGAAAGTTGTTGGTGTGAACGAGACCGCCGTACGAACGATCGAAGCCGCGATGCCACGCAGGTAAGCATGCCGACCTGCAGGGGGCACTGTGCTGCTGAATTTGAGCCAGGAGCCGCGCCGCGGTCATGCGGCATTCGTGACGCCACATGCCTCGACAGAAGAGTGGAGAGAGGAATATGAAATGCCAGTGCTGGGATTCCTGCCAGGTTTGGCTGGATGCAGGGACTCGCTGAACATTAAACAGGCTGATAACAGGACTGGCCTGGGAGGAAGAGGGATGGCTGGCAGATGAAAAAAAGACGTTACTGGGGAAACATGGATGAGAGAAAAAGACAGAATCACAAAAATACAGGATGAAGGGAAAGAAAGAAATGGGGAGGGGGAGCATAAAACAATGCGGACAACAGGAAGGGAAGAACAGGGGTACCTTTGTCAATAGAGGCACCGGCCATGTGATAGAAGCTCAGTGCCGTGTCCACGTCATTCACGTTCTTCAGGAATGTGAAGAAATTCTCCACCTCCTCAAAAGTTATTCCCTAAAGAGAGAGTTGGGGGGGTGCATATTAATTACCTCTTTACAAGGACGAGATTATTACAAAGCCATGCTGTTGCTGTAAAAATATCCATTTGCTACATTTGGTCGAGCAGAAGTCAGTGCTTTCTTTCAGTTGAATCCGACTCATCTACGAGTGACAGATGGCTGAGAATGGCGCTGTTCTTATGTAACACAACACCTTCCCACTATTCGCGTGTTGCTCTGCAGAGATTACGCCAGAGAAATCTCGTTACTACTTCAGCACTGGCTCGCCCCATCCATCCCTCTTCCGCTAACTTGTTAGCCTCTCCGCTCCAATCTGTTCCATCTCCGCGAGTGACAGATGACCTTTCCAGACTGTTTTACATTGTTTAGGTGTCAGTTTTTGACTTGGCTACTGGTTACATAATCAGATTTAGCTACATCAGTTGTAAATATTAGAGGTGGCTCATCTCCAGGGCTGGAGATTTGCATGGTGCCTCCGCCCTGCATGTGTGTGTGGAGTTTTCATTTTTCCCCCCTGTGGAGATCTCAGCATGTCACATTTTTCCTGTCATCCTCACCACGATACTTGCAGGTGGCTTAACTGAGCTTTAAAGTGACTCCTCCCTGCTCCTCCATCCGTATCCAAAAGCTCTTTACCTCCCACTGTGTAACCCTTTATAAGATGTGACCTGTGTGGGTTGGGCCCTGGTAATGGCACTGATCACTCCGGGATGCCCAAGCACATCAGTCAGGCGACAGGGAGTCCCGGGGCGGGGACGGGGGTGGGGGTGGGGAGGGGAGCGAGCTTCCTCTTGGCGTTATGTATGCAGCCAGGACAGTGACAGAGACGGAGTGAGAGACCCAGAGCGAAATACGAGATGGGCCAGACTGTGCCCCTCTTACATTGTGATGGAGGGATCTTCACACACAATAGGTCCGTTGAAAAACAGCACACATACATGCGGCGGAAATTTCCTTTGGGATGGATGGATGATAGATGGATGATGGATGGATGGATGGATCATTCATCCATAAGAATTTGGACAGTGACACAATTTTCATAATTTTGGCTTGATATGCCAACCACAATAGATTTCAAATAGATCGATAAAGATGTGAAGCATAAATTTTCACCTTTAATTCAAAGGGTTTAACAAGAATATCATATTTACAGCAATTTGTGTACATAGTCCCCTCATTTTTACAGGCTCAAAAGTAACTTGACAACTAACAAGCTGTTGTTTCATGGCCAGGTGTGGGCTGTTCCCTCGTAATATTATTAACAATTAAACAGGTAAATGTTATGGACTTTGAATTTGCATTTGGAAGCTGTTGCTGTGCACTGTCAGTATGTGAGCCAAAGAGCCATCAATACAAGTGAAGCAGGTCACTGTTTGGCTGAGAATACAAACCAAACCCAGCAGCACCATCAGGATTGGCCCAACTGACAGTTTGTTACTTTCTGAAACAGAAGGAATACACTTGGCTACAGTCTACAATTAAGAGAAGACTTCATAAAAGTAAATGCAAAGGGTTTCTACCATAAAGTGCAAACCACTGGCAACCGTCAAGAACATGAACGCCAGATTAGACTTTCTAAACATCCAAAAAATCTTGCCCAGGTCTGGAGAAAAAACATCTTTGTACAGATGAAAACAGTATGGAGAAGGGAAGGAGCAGTCTGTGGTCCAAAGCATATCACATCGTCTGTAAAACATGGCAGAGGCACTGCTATGATATGACATGTATGGCTTCCAATGGAACCGGGTCACTAATGTTTATCAATATGACTGCTGACAGAAGCACCAAGATTTCTTCTTTCTCAAGAATTCCTCAGTGTATAAGGCTATATAATCTTTTGAAATTCAGCAAATTCTGCAAAACTGATAGGATGGCATTACTCGATAGAAATGGACAATGACTCAAAACAGAATGCGAAAGCAACCCAAGAGCTTTTCAAGGCAAAGACGCAGAATATTATATTCTTCAATGGCAGAGTCTGTCACCTGACCTTAACCTTAGTGATCATGCATTCCACTTGCTGAAGACAAAACCGAAGACAGAAGGTCCAACGAACAAGCAGCTGGAGTAAAGGCCTGGTGAGACACGACCAGGGAGGAAGCCTATGGAGATGAGCCTCAGATCTCAGGGTGTCACTGACTGCAAACTTCAACCAAGTATTAAAAATTATTACAGTTACGATATTGGTAGATTGTCCAATTAATTTTGAGCCCCTGTAAATGGGGGGGAATTACTATATAAAATGGCTGCAGTTCCAAACAGCTGATATAATATGTATTCAACTCCTTGAATAAAAAGTGAAAGTACTCCCATCTTGATTGCTTCATTTCAAATTACTTCAAATTATGAAATTATGAAAGTTGTGTCATTGTCTTAATACTTATGGCCTGCATCTATTGAATCTGAAGAACATTTGATTCATTACATATATTCACATACATTTCCCTGGATAATGAAAAGCACACGTATCACGGCATTCTCTCCGAACCTATCCCAGCCGCTGCATAGTACCTGGGCGTCCTTGAACATCTTCTTCAGACCTTTCTGCGTCTGCTTGAGCTTCCGCGACTGCACCCCGCTGTAGGCCAGCAGCATTCCTCCAAACTGCCTCTCCGTGATGCGTCCATCCACGGGGTCGTTGCGCTCGAACTGCAGCGGGTGAGAGGACCCTGTCAGCACCTATGCATCACCGAGTCGCTCTGCCAGGGGCGGCCAGCAGGGCCTCACGTGATACGCACGTGGAAGCTGCGCGTGAGCGCCACCGTGTGGAGCAACCATGTTCATGAACGCTTTCGGCGGTGACCAGAAACAGAACAAGTGACACATGCTTAAATGACCATGGGGTGACATGTCAGAGTGACTGAAGGCTGAAGGATTTTTCTGGATAGATGCGCCTGTTGACGGTATGAGCTGCCCCCCCCCCCCCCTTCACAGCTGCATTTTCCAGCTGCAGAATAAGTTAAATATGGCGTGGGGGGGCAGGACGCAAACAGTTTTTGCTGCAGACATAAACTCTACATTCCAGAAAAGCTCATTTTTTGACCTTTCACTTACAATTTATAATACTGCCGCTTTGATTATAGGGGTTATTAAAGAATGTCTGAGGAACGACGGCATTCATTTTCTGCGATTAACACCAGCTCACTTCCATTTCATGCACGGGCTCGGATTGATACTGAAAGGCCACCTAAGAAAGGCACCTGCACACCGGACAGCGGGTACGGTCTTATGCGCCAAACCGTTGGGTAGTGCCACCAGGGATCCTGCTGTGAACGGTCTTTTGTATGGACCTGATTACATGGCACTGCCAGGGCGCCTTACAGATGCACCATGAGATCCATGATTTCGTGGTGCACTGGCGATGGGATTTCAAATGGCTGAGGGGTGAGTGAAGTAACAGTACTTCAGGGTGGGGGTGGGGGCCAGTCCTGCAGGGTAAGAGCGAAGTGCCACCGAGAGAGTGTAATAGCAAATTAAATTCCCGCACCAAAACAAGGATGCAATTCCAGAGTTACTGTTGCAGGCAAACAGCAGGGGAGCTTCGTAGCAGAGTCTGTATGTATGTGTGTGTGTGTGTGTGTCTGTCTGTCTGCGCGCGTCTGTGTCTGTCTGCGCGCGTCTGTGTCTGTCTGCGCGCGTCTGTGTCTGTCTGCGCGCGTCTGTGTCTGTCTAGGATCCAGATTGTCATCATCCCTGCTACGTCTGTCATTATACAGAGCCCCCCTCCCTACCCCCCACATAATTGAGCTGCACACACTGACAGGATCGTTACTGCGACCGTCTCAGGACGTCAAGTTGTCATTTGAATGGGCCACTTAACCCAGTCAACTTCCCGAGGGTGCGTGTAACATGATCGCTGTTTCCCGAAAAGAGCACAATCACAGACCACAACTATCACTACTCTGCACGTTCTGAGGAGAAAAATCCCTGATCAGCATATGCTTCTGTTCACCCTCAGTCCAGCTCTCCCATACTTCTGTATGGTTGTTATTTTGCCGTTCTGCGTCTGACAGAACACAACCGTCGAAACTTCCACATTAACAAATCTGCCCACTAGGGTTTGTTTCTGGGCCCTTTGTTCTTGCGGAGCTTTTACACAGACCCACTACCAGAGCTCACAGTGAATAATGGCTCCATAAATTATGTGAACCGTGACGTACGGAACAGATCGATAACTAACAGAATCTCCCCCCCTGACATAATATAGTGCAGCAACAACTTTTCGGTTCAAATTCACAGCTGGTTCCCTCAAACAAAACTTAGGAAACAAGCATGATGCCCGGAACCCCTAGGGAGAGACACTGAGGTTCCAGAAATATGCCCTGCACTCGGCCATGGAAATAAGGTTTAGGAAATGCAGGACCGACCCAAGTTGGCCCCTTTGGTGGATTTCACACACTATGAGAGGGTTGGGCTGTGACCAGCTGGCTTTCATTGTGCGAAAATATAAAGAACAGCATTCCTGCTGAATTAAGGAACACTATCGACTGAAACTGCAGGATGTAGAAATGAATTAAGGCCTTACAATAACAAAGACCAACAAGACTGGGCCGAACTCCCCTGAAACCTGATATACCAAACTCTATTAACATCAATGCAGGAGCCCATTCTGGGAGAATTATGGCCATTCGAAGGAGCAGTAAAACAAAGTAGGGAGCAGATTCCCTTCTCACATGAAATGCCAGGAGGGGCATCTCCGGGCCAAAACCCCTAACACTCACCTCCAGCTTCAGGACGTCATGCTGCAGTTTCCTCTGGAATTCCAGGAAGCTGCTGATGGTCAGTTTACCCTTCAGGTCTTCCCCGAAGAAGTAGGTGGTGAGGGCTGAGCTGCAGCCCCCCATCTTGAGCGTGTTGCCCGTGGTGGAGCGGTCGCGGTGGCGCATGCCCATGCTGGTCTGAGAGCGGATTATGCTCTGCACCTGCAGGGGGCAGTAGAAGCAGCCAACAGTGGAAAGGTCGCTTTTCAGAAATGTGTTTGAGGTATTTGGTTCAAAAGTGAGTGCAGTCATTGCTGAATTTGCCACAAATGTCATATGAAGCTTCCTAAACTAAACAGAAAACTAAAACAAAGAGAGGATGAAATGGAGAAATGAAAACAAGAGGATGAGAATGAATGAACGAGGATGAGAGTGAATGAGGGAGAACAGGAACAGGAAGTAAGCCAAAGTCAGGGAGTTTTTCTAAAGCTTTGAGGGAACGATCAGTCTGTCTAACCCAGTCCTGTTTAGTGGGATTATGGAATACAGGATTAAGTGAGTTGCAGGCAGGGTGAGTACCGTGCCCAGCGATGAGAAGGAGAGCTGCCACCCTCGTCGTAACGCCAGAGGAGAGAAACCAAGCCGGTGATACCTGCTCAAACTCCTCCATGTCCACCTCTCCATCGCCATTCAGGTCGAACATCTTGAAGGCAATTTCGAAGTTCCTCTGAGGAGCTGTGCGGTAGCAAGAGACGCAAGACACAGAGAGAGAGAGAGAGAGACAGAAAGAGAGTGACTGACGGCTCATAGTGGCCAAGAGCGTCGCCTGGTTATCGTCCAAGGGGCCGCAAGCAGATGGTACACAGACCAGTAAATAAACTAATAATAACAATCACAAAGCTAATAATATTGTGTAATTTATACCAACACAAGATGCTGGAATGCAAGTTACTGCAAACAGCCAAAATAATGACATCATCATAATCCCAATAATCTTAGTGTGCGATTGCATTTGCTTGTCCGTGCTTGTGTGTGTACATGTGTGCTTCCTGGGGGTGGGTGCCAGGCTCGCCCTAACCCTCTACTGGATAACCAATTATGGATAATCATTTTATTTGCCCCCTTGCTGTGGTTAGAGACCTGGTTAGTCCTGCAAACTACCCATCACAGACAGGCTGGGCGGGCTAATGGCCACATGAGATTAGATTAGATTAATCTTTACAGGCATTAAAAAGGTACAACAAAATGTTGTACCATACTATTTACATTCAGCTTTTACCCAGAAAGGGCAAATAGTAGAGTAAGGTACAATAGACAATGGATGCAAATAGTATGTTAAAATGCAATAGATAGTAAGGTTCAAGAAGGCAGCATATAAATGAGAATTATACACATACACACAGTATATATGGAATTTGATTTTACAGGTAATATTTGCAAGAGTAGTATATATGAGGGAGAGTATGTACATATGAAGATTATAGACATATTGGCCTTGGAAGCACGCCACCCCACTGAACCCAAATTAAATTAAAGGAGCCCTCAGACTTTATGCCCAGGAAAGAATTCAAGTTTCCTCATAACCTGAAATGTCAGACTAAAGTGGGGAGCTGCATCTTAAGGGGACAATCCAAACAGGCCTTATTCGGTTAGAGGAACGGGGGGGGGGGTTTCTTTCTTTAATTCCCTGCAAGGTCGCTCTTGACTTGAAAAAGGGTCCCCATAACATCAACATAACAGGTTTTTAATGACTTTGTTGGGAACATTTGGTCCCCACAATGTAATATAAACATAATCCACACACACACACACGTGCAGATACTCACTGGAGAGTACCGTAGTGAGGAATATGTAGTCTGAGAAGGAGATGAGGCCACACTCTCCCAGTTTGTAGAAGATGCTGTCTTCATCTGCAAACTTCTCTCGCTCCTGAGCTATCTTCTGCTCACCCAGAGATGGACAGAAAGAAACGGGTGTCAGGGAGTTGGGGTGGGACAGAGGGTCTCCCAGACCCGAGCAGCCCCACACCGGACTGAGAGCCCCCTAGAGGAAGATAACGGACATGACGGTACATGCAGGAAGGACGATGGCTAAATGCGTTCATGCAAGAACCACAGTCATACCCAGTGTGGTGTGCAAGCACGGGCTGAGAAGCTGCTTCATAAGGATGAAAACAGCAGAAAGGACAGAAAGTCTTTCCCAGATCCGAGGGAAAGACAACGGACACATGTGGAGACGCACGGGAAGGCCAGAAGGTGTGTCTGCCACTCACTCACACGTCATCTACAAGTCAGCCACACCCTGACACACACCCTGGACACGCGCACACATACAGACACACACAAGGCATGCCAGGGCCCCAGCACGGCCATGCCTCTGGGGGGTTACCTCATTCTGCCGTGGATCCAAAAAAGAAAGGGGGGAGAGAGACAGTGTTAAAGCTTCACCCATCCTCTGCTGCCAAGTCGACAGAGCCTTACTCTACACACACACACAATCACATCATACCCTCACCAAAGGACACTAATACTAACATATAGCCACACACAGCCTGTGAGTCACTGGCCGAATCGCAAGGAAAAATGCCTTTAGTATTTATTACTGATTAATGTCGAAATGGGCCAAACGCTCCAACTGGCCAGAAGTACTTCTTTATTTCATGACCAGAACTGCAAGCTTGAAGAATTCCTGCGCTGCGAGGTTAAGGGGGAAGCCAGGTCACAGAACGGTGGGGAATCTGGGGAAGGGGAGTCGAGATTGTGGAGCAGCCAGCCAGGAGCGATGGAGGGGGAAGTATGACATGTTCATGGTCTACTGTTATTAGCAGTGAGACACATGAGGGCCACTGGCCATCTTAACGGGTTATACCTAGGTGGTGTAGTCCCACCCTCCGGCCACCGGGGGCGTCTCCTCCACTCAGGTGAGTTTGCCATCCCCCTTCAGCTTTGCACACAAGGATACTGCAGGTGTGTTAAATTATCCGAAAAGGGAAAAGAGACTGATCCTGAAAATTTAGGGGCCACCCCCCAGCGCTGGAAATGTGACGTTTACAGGCAACACCAGTGTGAGGCGCTCTGGGAGACTTCAGCAGCTCACTTCCAAGAAATAAGCTGATTGACTTCTAACTGCAGCGACTTTTGCAGGGGTCACCTGGGGTTAGCTATTCAAAGGGACGGTGACACCGGTTATACCAGACCCCCCTAGAACTCAGCCTGAAGAAGTGGCCCTGTCACTTGAAAAACCGTAAGTGTGAGCCTCAAGGTTAAGTAACACCCATCTGGCAGCCCTGTAAACTGGTGCATCCAGGAGACAGGATGATGAAGAGGCACATTCGGCCTGGCTGGCCGCAGTGGGGGTGGGGGCAGGAGGTACAGTCTGATGGGGCCGGCAGGGGAGGGGATGACGCACAGAGCCCAGTTACTCCACCAAGATACAGGACGGAAGGAAGAGACAGGGAGGGGAGTCAGCAGTGTGGGGGGGGGGCTATGTACTAACCTGGGGAGGGAGAGGAGACACTGCTGTATCTTCAAAGGCGCCACTGTCATGACAGCGGTTTATTGGACCCATTAGTCGGTGGTAGAGGGACCAGGACACCAGAGGAATGGCATGCATGCTTTGTGCTTTGGGGGGGGGGGGGGGGGGGGGGCCACTGTGAAAATATATATTAACGGGTGTG